>VZTA01000038.1:666-113758 GCA_013398855.1 Mohoua ochrocephala | reverse complement strand
CGCGGAGCCGTGCGGCGGGGCAGGGGCACGGACAGGGGCTCGGACAGGGACAGGGGCGGCAGATCCTCCCGGCCGGGTCCGGGGCGCTTCCCCGGCGCTCGGAGGCTCCCGGGGCCTGCCCTGCACAGCCCCGCACAGCCCCGGCCGCCCCCCGGCATCCGCAGACCGGGCAGAGCGGCCGGGGCCGGGGTAAAGCTGCCCTGGCGTTCTGGGCTCGTAACGGAGCGGTCATAACCTCGCTGGGGGAAATACAGAGGGTTTGGGGCTGTTCTCTCCCCATGTCACCAAACTTCCCTTTGGAGGGCTCACTTCCCTTCGGGGGGCTCTGCCCGTTCCTCCCCAGCTTCTCCGGGGCCGCGAAGGGTCGCTGGCTGGGAAAGGGAGAGATGCTAAAATTGCCCAAAAATCTCTGTATCAGAAAGCTGGGTTTCTGGTGACAGGAGGGAGTCCCCACGGGGAGAGAAAAGCAAGGCTTTACGCCGTCATTTAATAGTGTCTTTGGAACTCCTTCCCTCGTAGGGTTAATTTCACCGGTTTGTTGTTTTTTCCAAAGATCGATCACTATCTAGGAGTTAAAATCCTCTTTTTGTACTTAGTGGGATGTTGTTCGTACAAAGATGACACAGTTCAGCATTTCCACGTACAGCCCCAGAACATTAAAACATTCAAATTCAATAGCTCCTGAATAGGCAACAGGCAATATTAAAATGTCTTTGCTCCTTCAGATCTCCCTGACAAAGGATTTGGGAACTGTCTCTTATCTCTTTCTTGCACCATTTTCTTACCTAGGTCGTGTTTTCTGTTTACAAGCCTGAAGATGGCTGCTGCTGCTTCCTGCAATGTGGAAGAAGATGAGAGCCTGAAGGGATGTGAACTCTATGTTCAGAAACACAACATCCAACAGATTTTAAAAGAATGCATTGTAAACCTCTGTATAGCAAAGCCAGACCGACCCATGAAGTTCCTCAGAGAACACTTTGAAAAATTAGAAAAGGTCAGTGATTTTCGGGTGACTTTACATTTTCCATTTACAAAATGAAAAAGATTGTTTAAAGATTTCAATTGTTTTGGTACATTTCTTTCTTTCAAATTTTAAATGATCATGCCACTGTGAAAATGCAAACTGTTAAAAGAAAAAATCCCAACCCTTCATTTGTGGATGTCTGCTATAAGATTGGTTATTATTTGGAATTTTTTGTGCATAACACCAAGATTATAATGTCTCATCAAACTGCACCTGTTAAAAACGAGCCAGATTGCTGTGAGCATACTTCGTGTTGTGAGACGTGGTATCCTGAACTTTCATCTCTTGGAAGAACCTGCCTGTGGGTGCAAAAGATGCTGTTCCCTGTTTATTTCAGTGTCAGGTGGTGGGGTTTTCCCTTCCCCTGAAACTGAACAACATCAGGGAACCAGCAAGTTCTCAAAATCTGTTTAATTTCATTGCTCTTCCTGTTTGCAGTGCCTATCCCAGGATTCTCTGACGAGGGATGCATTGAGAGAGACCTCACTCACTGTGACTGTTTTCAAAAGCAGTGTAAGAGAGGGGGAAACATTTTAGAACATTCCCAGACAAATTCTTTCTAAAGCCTACGGGTGTCTTTGCAGGAAGAGCACGTTGTGTGAGCAAGTGTTGTTGTAGGATTAAGAGATAAGGTTTAGTAGTTTCTTCCTTCAGGAGTGAATAATACATGAGGCTGATATATCACCAGTGATGTAAAGCATTTAATACATCTCACTCTGCTTTTCAGATACATTTTTCTGTAGGTGAGTATATGCCAAATTCATGTGGTTTAAAAAAAAAAATGCAAAACGTTGCATTTTGGTGGCAGCCTGGGACATCAGAGAGGGCCACAAAGCACAAGATGGTTTTTAATTGTAATGCTTACTATGAAAAGGAAACAGTCTCTTAATTCTCTATATTCTAAACTTCTGACAGCTAAGGCCCATTTCCAGAGAGTCAAAATTGTTGAATTTCCTGTATCGTGTTGTGAATTATTATCCATCATAACATGTGGAATTTTGGACTTCTTGAAGAGAAGGATAAACACCATTCTTGAAAAAAAAAAAAGGTTAAAGTATGGTGGGGTGTTATGGACTATGCTCCATTGCTAGAAGGATTTCTTGAGGAGTTGTACTGGGAGAGTTTGGCTTTGTTGATGTCAACACAGAGCACAGACCTGAGACAGGAAGGCAGTTCCTACCCTTGAGGAATTACACCTTCTTTCAGGTGATCTCCTGTTATTTCCCAAAGAACAGCAGATACCAGGATTCTGTAGGACATCAATCAGCACGGGAGCCGGTGGATATCGCTGGTCTCAAAATGGAAGATGATTTAGAAACATCAAGGCATCATCTGCAGGGAATATTGTGCTCGCTGTGGGAGGACACAATCTTGGCACTGCCTCTCTAGAGCAGCCTGGGGGCTGAGCCTGCTGAGCCTGGAGGCTTTAGGCTGCTTCTGGAGGTTTCCAGCACTGTAATTCTCGTTCCTACAGCAGTTTGACTCCCTTGTTGCCCAGCCATCTCCAAGGATTTCCTTGGGATGGATTGCACTGTGAAGGATTTTCTGCTGTAGGACAGTATTTTGACTTAGTTGGTTGCATGAGAACAGTTGAAGGAAGACTTCTAAAGATAGAGAAATCTTTCAGTAAGTTTTGCCCAGTTTTTATACATTTGTCATATACAGGTAATTTGAAGAATCCTAATGGAATTGTGAATTTAGCAATTGTTCATCAGATTTTTGTAAATGTGCAATACTGACGTGGCACATTTGCTATTAGCTCCTTTAATTTTGGTCCTGTATAGGGAGAGGAGTGAAAATCTTTGGGTTTGAGCGTGATTTTCTGAACAAAGTCATGCATTTTTTCCACCTAAGTGTGGTATTTTGGGATTATTTTCCAAACTCATTAAGATAAACAACACGTTCCACTGAAGAGAGACAGTAGAAGAACAGTTTATCTGTCAAAAAATCATCATGTGGGAAGTTTAGAGATGAAGTGTAGGATATTTTTCAAGTGGTTAAAAAATGAGCTTGTAGAAAACAAGGAGAGCTTGATCCACATCAATGTACTGGAGCTACCTCAGAGGTTAATAAATAAAAAAAGAGTGTGTTTAATTTTGCTGATTCTTAACTCCATCTCATAAAATCAACTCATAAAAGCAAGATTTATTGTGACGTGCAAGATCAGAGCGGTTCATAAATGCATTTCACCTTCTGATGACATCAGAGTTGGGTCCACTGCCTCCTTCAGCCTGCTGCTAAATGGAAATGGGTCGGGGACTAACCCCTGACCCCAGCACACTCACTGGCCCCAAGTATCATTCTTAGGTCTGACACGTCTGGGAGCAGGTTTGTTTTGGCAGGAATTGGTAGGAGCAGCTGAGAGCAGAGCCAGGGAGTGAGGTAATGCTGGAGGGATGGGGACTGTCTTGGGCTAGTGTTCAGCTCCATGGCTGGCCCACTCTTCATTCACAGCATGGACATGGCCTGAGAGGGCTGTAAAGGGAGAACGTGAATAAATACTTGTGAATAAAGTGCTGGAGATTGAGGTTTGATGTTTAATGTTTGATTCTGAAGGAGTGCCAATGTTTGAAAGAACCCTCCCTCCGATGCCTTTCTAACTTTGCAGCTTATTTGCATCAAGTACAAAATCAAAAACCATAACTCTGAAAATAATTGTGGGAGAACTTTAATACACATTTTTCTGTTCACTTAATACTGGCAGGACCTGCCTAAGTTGCCAGTAATTGCTGGGAATCAGCCTATGTTTCTGTATTCTGAAGTTTGCAAATCACTTTTATATGCTGTGACCTACGGACTTCGAGATGACATCTACTCTGATCACATTAACAGTTACTTTGTGAAAATCTGTAACGTGCCCTTGAGCACTGGAAATAGTTGAAAACAGTTTAGATACTTTAGATTTTAAACCCTGTGATATTTCCTTTGAACAATTTGTTTTACGTTTCCCTGTGACTGTGTAGATCTCGGTGGATGGAGTGAGGAAAACCTTTCCCTTAGGGATGGTAATTGGGTTTTTTTGGAGTGAGGGAGTAGATGTTAGCTAAGAAACTGTGGCATTATTTTAACAGCTGTAATTAAGTCCCGTTTACTGGAGGCCTAAAGAAGGCATAGCAGAAAAAACAGAGAACCCATATTTTATCTCTGGTTCTTGCTTTACGTGAAAAAGTTAATTACTGAGAAATTACAGGCAACGCTTTGTATTTTTAGCCATACTGAGACTGCAAAAATTTCATAGTGTCAGGCTGTTTAGTGCCACGATTATATGATCAAAGGTGGAGCTGTCTTGCCAGGCTAAGCTCAACCGTTCCGCAGCAAAGAATTGGGATAAAGAGTAGAACTAATGAAGAAAATGGCACAAAAGAAGAGGAAACAGCAGGAACCTGCAGGATGTGTTCAGGCATTGCCGAGGGCTTTGCTGAAGCCGTTTGTGTGTGGGGTATTTCAGAGCGGGGCTGAGCTGGGCTTTGCTGGGACCTTCTCGACCTGAGCTCCCTCCAGGCCCCTTCTGTTGCCCTCAGCACACACAGGAAGCACTGCCTTGCTCTGATAAAATTACGGTGTGTAGATCAGCAGCGTTCTCGCAGATCCAGGCTGATGCCGCCTGTCTTACGGTACCCTGGGAAAGAGAATTTTAGGAAAAGCTGAACTCCAGAATCCGCAGTTAAATCAGGCAGGAGGCGCTGCCCCACCTGGGCAGCACTGGGCAGGACTGCCCAAGGTGTGCTTTGCCGGGAGCTGGCCTTGAAGGGAAACTGTCATAAACCACAAATGCCTCCTCTGTTAGAAAAATACACTTTATTCACTTGCCATAGAGAGTTTCAGAACCAAAGGTATTCGAGCATCGAAATGTGAGCACTAGGCTTTTCTTCTGCAACAGTGTTCTCTCCCAGTGTTTATATTTTATCACAGAAAGGAGTTCTTCCATCAGTAATTTCCACCAGAACCTGTCCAAACCAATGAAATTTATTCTTAAAAGTACTGGTTATTATGCAAAGTATAACTCGTTCCTTTCAGATAAGCTGGGGAGAGGTTATGGATTAGAAGCAAAATCATACGGAGAAAAAACTGTGGAAAAAATGCATTGACTAAGCAGTTTTATAAAGCCTAAAAAGACAAATATTTCTGTGTTGTTCCAAGCTTGTGAAGCAGTTGGGTGGTATCTCCTTGGTGGTCAGAATTGTTGGCGAAGCTTGCAGGAACATACCTGAGATGCTGATGGAAACAACGGTGGGAGCACCAGGTGCCCTTGTCCAGCCTCTGCTCCTGCCTCTGCTCTGATTTCAGTGCTGGGAAGAGCTGGATGAAAATCAGCTCAGGTGGGACTTCTGTGATTGCCAGAGTCAGCCCCAGGCAGTGTTGTGAGAGGTGACAGTTTTCTTGGAAGAGGTGAAGGAAAACGAGGTGAATTTTTAAAACCCCCTCAGGCAAACTTTCCTACACGCAAGAGGCTTAGGGGAGGGTTGAGGGTGAAGGGAATAAGAGCAGAAAGAGAAAAAAGCTTTTTCCTGAGAAATAAAATTAGTTAAAAGCAAACCCATGCTTTTACGAGCTTGCGTGGACCATGTTAGAGCTGAGATCCCTGCTTGCTTTGTGTGTCCACAAGTGTGAGTAGCTTTGCCAGTCTCAAAGTCAAAACCTGACAAAAACAGAGTGCAGTGATGGAACGCAGAGGGAATTCTGCCTGGAAGCCGTCTTTGTTTCACATCTCAAGCTCCCCTGTTTTACATTCATCAGGTTACTTAATCCACTTCTCTGTGGGCTTGTCTCTTCTTACACAAGCTATGGGTGCATACATTATTATTTGGCTAGATTTTAAGAATCAGAAGTGTTGGCTATGATTCTCTTCGATTATATAAGCTTTTAAGTATCAAAAATAGGGTCTGTGTTTTGTAACATAACCTCTCACTTTGCTGTGAGGCGTATGGAAGAAAGTAGGGAAGAGGTGGTGATGGGTTGAGATGCTGAAGACACTGGTGGGGGGGAAGACAAGAGGTGTGAACAAGTTGCAGGAGGTAAAACAATGGCAGTGGAGGGTCTGAGGAAGGTCAGCGATGCAGCTGGAGTGTCATCAGAGTGGGCAGATTTTTGGCAGGAGAATTTTGCCTAGGTTGGAAATTGGGAATGAGCTGAGACGCAGAGAGGCCACGGAGGATGCAGAAATAGTAATCAAAGTGGAGGGTGACTGTGGAGTGGGTAAATACCTTGGTAGGATAACAGGGAGTGGATGTTAGAGATCTTTCCCAGCAGTGCTGTGGAAGAAAGCGTTGTACGAGGTACACGGCAGCGTGTACCGGGGTGAGGCAGTGCAACAACAGCTGGGACTGTGTGAACAACGAGGCTGAATGATCATAAAGATTGTCAGTCGTGGCAAAGATAAGACTGGAAAGAACATTAACATCTCCCAGGTTTTTCCAGCTTTTAGTGACGGCATCAGTCAGTCCTGTGCTTCCAGCAAAGCGAGGTACTTTGCCTTTGGCCTTTATCGGTTGCTATAAATCATCAGCCTCGAGGAGTGGTGAGGGGTGTTAGAAACCCTCCTGGGTTGAGAGCATTTCCTCTGGGTCAATTCCAGTGCAAAGAGAGATGCGTTACCTGTGCATGAACTTTCCTGCACATTTTCTGTGAATAATCCAGGTCTGTCAGTCAGAAAAGTTTATGAGTGTGCTTGAGGGGAAAAAATAAGAAATCATTTAGAGTGTATTTGGTGTTGGTTTGAATGCAATGAATACGTTGTAGGAAGCAGAGCAGAGGTACTGAGCTGTGATATCAAATGCCTGACTTGCTTTTAAAAGTCGTCTTGGGATGTTGTTGTAAGGCTGCACAGTGATTTGGAGCCTCCTTAGGTGCTTTCCTTCCTTCATCTCATTCCCATCCTCATCTGAGTTTTCAGGTAGTGACAAAGTCTGAAAGGAGACTAGGGAGAGGAGGTAAATTTCTGTTTAGAAATGCTCCAGCTGGTAGAGAAGAAAGCTTCTGGGTCAGGTAGTGAGTGTGCTCTTCAGCAGTGGTCTGAAAGGAAGGGTGAACCTAAAAACTGTCTCAGCATTGTGGCTGCTTCACTTGCAGTGCTTAAACTCATTGAAAAATCATGGGAACGTTATCTGGGAAAGATGCTGAAGACAATATGCTAAATTCCTGTGGTCTATACCTCAGCCTCTTGTAGCTGCAGGCGGACATTCAAAAGATAAATTGGTCACTGCAATTGCATTTATTGGTTCTTCTTCCTTTCAGTTTGAGGCATTGATCAAAGACAGCTACACTGTCTTGCAGTTGTGTCTTCCATCTGTTTTCTCATGTGAAGGTGGACATAATTGGGCAATATGATTATGAATTATCAGTGCCATCCAAAGAGAGGGAGAGAGACAGAGATATCACTTGTTGTCATGACAACAAAAGATGATGAGGTGTTTACTTGAAACTGAATTCTGCACGGGGATTCACATCGAGCCGCATCTGAAGATCGGTGTTTGAAGAACTCTACTTGAGACAGTTCATTCCTCCTTTCAAACATTTGCTGCATTGGTGCAGTTTTACCCCAGGATATATGGAAGACGCCTCTCTGAAAGCTCAGCCCAGGACAGAGCAAATGCTTTTATTTCCAAAAGGCACGCTCTAGCTCAGGAATGGGGATCCTTCCCAGACTACAAATAGCGGCGTGTGGAAAAGCCAGCCAGTCAACTGCCTGCTGTTTATATAAAAGGAGTTTGTAGTGAAGAGACTTCCTTTTAAAATGAATCACACCGTAACTCACTTTTATAATCCTTTAATATCTTTTTGGCTTCTAAAAGTATTTGAGTTTAAGAGCATGCTTTGTAGTATTAATTTTATCTCGCTGAGCTTTCTTTTGTATATAAATCTGTGCTGGGGCAGGGGAGATATTATTTATTAATTCCTTGGAAGTGGCTTTTATGCAGTGTGTACTGAAAAAGAAGAGTGTATTTTATATTCAAATGTGGCAAACTACTACTCTTCTCTCTGAGTAAATATGCTGTGTGTGAAAAGAACTGTGTAAGTGCTGCACACCATTAGTTACCCAACTGCCCTCTTGTACTTGCCTTTTGGATAAATTTTAGCTGCCATTCTTCAGAAAGGTCTTCACTGCCTTTCAGTTAAGCCCATGAAGAAGGTGCATTTGGCTGTGTTCGTTTAATATAATCAGAGACCATTAGCACTGTCAGAGATGCATAAACTGCAATAGTCAGTAATGCTATTTGAAATTCTTCAGTCATAGCTTTTAATTTTTAAACACTAGGTATTAAATATAATGGTACTATAGAGCACACATTTGTATTTAAAATATTTTGCTTGATTGTAGTTGAGGAATCGTGAGAGAGAAGTAGGGAAGAAGTTGATGAGAATGCTGAAATAGGATTTGCAGTTCTTACACAATAGCAAAATCTAGCTGAGTCATTTTTTACATATCTAGTGCTGCTGTTTGAAATTTGAATGTGAAATGAGAAAGTTTCGGTACGGATTTAATACATCTGAAATTCTGGTTTTTTGGTTACATCACTGAGCTCAAGTGTGTTGTAGCCTGGGAGTTTTTGGGTTGTAAACCAAATTTAAAACCCACCTGATCTCAGAAAGAACTTGGCACCTTTTGAGGCAGGTCAGGATCTTGAAAAGTCAGATCTTTAGCCAGCCCTCTACATTTTACCTCTGAGCTTGCCCCTCATATTTCAGTAGTGCCTTCTTCAAAACAAGAATGTGTGACTTGTTACTTTGAGTCATGCAGCATGGGAAATACTGTTCAGTTATTTATTTCAGGTAGCAATAGTGCATCAAAGATTGGCGTCAGAGGTTCACAAGAAGGGCAGTGTCAGTGATGGTGTGGGAAGAAACTGGAATAAGACCAGAAAAGACAAGTGACATGACTGGATTTGCTGTGAACATCAATGGCAAAACATATATTAAACATTCATTTTCCTTGCAAGCTCAGAAGTTGTGAGCTCGTGCCAGTTTTCTCTAGTGCCCTTTTCTGGTGCCATACCTGATGAGCTGTGGATAACTCACTTCCTCTGTCAGCGAGACCAGCTGGTGATGTTGGTGATCTGCCACTCGTGCTGGTGCTCCCAGGTGCTCCCTCCTCCACCAGCTCCTGTCCTAGCTCTGAATGGAAAGTCTCACTGGAAATTTCCTGTAGGACAGAGGCCAGGTTCTGGCATCCCTGTCCAAGGAATGTTGGCTTATGGGGTGTGCAGGGAGTCCTGGGGTGATGGCCACGTGTCCATCCCTCAACATAACCCTGGGGCTGCCAGGCTGTGGGGTTTGCCTCCACAGAGGAGATGGCAGCAGATGAAACACTGGGCTGCTGCTGCACCAGCCAGCTTGCCTTCTCACAGTGCCTGTGTCCCTCCTGCCCTCTGGTTTCCTGTACCAGGGAACAGAACATTTGGTCCCCCCCATCTCCAGCTCTCCCCTGCCTTTAGGCAGGATCAGTGAAGACTGGAATGAGCCAGCCCAGAAGGCTCTGGTGAAGCAGCAGAGGCAGGATGGTGTGTTGTGGGGTGAGAAGGAGGGCTGGGTCTGAGCAGACAGACCCCTGATCCTTTGGCTGACGGACATGGATGATGCAAAGGGCATTTTGCTCCTTTATGCTTTCCCTTGCATCCCAGGAAGCTGAGAGAGAGAACGTGGGGCTCTGGGAATATCCTATAATTATGGGTAATCTGGTTTGTCTCTGTCCTTTGGGAGTCAAATTCAGTGTATGAATTGACAGTTTTGCAACTCTGACCTCCTTTCTTGAAGGTTTTCTGTACTGTTTCCTACTCTTGTTACTCTCTCTTCAGGGATTCCCCTTCCTATTTTCTTCTCTGCTCCACGAGCATGAAATTTGGAGAATAACCTCCCTATTGGCCAGCTGGTGCTAGGCCAGCCATCATCTTTCATGGTCCTCTGGAGCTTACCTTGGATCTTATTTGCTTGGAAGTAGTCCCATTGCTTATAAATCAGTTGTGTGGCAGAAATTCTGGAGTAGGGAGCATCTCTGTTGTTTATGGTGACAGTAAGCTTGCAAAGCAGAGCAAGATGAAGAAACCTATCTTAATATATCAGTGTGTGACTTCTGACAAGTTGTCTGTGCAGGAGACAACAACAGGTACGAGCCAGCTGAGAAAATAACAGCTGTGATGTTGGAGAGTGAGCAAAAGAGGCTTGTTCTGCTTTCTCAGCCAGGAGTATCTGCAAAGATACGCCTGCACTTCATGTACAGTGGTGGCCATGATGTGTAAGAAAGAGGTGAACAGGTCAAGTCCTGGAGTGATGATGCCTGTACACAGGTTGTAGTTAATGCTCCTCTCATTAAATTTGTAATTTTCTTTCAGCAGTGCAAACTGACAGTCACCCAAACGTAGGAGCGAAGGGGTTGCTGATAGCCATGAAAGAAGGGCAAATTGCCTATGTCCGTGGGTAAGAGATGTGTTGTTGTCTCTTTTTGCCTCGCAGGAAGAATGCAAGCAAATACTGGCTCGGCAGAAATCCAGCTCCCAGTCGGACTCTCACGACGACGAGATTTCCCCTCCGCCTCCCAACCCGGTGGTGAAGGCCCGGCGCAGGAGAGGGGGGGTCAGTGCAGAGGTGTACACCGAGGAAGATGCTGTTTCCTACGTCAGAAAGGTAACCTGGGACCATCTCTCTGCTTCTGAGGTGTACAACACGATCGAGTGGCTCAGATTTTGTCCCTCATTTGGGCCAGCCTAGAGGATGGTGTCTTCGTGCTGGCACGAGCAGGGCCTGAGCATCTTCACACTCGAGGTCTTTTGCTGTCTCCTTGACTGAGGGCTTTCCCCATCAATGGGATTTCAGCATTTGCTTGTTCCTTCCTTTTTGAGATGTGCTGCTCATCTGTTTCCCTGCCTAACAGGGGGTCAGCAATTCTCAGCCGTTTTCTTGATAGTCACTGACTTCAGCATCTTCTGAGTGTGGTCAGAACCTCACATTATTGGAAGACAGCTTTTCTACTGCTGCATTCCCTGTCTGTTTTGGGTTTTTTTTTGGTTTTTGTTTCCAAAAGTCAGTTCTGCCTCGAGTTTTCTTGAACCTAAGTCATTTAGGTTTCCTGCACTACTCAGGCACATATTTCCCTTGTCGATTACCACTTAACCCATTGAATTTCGGAAGTCTGTTGGCCATACTTGGGTGATTTTATGTGACCGTTGTCTTTGAAGAAATGCCAATCTCAAATTAGGTAATTTCTTCACTAGGAGCTCTAATTTGGGCTTCTCTCTTTTTAACTGCCCGTTTCACAAAAACATCTAGCTATGTTATATCTTTGATATCTCCTAATAACTCTGCAATTCTTTTTGAAACTGGCTAAAGCTTTCAAAGATTATTAAAAGGGAGACATTACAATAGCATATGTCATGTTTGTTTAGGGAGCCAGGCTCAGAATGTATTTCATAAGGTTGACAGATGCTACTAATGTGCTTTTGTGCACGCCTGGAGTAGCTTTAAGTCAAAGAGCTTTTTCTTTATGGGAACACATTTTGTCAGTCGCTGCTTTTTGGCAGAATGCTTTTTGCCTTTGCAGTCAGATGTGCTTTTGTCATCTGCTTATGATACAAGTTCACTGGCTGCTCTGGGGATTTCTGTCCCAAGAAAAAAAAGAGAATTAGGAGAGTCATTCATCCTAAGAACAAGTGTGTAAGAGTATTCTTGTGGCAGTTAAATAATGTTTGCAAGTGTGTGGTAAGTTTTAACAGCACTGTGGTCAAGCTGTTAATGAATGCCCTGCACTGCTAAAAACTTGTGTGATACTTCAAAAGCTGCTTTAAGACACTTTTCTTTCTGTGCATTTTGCAATATCCCCCTAAAAAACTTCCGTGAAGAGATCACATTTGTTTCTGCTTATTATGGGTTCCATCTGACTCTTCTGAAAATCAAAGGAAACAGCCCTTCCCACCCCCCTGAGTAACTCTTTTATGTTTCTAATGGAACCTGAAGTAAACTTTGTTTTTTTCATTTCTCAGCAGTGATGTCAGTGAGTCCTGACAGTAGCATGAGTAGGCAAGAACCAGAAGCAGCAATACAGATCATTTCTGTGTGTTCTGTGCCTAGCCCTGTTTTGATTTTAATTTCCTAGGAACTGACTGAACTTAAATAATAATAATTTAGGGGATAGTTTCTTGTGAAGCTAGAGATGCTGGAAGGAATGCAGAACCAGCACTGGGAGGATTTGTGTCAGTGCTTTGTCTTCTGCCATAAGCAAATGAATCCCATGGTGCATCCCGTGGATGTGCATTTGTGACAGATTTCTAGAATACAGAAAGAAAAGGAGACACTGAAAGGACAAATTATGGAACAAATTGAAAAGAGTAAAAAGCAAGGCAAAGGTTGTGTTAGACTATTGCAAACAGATGGAATTTTAGATGGTAGTCAGAACCGCTGGCTGGAATTCAGGTGTTGGATAGAAACACATCTGGGTCAGAAGCCAGTTTGAAGGATCCCTTGAAGGGGTGAGCTATAGCATGAGTACTGCTAGAGGCAGTGAAATGAGTTATGTCCCTGGGGAGTAAATCAAAAGAGATTTAGCTTTGTGATTTGAGCAAGCACATGGCACGGCTCCATTCTGGGGAAGATCTCTGTGGAGGGTTAGTTCATCCTTGATCTGGAGAAAGCAATATTTGTCAACACATCTGACATAACACAGTTAACAGCTAACAGAACAGGAATCTTGCTCTAAAGAGAGTTATCAGCTCGAAGAGAACATTCAGTGATTATTTGGAAGAGTGATGTAAGAAATGGTCAAGCCATTCTTCCCAGCATTTGGTTTTGGTCAGATGCCTGGTTACACCTAAAGAATCTCTCCTGTGCTTTCTGTGTCCCTGCCCCAACAAACCCACAAAGCCTTGTGGCTTTCACTGCTGCAAATTTACCCTGAGAAAGGCTAGTCAGTGATTATTTCATAATCAGACAGAAAGGTTGGAGTTGAATGTCTTAGTGATCTGATTATTTACCCTTTTGGCTCATCAGCAGTAAGCTGAGCAGCTGGGGTATTCTTAATAGAGCAAGGGTTCAGGCCTGCAATCCAATCCAGTGTTCCTCTGATAGGGTAAAAACCAAGAATAAGATACTGGCTGAATTTAATACTGAGAAATTTAAACTTTTAGATGAATTAGATTGGGTTTCACTCCGATACAAACATGCAGCTTGTACACATATACTTCTCCAGACTTCATTTGAGTAATCTAATGACTGCAGCAGTCAATACAAACGAGGCCTGAGGCCAGAGTTTAACTTCAGATCTTCACAGTGCAGCGTTTCCCTGTGAAATAAATGTTGATAATTCTCTGTGAGAACTGGTTCTGCATCAGCTTTCACCTTTGAGACGTCCTTCTTTTGGCTGGAGGGGTAGGACCTTGCCTTTCCAGGGTGAGGGAAGGAAAGCACCTGCACATCAACACATGGAGTAGCTGAAGACAGACAGACACACACACAATTTCTGTCATAAGAAAATGTGAAAGGTAAATGCCCCTTATCAGACCTTTATTGTGCAAGAGTTGAGGCTGACAAACAGATGTTGATTTTCAGATTGGAGTAAGGTTTATTTAACACTTTAAACTTCCACTATGCTTGATCCTGTCCTGTTACAATGAAACTGTTAAGGAAAATCACGTTACTAAAAACAATGAATATCTTTGACAGGTCATAATTTTGTTACAAATTCCTTGTGTCTCTCCTAATCTTGGAGTCTCTGACTGGTAGAAGAAGATCCTTGGCAAATACAGAGATACATGATCTATTGCTATCTTACCTAAATGTTTACCAAAATGGAAAGCCTAACTTTTCAAAGTGGAAATACTCCTGAATTTCAACTTTTATTTTGAGCAAATTCATGCACAACAGGACTTTTGACATCTCTCCAATTAACAACTAAAGACCTCTTCATTCTCAAATGCAAACTCCTCTTGTTTGCCGTGAAGCCAAGGCAGAGGATTTGGACTCAAGTGGGCCTTTCAGGAGCTTGGTTCCTTATACCACAGCCAGTACTGAAAAATACGGGGTAATCAACACGTTTTTACCTTTTTCCCAAAGAAACGTTGCTATTTCCACAGTTTTAAAAGTAGGTTGCTTCCGATGTTGCTTGGAGGGAAGAGGAATATAAAATACATTTTCCTCAGTCCAGGAGGTTTGAAAGGAGACTGCACAGCTGCCAGTACCTGCTAATTGTGGTATTTTATGGACATCCTTCTCCCCAGTCATCCCTGATCTTATATTTCCTTTCTGAGTGTCATTTTGAGAACAAAAATTCTTATCCTCACATTATCAAAACTGTAATTTATTACTTTCTTAGTGGCTTTATGTTATATCCTAATCCCGTCTCAGTGCCTGAAATAAAATTGCATAAAATTGTTTTCTTGAGTGGTGGAATTTTCTGTAGATTTCACGATTTGTGAAGAAATACAGCCAGGCATTTAATTGCCCTTCATTCTTTTCTCTACAGGTTATTCCAAAGGACTATAAAACTATGACTGCTCTGGCTAAGGCCATCTCCAAGAACGTGCTCTTTGCTCATCTTGATGACAATGAACGAAGGTATGAGGGGCTTTATGATGTAAGGGAATCCACAGCTTGGTGCGAGGGCAAGAAATAAGATTAAATTTCAGCTCAGGGTTCAGAACTGCTCTCACCCATGTGTTGGAGTCCCACTCAATGCACCCTCAAACATGCTCATGGTGTTATGACAGAGGGTAAAATCACAAGGTAAAAAAAGGCAAGAACAGGTTAGAATGTATTCAGACGTATTTAATGTTTTCAGAACAGATGGGGCTGATAAACTTCATTCTAGATTACTTAATTAGCTAAAGCAATCTCAGAAGCATTTGTCATTACTTCTGAAGCTCAAGGAAGACAGGTCAAGTGCTGATGAGTGGGAAAGAAAAACCATAATGTCTGTAAAGAGGTACAAGAGAATGACAGGTAAATTATTTTGTTCTTGGAAAAAGTGGAACAAACAAATGATGTGTAAGCACCTTAAGGAGACTAAGGAGTTCAGTAACAGCCAATGGGACTTTTAAAGACTTGAAAATGTCTTTCCAGAACTGATAGCAAGTTGTACAGCTGGGGGAGGCACAAAGGAGGCCAAACAGCTCAACTTCCAGTGATGTTTTTGACATTAATGTTTATGATGGTTTCATAAAAAAATCCAGGGAAGTGTGTCTCCAGTGAAACCAGTGTGGAGTCTGTGCAGAACTGATGGAGTTATGCCAAATAGCAGTTATCACTGGTCCATCACTCCAAAGGAAAGGTAAATTGAAGGGGCTGTTCTGCTTTTCATCCTTATTGTCCTTAGTAGCCCCGGTGGGACAGACTATGAGTGTTGGATTTTTAGCTGACACGAAGATGGGAATGGCTGCTAAAACCCTGGGAAGACAAGGGCAGAATTCAGAATTATGCCAGCAGGTTGAAGGAACGTTCTAGTACAAGCAGGATGGATTGACACTGAGCCAGGTGCAGAGAAGCATTCCTTAGGCAGGAAGAACACCTTTGCAACTAAAAGGCAGTTCTGCAGTTTTGGTAGTTCCTTGAAAAACTTCGTGGAGCTTATTGTGACTCGTGGTCTGAATAACAGTCACTAATGTCAAGCTTTTTTTGAAAATATTAAAGTTTTACTGGGGTAACTCAACAGAACATGCAAGATGTCCCAGCGTTGGAAAGATTCCAGCTGGAACACAGGGTCCAGTTTGGGCACTGCACTTCAAGGATAAACAGTTGGAGGAAGTTCATGGAAGAGTGGTGGGATGATCACAGACCTAGATAACATCACTTCTGAAGAAAGAATGGGATTGGTTGGCCTGCAGAATAAAAGCTGGGGCAGAGGGATGCAAGAATAGCTTGTAACTGCACGTGAATAATGCTGTATGAGGGATAGACTGCTCTGTGGGCCAGAGGGCAAAGAACAACAAATTTAAAGTGCAGTAGGAGAGAGTCAAGTCAGACCCAAGAAGAGGTCTCTGACTGCTCGGGTAGGCTGTGGAGTCTCCACCACTTGAGGCCATTAAGACCAAATCAGACTGTGGTCTCCCAGGAATGAGAAGCATCAGTCCTGCCTTGCAGCAGATGAGGCTCGGTGAGGTCAGGAACTCCTCACCAACCCCACTTTCCTGTGCTTCCATGGTTAGAAAGGACAAAAACTTTGTCTACGCTGAGGATTTTGGTTCTGGCAGAACATCAGCAGCACAGTCCTTCAGTGGGGCTGCTCCAATGCTTGCAGTCAAAGCACGTTCCAAGTGTGCAAATTTTGCTCCCTCTTGCAGATGTTTACACAGTTTAATGACTTTGCAGTCTTAATGATGTCATGTTAACATGCAGATTTCTGGAGTAATTAGAAGAGGATGAACTTTGCACGTTTCTTCTAGCTTTTTCACCCACAGAGGAGAATTCTTGTGCAGAACTGCTGTAAATCCTGGTTATACTGTCAGCGTGCTGATGTGACAGGCACTGAAAGGGTACGTTTTAGGGCTGGAAAAAGGACATTTCAGTAATATGCTATTAAAGTAGGATGAGAGACAAAAACTGAAGGACAAGTGTTTTTTCTTGCACTGTGCAGATTGTACATCATGATCATGATCTCTCCTGTCCATTCCCTGTGTCCCATTTTCCTCTGTCCTGTCATGGATATGAGTTAGGAGTGAAGGGACCCGTGCAGGCTCCCAGGTGTGTGCTGCAGATGCATTGTAGACTCTTTGCTTTTGCACACTATGGCTTGACCAGGTGTATTCTGCCTCTGCTGTCAAAAGATTGAAGAGCTCCTGGGTTGTGCACTGGAGCATGTTCAGGTATAGACCATTTCCCTGCTCAGGGATGTGTCCAGGGGCCTCGTTTGAGCCTCATGATGAGCACAGCAGGCTATTGCTGACAAGGGGAAAAAGAAAAGGAGCTCACAGAAGGATGCATATTCTGCTCTGCAGACAGGATTGCAATGAAGGAATAAATTGACATCATGCTCTTACCCTTGCCTGGTTGCATTTGTCAAGTGTGGAGAAGTCAGCAAGTCAGAGCATACCACTGCCATCACTTCCAGTCTGCATCTTCTTAATGTACACATGTAGTTCAGTAAAGTAAGTGGTAAATGGCTTCATTTGGGCTCTTGGAATGGTGGAAAGCTCGGTGAGGTTATTTTGTTTTCTGTGCTGCAGTGGTGGTGTTTATTGGTTTGTGTTTGTTTTCCTCAGTGCTTTCTACGCTGAAGATATTATCATTATTTCATCTCATTTCATGTTTGACCAAAATGTAGGAGGTGTTCAGGTGGGGGAGGGATGGACTAGCAATTTCTCATTTACAATGGATGACTGCTACATTTTTTCTTTCTTCAAAAAGATATTTGTGTTAGCCTGCTCTGACTTGTGCTGCACTTGCTGCTTGGCAGCTGTGGAACTTAAACCCTTATTTATGAAGGCAGAGTGTAGCACATTATCTCTGTGTCAGATATTCCCTGTGAAGGGTTGATTGCAAGAGAAGTCATGCTGAAGTTAAGGTAAACAAGTATCTTTTTGCACTGGTGTTGGAAATATTTTTCTTCAGATCACATCTTTTCCTGTGCCGTGCTTCGAGCGGGGCTGCCATCTATGTCCTACACACACACTGAGTCTCTGGTGTAAAATTATACTGAAAAGTGCAATAAAAGGGAGATGTAACTGCAACAGTACCAAAAGCAGCAGAGCTAATTATCAGCAATTTTTGCCAAAGTGTTCAAGAGTTGCTAATATTGCAGCTCTGCAGAGTGACGAGGCAGTCCGCTGTTTCCTCGTGGGACTTGGTTAAACTCTGGAGTAAGGTCCTGGTTCTCTCCAAGCCAGTGGCAAAATGGAAGTGGGAATGGAATGTTACCTGAAGTGGGAATGTGGTTTTAGCTCAAGGAGCTGCTGTTCTCATCTGAATAACCAGGAATGCACGGTTCGTCTTCAGTGGCCTGTGCTGTAGGTTCTGATGGCTGGACGAGGGGAATTTCCTCGCTGATCGTATCCCTCCTGGTTCTAATGTGATCTCATGATCCAGGCCCATTCTGAAGATGATTTGGGGTTTGCATCAGCTTTCCCCCTTCTTTTGGTGGGTGCTGCCTGGGAGTTTTGCACGGGGCGAGGCCGCTGCGGTGCCGCCTCCCCGCTGCTCTGGCTCTGCAGCCACCGAAGGATTTCTGTCCATGCACAGATAGAATTACACCCATAACTTGGCAGCGTTCTGTTTCCTCTCCCACTCTTGGATATCCAGTAGATTAACGTCCTCTAAGGCCTCCTAGTTGTGAAATGGTGTGTAAAGTCAAAATTGGTGACGAGGGGCCACTCGGAGTGACCTTTTTCTGACCTCTTCTGATTAATCTCTCCTAACTCCACAGTGTAGCTAGGAAGATTTTTTGTCCTTCATCACGTAATGCTGGGATACAAGTACACCCACTTGGCTCTGCCGCGGTGTTGAATAGTAAAGGGGAATCAAGAGGAAGAAATTATTCATTTTTCTTCCATGGATAAAAATAAAAAGTAACTTTTCATCATTCCGTTGACAGGATGTTGTGTCTCTACTGGACAGGGCCAGCCACTGAGAGGGGGGCAGTGAGGAAGGTCAGAGGTGAGCTGCTGTGGGAATGGAGGTTGGACCCAAAGCTGAGGATTGCCAAGGAGGAGAAGGAAATATAACTGAAATAACCAGTAGGGGAGAGAGCAGGGCTGAGAGCAGCAGGAGTGTCCCTCCTGCTGCCAGGATGTCACCAGTGCCAGTCTGCTCTGCTGAGTCAGGAGCCACATCTGTCAGCCCCTGTGCAGAAGCTCAGTGGCCTCCTGACCACACAAAGGAGTGGAAAGAGTAAACGTTCACTGTATCTGTGTGTAAATGCTGTGTCAAACTTGTTCATCAAGGAGTAAAGAGAGTAGATAGATGTTTAGCTAATGTAATTTTTGGAAGCATTTATTACTAACGTACAGGCAGCTGTAAGGCTTGCAGCAGCTTTCAGAATGCTTTTGTGTATTTTATTACTTGCATTATTAATAAATTGGTTTCTTTGAACAGTATAATGGCGTGAAACGGCTTTGAAAGCAAGAGGCACAAAATGGTATTTAATGCTTTTACTAAAATGTGGAGCTCTTCTAAAGGCACAAAAAAAGTACCAACAAATGAACTCGAAGACAAAACTTGTGTATTTATTTCAGCAGTACACAGTGTTGCATTTACTCTTGTGTGTTCCCTGCATGGCAAAGGTGGGAGGATAAAGTGCATTTTTTAATATTTGTGCTTGTTGGGACCAAGATGTAAAGATGAGCACTGGCACTTTGCAGACCAGGTTCCTCAGCCTACTGACCATTTTTGCTGTCCTCTACTCTCGCCAGTTGCTCCATGTCTTGCTTGTTTCTTTAAATTTTTCACAGCAATGGGATATTTTTGAGTCCTCCTTAGGATGTGACCACTGGAATCAGTGGATCCTTTCCTGCAAAAGTGCTACTTTGGCCATCAGTCTTCACCGTGTCTTTGTGCAGTTGGTCACCCTTACCCTAATATTCTTAGCTGTTTTGTCTTTATTGTGAGTATATTTATTTTCTCAGACTGCTTCTTCATTTTGTAATCATTTTACATCCTAAAGTTTCTTGAAGTGCTCGCAGCTCCTTTGCAGCAAGGTACTGTCTTCGAATTCAGAAAACACACTTTTCCTCTGGGTCAGTAGTGACTTGGGGTTTCTTTCAGTACAGGCACAATTTATCACGAGAAAAGTGGCTTTCCGTAGCTAACATGTGAATTTCAGTTGTTGTCCTGTCGATCTCATATTGAAATCTTCCTGAAACTTCCAGTGATTAGCGAATTTCAAGGACATTATTACTGCTATAAGCTTTATTCACTTCTGCATAATGCCGTGTTTTATTAAAGCACTGGCTGCAGGCCAGCTGGAAAGCCTCATATATGTGAAAGAAACTTAAGACGGCACCATTCAGGAGCAAGATGTTTTAGAAACAGGATGCCACAGCTCTGACATACTCATTACACATCCTGTGTTTTCCTTGCATTTGTAACTCAACTCTTTTTGTTAAGAAACAAACACAGATTCAGCTTCTGCCCGTGCTTCGTGTGTGCCTGCAGTGTGCAGAGCAGTGCATGAAAAATTCCCTTCCCGTGGCACTGCATTAGTATTTCTGTACCTCCACATGTGCTGAACACATATGGATGTTGAGGGGGGATATTTACTCTGCTGTAGGTGCCTAAGTTTGGTGCTCAGAACGCCTTAGAAAACTCAGGGTATGGTTTCACCAGTGATTTAAGCTGAATTCTGAGCTGGCACCAAAGGATGAAGTAGCAGTGAGTGCCAAACCTGGGCTGCATGGTCCTGTTGCTCTCATGGCCAGGTGAGCCAGAGCAGCTCTCTGGAAAATGATCTTCCCCTGCAGGGTTATTTTCAGTCAGAGCAGGTCCTTCCTCCCACCCTGTGCCTGGCTGCTGGGATGCTTTGGCAAGTGGAAGGAAGGAGTGGGCTGGGCAGGACCTCCCCTTTGGGCAGCAGCAGGGGCCCAAATCAAACTAAATGATGGCAAAACTGCACCTTAATTTCCCTTACTAGTCACTGGAGAAGGCCAGAGGACGGGAATAGATGTGTGGATACCTCTTTAATGAGCCTTGCCAAGGATGCCCGAGATGTCGAGCTAAACCCCTCGGAAGATGAGAGATGAAAAGACAGAATCAGAGATGAGAGAGAAATTGCACAGCAAGGCACAGCAGAGTGGGGGCCGAGGGCTTTGTTGATCCATAACATGGCTTGAGTTACATTAGGATCTTTTGTGACCAGAGTTGGACAGGATTCTTCACCGTGCTTTTTGGGAACAGCAAAAGAGGGAGGAGATGGAGCATGGTCCCAGTGCTGTGCAGATGCATCCCGTGAAGGTTTGTAAAGGCGGGAATGCCCCACCTGTGCTGGAATTCAAGAGATTGTCAGCAGACAGTGGTAGCTTGGGGGCAGAGGAGGTGTGAACATGTGAGTTATATTATGCACATGTAGCAGGTTTGGTACCGAAGAAACTGGTGCCAAACCACACTGGGGGGGAGATTTCTTTCTGATCCTCACTGGTATTGGACAATTGGCCTGTGAATTCTACTTGCAAACAACCAAAAAGTGGAAACTCAAATTTACCAAGGCACGCTAAACAAAGCCTTTTTCCTCTGGGTAACACCAAGGTATTTTCTAGGTAAATTGCCTGTCAGTCCAGCTTTTCTTTGTGCCTTTTGTGCCTTGTTCATGGCCTTGATTCCTCATGGTGTTTAAAAGTGTGCTGTTTAACCTTGAGTTGTTCCATCGACTTGCCGTGGATGTCAAAGGAACTGTTCATGTGTTTAAATGGAAGCACATTCAGTCTTGCTGAATTGGAGCTTGCCAATGAGGAATACTACTTAAACTAGAAAAAAATTATGGATTTTGGAGACAAGAATCGTCTGGCAGCAGAGAGGAAATGAAACCAGGTAGAGTTGCCCAGCCGTTTGGAAAATAAATGATCCAATTCTCCCTTGAAGGATTAGCTGTGAATTTAGCGCTGACTTTATTTTCCAGTACATCCATCTCATTTGTCCGAGAATTATTGTCTTTAATTACCATTGTGGTGCCTGCAGGCAGCAGTCTTTAAATTACTTATGCAAAGTTGTGCTCTCAGCAGTCGTCAGGAGATTGTATCTGCTTTGGTACCAATCCCCTTACAACAGCCTGACAGCATCAGCAGACTGTACTTTTTGTGATGTCAGTAGTTGGCCTGGTAGGTGGGTTACTCTCTTAAACAAAACTAAAAGCACACACATTTGGTATTGATGGATATTTTTGTCTCGAGAAACAAATACCGTCAGTTCGTAGCTTTTTAGGGGTTGTGATTCACCCTCAGTGTTTTGTTAGACAGTTTATATTCTTCATCACAAATACTGGCGGCGCCATGCCTAATGGTGGTTATTTTTAATTCTGCATAAAGCACTGGTTTACATATGGGCAGCATGTCACCCATTCTGAAAAACGGAGTTAAAGCAGAGAAGTTATTTACATAAATCCTTTTTAGTTCTAGAAAAAATAGCCCGAGGCAAATAGTATTCATGCACGCTCGTGAAACAATCTTGAGTCTAAACTTATCTCTCTCTATATAAAACAGAAAAATTATGACTACTGCTGAATTTAACGGGCCTTGTAAAATTTTTCTACCCCTGCAGTATATATGACCGTGCCTTTGTGTGCTTCTTTACACAACAATTAGCTGGCAGTGGCTCTGCAAATACATTACTCAGTGCTGAGGCTTTCCAGAATTAAACACAAAGGTTGAAAAAAAGGAACGGTCCACTCTTCTCAGCAAGTCTTTGTCTTCTGCATCAGAGCAGCTGGAAGGAGTAATTTGTCTTTGTGCAGGGACGAACAAGGGTTCATTTCAACTAAAAGCTCTTTAAAATGCTGCTTCCTTCCTTTCACCCCCCCAGAAGGGTTGTAGGTAACCTGTCAGCAGTCACTCCTGCTCTCCTGAGTCTTCCTTAGGTGACTGATTCTGCAGCCTTGCATGGCTTTGAAAGCCTGGTGCCTTCACGTGGGGTGTGACCGGTACCGGTGCTGGAGGATCAGCTCTGGGGTTCAGTTGCTTCGTTGTGCATTTAGAGCAGGATGTTCAAAGAGCTGAAAGGAACTGGATATTCCCACTGATTGATACGTAGTGGGAAGGGAATGTTTAACTCCTGTAAGGTTCTCTTGAAAATCCCCACCTTGCATTCTGAATGGTCGGACCTGTGCATTTCCATGAGGAGGTGACGTCTGCTTGGTAACACCGTGTTTGGAAAGGCAGAAACTGACCTTCAAACGAAAAAATATCCTATAATACTGCAAGATTTTAGTGGTGGGATTTTTTTTTCTGTATAGAAAGAGGGAATTCAGCTCAACAACCAGATGAAATTTCTCTGTCATTCCGGTGCACTTAATGGGAATACCGAGTGTAAGTTATTTGACTGTTAGGCTGCTAACTCTCTTTTAATGAAAAAAAACCTGACAAACCCAAACAGTGATTTAGTTCTTGTTTTACAAGTTCCTCACTAAAGACTTTGACCTGAAGTACATCGCATCTTGTGAGGTAACAGCTGGTCTATCATTGTCTTCGGAAAAAAGTAACAGTTGCTAAGATTTCGAGAAACAAAGATGGTCTTTGAATCAACTGGAACAGCTGTAAGAGACTGACACACCATGCACTGTCAGCTGCTAAATTCAGATATTCAGACTGCCCGAAACGGGATACTTTAACCCTTTGGCACCACCGGATTCCTTTTCTCTCTGTTTTTCTCTTTTAAAGAAGGCAGAAAAAGAAATTGGGTTTTCAATCTGCTTTTTGCTTTCAGAAATTAAAAAAAACAAACAACCACCCCACCCCCTTCCCCCCCAAAGATCACTTTCTTTGTAGGGATTTTGGGTTTTTTGTATTTATTTGAGTTCTGGTTTATAAATCATCCAAAGACATGCTTGTTGACAGCTGAAATTTGCATTAGAAAAGTATAATGTGCTTCTCTGTGTGGTGCATTAAAATGAAAATATAATAGTGCATATCCAAAAACCAGCATCAGATGCTATTTTAAGGCACTCAGCATCTTCCCAGTTTTGTGTGTGGAGACTGTATTTTGTTTGACAAAGCAGAAGGTGAATTTATCATATCTGTGAGGGAAAGGAAAGTGATAGCAATGGTCTCTTTAACAGAGGCATGTTAGAGCCGTGTGAGATCCAAAAGCTGGTGGCTGAAGTTGGGCACATTCAGGCTGGAAAAGTTTAGTTTTTCTTTTTTAGAGTAATCAGGGAACTAATCCATAATTTAAATTAGCTTGGGATGTGGCAGATTTTTCCATTGCTTGAAACCTTCAGATCAAACTTGGCTCTCTGCTCTTGCTGGTTCTCGCAGTACTTTCTCAAATGCTCCAGAATATTGTGAGGGTTTTTTTTTTTTTTTCTCAAAGATAGCAAAAATGTGATGACATGAAAATTTATTTCGCTTAATGAAGAGTCAGCAGCCATCTCTTGTGAACAAAACACTTGTATGACATCGGTCCTCCTGAAAGCCAAGCCCTTACAACTTGGAGCCCCACTGATTTTTTGGATGTCTGAAACAGGCACATACTGGGACTCTTGCTAGGCTATTGTTTCAGTTCAGTTACACAGGGTGGGGTTTTATTTAGGAGCCTCTGAGGTTTTGTAGCCGGTGTTAGATGGTGTCAGGAAAGCTGTGCACAGCGTGGCTCGTCCTGCTGCTGATGGAGAGGGTGAGGCACCCCGTGAGTGGTACCCAGAGCTCTGCTGGGTGAGGAGCTCTGCTGCCCAGGCCACGAGCCCAGTGCTCGACACTGAACACAAGTGTCTGAGCACTGAACACTCTCTTTTCTTGCCCAAACAGCCATCCTGGCTCAAGCTTGTTCCTAAGCCATTTTCTTCAGTATTTCCCAGCAGTGCACGGTGATGGCTTCTTACAAAAACTCTTTTCCTGATCACATCTAACCTTTTTTCTTGTGCCCTGCACTCCTAGGTCCCGATCCTGTGCCAGCTGAGTAACTAAAACATTGGCAATTACCATCACTGTTTGCAGGATCAAGTTGAGTTGATTCTTCTGTTTGTGGATATGACCATGTGAAAAAAATAGATTTGTACCACGACCCCAGAGGATTGGAAAGTTCTTTGCTCGTGTGAGTGAATGTCCTAGAGTAAAGGCTGAGACATGAATTAAATAATTTTCCAGATGTGATAACGGAGGTAAGCAGAATAAACTGCTCAGTCTAGAGCTTTAATTCTCATTAATAGAAAAGCATTTTTCTGCCCTGATAGTCTGTTATATGTTTACAGTTACTATGAGGTCCACATAAAGGCTGGACCTCCTGACATCCCTCTCTGCCTTTGTAATGAAAGACCAAGTCTGCTGTCATTAAGCCAAATTCCAGCTCTGTTTTCCACATCTTTGTATTTTTTGTCTGTCTGATAGTCTGAGAGATCTGTTTGCCATGAAAAGTCAGGGAGAAACAAGAGAAACAATATACATATATTCTGAATTTAATTTCTTCTTCTATTACTCTTTGTTGAAAAGACTTTTAAGGAGACTCTGCTGCCACCTTTGAACTCCTTGCTCTTTTTTCCCTAACAGAGGCACATTATTATCGTAGGAGGTGAATGGGAATTACTTTTCAGCATCCAGAAATGGGCTGTGGCCTTTTGACATCCTAATAATTCCCAGAACAGCCAACTGAACCTTCACCATGATAGACTGGATTTGCTGTATTAAAATATTGTAGCAGTGCCCTGATTTCAAGTCCTGACAGTTCAATCACTGCAGCTGACCCGTGTTCCTCACACAGCTGCTTTCTGCAGTGTGGTTGCAACATCCATGCAGGTTTCCCTTTGCTTTTAGGAACTTGGTTTAAAATACTGAAAAGTTGTGTTTCGTCCAAGTTTACCTGCTGTTCTTTAATGGTATGAAATGTGTCACGTTTCTTCTCTTATTTATTAAATCCTGTGCTTTGACTAGAACTTATTTCCAAGAATATTAAATTATTGTTCTATTATTAGAGCACAAGGTTTGATTCCTTGACAGGTTGACAAGAGCTCTGGAACACTTTGCAGGAGCAGCCCTTCCTCATCAAAACTGTCCTCAGCAGCATCAGTCAGTGTACCCTGGTACCAAAATACAGCTGAAACGAAGCTTCTCAGTTGCTCCAGCAGCGTGTTGTGGAATCTGGGACTTAATGCTCTCTCTTTTCACAGTCACCCCACCCTCTGGCACCGACAGGCACATTCAGAGCAGCAGCTACCAGCCCTCTGCAGTGCCTGATCCCTTACACGCACGTCCTCCTCGAGCTCTTCACACGTTCCAACATCTGTCAAGTGTCTTGGCCATCATATTCCATGTGAATATAGGCTCGTGGTCATCCATCTCCTGCCATTTGCTGGTAGTAAGTGAATTGCATTTAGACTGCAAAGACAATCAACCTGCTAATTTGGTGCACCTTGGCATCTTCCCTATGTAGCAGGGGTTTTTTATCACAGGCTTCTGAGTGTTTTCATTTACTGTGCTCTTTGGCTCTTTGACTTCCTTCCTCTTCTTGTTTAGGTTTTTTACCAAATTCAGCTCTCAAGATCACTTTAACATGCTCAGTTTGGCTCTTTTTAATTACCCCAGCTCTATGTCAATATGTGAAAGTTTAGATTTCTTTTTGCAGCAACTTACTGTGAAAACAGTTGCCTTACAAATATGTTTATTGCGAATGTGAACGATGTGTTTTTAGAATAGTTTCATTTTCATAGGATGCTTTCACAGAAAACAAGATGACTTTGTGGGGGAACAACAGAGATTCTGCAAACAACTCTAATAGGTAGTTCCTTTCTTCCTTCCAAGACTTGGTGTTAGAAATCAGATCAGAGCACCAGAGATACAGGGAAAAAAAAAGAAAATACAAAGTGATGTTGTACCCTGGCTCCAGAACCATGTTCTGAAAGCCCACGGGTGAGATGATGAACAGCTGATGTGAAGGTTACATAGAGCTCATTTCTGATGGGTTTCTCCAGGTAAACATTTCTTGTTTATCTGTTTGTTTTGTTGCTTTGTCCCGATCCCGTAGTGACACCCTCTGGCAGTGGCAGGACAGTTTCATTGCCATTAGGGAGCTCTTCAGCAGCAATCAGTGAGCAACCTCATGGGAGAGGCAGTGGTGTGCCCTGTCCTTCCTTCCTTCCTTCAGAGCTGGTTTGGCTCAAGATTAAAATTCACGCGTGTAAAGTTAAAGTTAGCATTGTACATGATGGCTAATGGATAAAAATTCAAGAACTATGTAATAAATAGTATTGGACATTTTGTTCTGGTGAGTTGGACTTTTCTTCTGGTGAGCAGCTTGAAGAGTTTCCCTTTGGACTTAAATTAATTTGTTTACAGCAACTCTAAAGCACACTCTTCTCTTCTGGAGTGCAGGCTCTGAGCAAAGCCTTACCAATGCCCTGGCTGTGGTGTGGCTCTCACCAGAGCACAGGTGCCTCACTGATCCCTTCTACTGTGAAAGAACACAGGTTTTTAAAGATGGAAAAGCTACTGGGAGTTGTCTGGCCACTGTTAATTTTGTATATTGCATTTCTAATGCTTTTATTTGTGCTGTCTCACATGATGGGTCACAAAATGCAAACTTCTCACGGCTGACATTTTTCCAGGCAGCATAAAGAAAAACCAGTGAGCTGTTGAGGCAGTTGGAGCAGCAAAATGGGGCAGATGAGGCTTGGAGAGAGGTAGTAAGGTGCCTAAGTTCTATTAAAATCAAGGTGTTGGAAAATACTTAATGTTTTTTGTCATATCTAGGTCTGTGTCTCGTTTCGACCTTGTGCATGTCTGCAGAGCCAGCTGGTAACACAGAACTGTGAGTTGGGGCAAAGCAGCTGCTTGGCTGTGCCAGGTCCCTCACTGGCTCTCTCAGCGACCTGAATTAGCCCAGATACAGATGTTTGTGCTGCTGGGCTCAGGCAAAGTTGAAGACTTGCTGGGGAGACCTCCGTGGATCAGTGGGGAGTGGAGGTTCTGAGATTAAAACCTTTGATTGCTCTGTCCCATAGGGACTTTCATTGACCTGCTTGGAATGAGCCCTCTGCAGTCCCATGGCAGTATCTGAGCTGTCCTGGACTGATTCTGGGGACTCTAGGCTGGGGCACAGGGACTTTTCAGCATCGTGATGAAATATGAAGGCCTGGCTCAGCTTCTGAGAGCAGCCGTGGTTGTCTCTGCCACCTGGGGTCACTGTGATCAAGGTTATTAAAAAAGGAGAGGTACGAAGTAACAAAGAAAATAGGAGCAGTAAAAAACATACTTCCCAACCCTAACCCCTGGAGGCTAAAACTGAGATCACCACAAGTATACAAATTAGTTGAAATTTTTATTGTGTGTGGAGAAACGAAGCCCTATACTTCAGTGTGTAAACAAGTCTATGTTAGCAGGTCAGGGATTGGCATAAAGCAAGGCATGGACTATCACAAGCAAAGTGTTGCCTCTTTTACACTTCTCTTACTGCATTTTGCCTCAGCTCTTCTACCTGTTGGCTCCTCCAGCGTGTTACAACTGACTTGGAGGGTCCTTGTAGCAGTGTAGTTTTGTGGCTGAGAAATCTTCTGTGGTCTTGGTGCTTATGTTGTTTAATCCTGGAGTTGCTTCCAAATCTCGGTGGCTGTTCCTGTTATTTACACGTGTGAGATTATAGGGAAGTCTAATAGATGTTTTAAATCTGCACCCATCTTACAGAAGTTCTTAAGTGTGCTATTAATGAAGCCTTTGTCTCAGCTAACCCCACATGATATATTGTGTACCAGCAGTACTTCTCAAAAGCACTTTAGCCGAATTTTCAAGCCGGCTAGGCTTAAAGTTGTCAAAATAAGTATTTATGTTAAAACTCCCCCAAATGCTGTGTGGATGTAAATCTTTCTGTGGAGGTGCTGCCTCATGAGAGAGGAAGGGCTGTTTGTGCACTGGCAAAAGAGGAGAATCCAGGTGATGCAAATGCAACTTCCAAGCCCGTTTCTTGTCAGAGCAGCAGTGTGTGAGCTGCTCGAAGCTGGACATCCCTGCTGCCCTCTGAGCTGCCTCCAGCACAGCTGCAGAATTGCTGCCTCGTGCTCTGAAAGTCTAAGCTGAAGCAGTAAGACGTAGAAACCCTTTTTGCACTCTCTTCTGTCACAAATCCTTTCATAAAGGCCTGTAGGTGCCCAGAGAACTCTGCTGCTGTACCTGCAGTGGGTGGCCACCATTGGAGCTGAAGGAGTTAATGCACATCTGTGGAGTGAACCTTTTTTTTTTCTCTTAGCTGAATATTGCTGAAACTTCTAGACAACGGGACTGTACAAGACACTGCATGGAATTCAGTCTGCTCTTTAGTATGAAAAATTGGTAAATCAGGTTTTTTAACCGTTTTTTGTCCTTGCTGAATGAAAAGTGTATCAGAGAATCACAGAATGGTTTAGGTTGGAAGGGACCTTAAATACCATTTCGTTCCAACTCCCCTGCCATGGGCAGGGACACCTTCCTCTATCCCAGGTTGCTCCAAGCCCTGTCCAGCCTGGCCTTGAACATTTACAGGGATGGGACAGCCACAGCTTCTCTGGAAAACCTGTGCCAGTGCCTCAAAACCCTCATAGAAAAGAATTCCTGTATAATTCCCTTATAATGTGTGTAATTTTCTTCATGCTTTTGTTGACATATCTGTGCATTTGATTAGATAAGAAGTGCTTCAGTTACAGGTACAGTTGAAGGAGAACAGGGTGGAAGAAGCAGTCGTGTTCCTTCATAGCTCTTTGCAAGTGGAGAACATCCATTCTTTGCAGTACTGGAGGGTTGGTCACTCAGAACTGCCTTACTCCTGTGCATTTTCAAATGGACTTTGCATCACTGGCACCACCTCTAAATAAAACTATTTAGCATCTTTTGTAGTTACGTGATATTCAAAGCATCTCTCAGAACCACGTTTTAGCCCTGTTATAATCGGGGCTCTTTGGAGTAATTAATTATGTATCCCATCACGAGGTCAGAACCAGAACATTATGTTTTCATCTCGTGTAGTGAGATAGGCTCCACGAACAGGCCACCATGCTGCTGTACACATAATTAGTACTATATGAAGAATATAAATTAACATGTTAGTTTCGATGGGAATGTTGATGAGGTTGGAAAGGCGTCATTAATACGCTCAATAGTGCAAAATAATACTTCTGATTTTAGCTTCCTTTGCTTTTCCTTTCAACTAGTTAAGCTAAAAATACGGCACAGCTGCTTTCCCTTTACACATGTGAAAATGTGTGGAATGTGAAGTAAGGGAGAGGATTGCAGCCCTTTGGGTGAGAAAACATGAGGTTCGGCGCTGAGGCGCCAGGCTGTGTCTCATCAGGGCAAAAGGAGGGCCCTGGGGTACCACTGTGGCTGCAGGGATGGACGGGCTGCTCCTCCTGCCACAGCATCACCGTGGGGCTCACAGCAGGGTGGGCTCTGTCCCTGGCTGGTTGGGTTCCAGATAAATTGCTGATTCCCCGTGGAGATGCCACTGCACTTGTTCCTTTTCTAAGGCCCGAGTAGTTTTAAGCACCGTAGAACTCGAGCAATCCCTCAGATGCGCGTGGTTATTCCACAGTTAATGCTGCCAGTGGGTCAGATAGAAGATTTAGGCAGCAGAAGATCCTTACAGATGTGAATCAATACTTATCAGTGGCATCTAACTGTGTCAGCTCTCAGGGCAAAGGAGAATCCAGATGATCTGCAGCTTGATAGGAACTCTGTGCGCCAGAGCAGCAGGAAGGATGAATGGCAGCGAAAAGCAAACGATGGAAAGCTTTGTGAAGTATATTTATTTTAATATTAGTTGGCTCTTAAAAGGTGCTCTTTGCCTGTTGGGCTTTTTATTCAGAAGGGTAAGCAGCCATTATGTGTGTTGAACACTTTTTGGATATCCTCTGCTGTTGTGGCTGATGAATAAAATTACAAAGTGAGTGTCCGACCCTGAAAGTTGATCTCTGCAAACAAGCTTTTATAAACTGGAGGAGCTCCGTGGACGTCAGTGGGAGCTGCTACAGGAAGGAGGATTAATCAGTCTTAAATGGGTGGCCAAAGTAAAGGAGCTGTCGGCTGGGAGCAAAACAACAGCAAATATTGGTAGGAGAGAAATAAATTGTGCTGTTCGATAGCTCTTTTGTGAAACTAAGTCAGAAAGTTGCTAATTAGTTTTTACAAATTCTGGGAGTTGTTTAAACTTGGCTGCCTTTCATAGTTGCTAGAAGTCTCACACGAAGTCAAGTGGATTTCTAATGTGATTGAATTAATGATTTCTCGTTACTGGAATCTGCTTTTTCCTTTCCTCATTTTTGTTGAATTAAAATGCAAGAATATAATATTGCATCAATGCAACATTGCACGGATTGCAAGTGTGTGACTTTAAACCCAGAAATTTTCCTGTTATTTTTGAAAATTTCCATCTTCCCTTTTAGTTTTCTTGGTGTTTTTTAGTTCATTGCTCCCAGATTCAGCCTCTTGGTAGTGACCCAGCTTTCCAGTCACAGAGGCATGAAAAATCAGCATAATTAAAAATCATATATTAAAGCAACTTTATAACAGTTTCCTTTTCTGAAATGCAAATGAGAGATAAGAGAAGACTCACCCGTGTTTGCTCTGTGTGTTGGTTGAAAAAAAAATCCATCTACTGCACTTGGAGATGTGGTGCTGGTGGGATATTGCAGTTATTTTTATTGAAAACTCAGGGTTTAACTAAGACAACGCTCTTCGTTCCTGAGCCACAATACTGATTATCATTTCTGGTCAACTTGGATTCTCTTCCTATCCCTATTCCTGTGGAATTCACGGTGATGCCCCTCTGCCTTTTTCTCTTAAATCCATTGGGTTTACATTCTGGTAATTTTCCACTTTTCTTCTCCTCCCGGCCCTCGGCGCGCTGCCTCACAGCTCTCTTCCACTTTGCAATTTCTGATTTATTTCTGGCATCTGTTCAATTTCAGAAAAAAAAAAAATAAAAAAAATTCTAGCCCATGAGTCTTGCAAGGAAGTATAAATTCCATTTTTATCAACATTCGTCAATTAAAATCCGATACTGCAAAGCCTGTTTATAAATAACTCGACTATTCCAAATTTATGTGGATAATACCTTCCACCACTCATGCCATGTAGATAACACTTTCACATGGCAGATGAGGAGAGGTGTTCCTGTGAGACTATATAAATTTACAAGTACAGAAATCAGATCCATTGACGGTGTAAAGCTTGCTGTGTGTACGTTCACACTCACACGCTCGTGCATCTAAGTTGCTTTGAAAGATGAACTCGTGTGTGATTATCTGATAAGATACAAAACCCAAGCCTGAAATCTGGGCTGATCTCTTGAGTTTTGGTTCAGGGCCAGATTCTGGAAAATGATTTGAGTTCCGATTCAGGCAAAATCCCCTGAATGTGTTTTTCTGGCGATATTTTTGAGAACAGCTGATCTTTTCACATTTTTTCCATTCGGGTTAGAAATCTTAAGAGAGTAACCAAGATGCCACTGAAGTACTGATGTTTGCTGCTCACTGGAAGGAAAGCACAGCCCATATGCACGGAGCCGTAATTCTGGCATTTTTCTCTGCTGTGTTTCAAAGCTCTAGATGATAGATAATGACATTAAGGAGAGTGAGTTGAAGTTAATTGCAAAGCATTGCTTATTAGGTTTGAAAGAGATATAATCACAGGGCATTCTAATTCCTTAAGACACTGATTAATATAACAGCTACAGAGAAAAAACTGGCAGGGAATACGTTTCTAGGGAGTTTGCAGGATTGCTGGTTTATGCATTTTCTTTTGCAGCCTACACAGTTGGAGATAATTCAGAATCTTACTGTTTAAGAGTAAGCCAAGTATCTAAAATCTTGTGACCATATTTAGGGATGGATGAAATGTTTTTGTTAAAATAGCTCACACTCCCTCACACATGCCCGTATTTCTGTCCGGCCTTCAGGCCGGTGAAAGGAAGAAACAGGAGACCTCAGAGATTTCCTTTGCCTTTCTTGTGATCCATCAGCTGGGTGTTAATGATCTCACACTGCTTATTCCAGTACCCAAACATCTGCCTTCCCTCTGGGCTCGGCTGAATCACCCAGCGCCTTCACCAGTTGCTGTGTTCGTCTGCGACTCTGTTTTGGTTTAATCATCCCATTAGCTGAAGCTGAAGAAACACTTTGTGGCGAGTGGCACTGGTTTGTTCTGCATTCCATCCAGCAGGATGCTGGGCTGTGCCACACTGGGCTGTCTCCTGGCAAGGGTGAAAGGGTAGGGGGAAAGTTTGGAAGTTATGGGAATGATGGCGTTACTTGGGGACGACACGTTTTTTCTTGCTGTCCCTCTGGCACTGATCTTTTCCACTCATCCCCTGTCTGTCCAGCAAGTTTGTCTGGATAAAGGCTGTCTGTATCTCTGGTGAGAACGTGCAAAATATGGAGAGGGCCAGAGCAGTGTAAAAATAACATTTATTAGCAGAGAGATTAAAGGCTGAAGAAGGATGTTTGGGGGAACAGCGAGAAAGGCAGTCCCAAGCTCCATCTTTAACAATGAAATTCTTGCAGTAGGCTCAGACAATCTGTTCCCAGTATGTACCAGGACACAGAGCATTGCCCGTGGCTGTGCCAAGAGCCTGAACTCCACAGAGCTCCTGAGAGTCCCTAATTCTGCTCAGCATAGGCAGTGAGACGGATCCTCCAGCTCCAATTGGAATCCGGAGGATGCCTGAAAAAACTCCCAAAGCAGGCAAATTTAGCCAGGCTATACAGGAGGTGGATTCTGAAAGCCACCAGTGGCAGAATTGGGAGATTGTTTTTGGAGAACGAGATGTCTCATTCCTGACCCCGTCACCTTCCGTGCGAGCCAGGGGGAGAGAGAGCACTGGTGCCAATCCAATAGGCATGCTCAGCAGATGTCCAAGGCTCTGGTTTATATCCAGTGATACTAAAGGTTGTTTATAAAGGCAAGACGTTATTGTTTTGAGCGTTTGGCACTGCCTCTCATCTTTTAAAAAGTTGAGAGGAACAAATCTGATGAGGTTTCCAGCTATTTTGTCTCGGTTACAAGAAGAGGCTGTCAGGAATCAGTGTGTCTTCTCCGACAGTGATCCTGCACTTGTTTTACTCTTCGTTGCCCTGCTAGGAAACATCTTTTTGCTTGTCCTTGGACATACAGTCTGAAAGGGTTCTCTTGAATCACTGAGTTCAGCCATCTGATAACTGCAGAAAAACCAACTCACGTGATCCCTGATAGAACCTAAATGAAGATGTTTTTGTTTTCTCCTGTTTTTGGGCTGCAGTTGTTGGAAAGCCGCTGCACGACACTTCTGTTCCCATGGCAAGAGAGCATCTCACTTCCAGACTAAATGTTTATGTGTGTTGGTTTTTCATTCCCTCATTGTCCATTAGTTAAAGTAACTCCTTTTCAACTCTATTGTTCAGCCTAACCCTTGCCTCTCATCCCTATGTATTTAGAAATTAAAGTGATATCTATTCTTTACCTTACTGCTGGAAATGATTTGTTCTCTCCTTTTATAAAAGATAGACTCTCCATTACCCTTATCACCCCAGGATACCTTTTTCCGCATCTTTTTTGAATCAAATGCATCTTGTTTCTCTGTTTCTTTTGAACGTGGTTGATGAGGATTGTGCCCAATATTGAAGGGAGATCATTTACAGAAGAGCTTCTCACAATGGCATTAACACTTCCCTGCTCACTTGGAAGTGACCCAGTTTATACTGGGTGAGTATGTGATGTAGGGTGAGTTTGCCTTCTTCCCAGCCAAGGGTAAAAAGGGTGGCTTGCAGTTACCCAGTGGTTTAATGAATTCAGATTGAAGTAGAAATTGTTGCTGTAGCTTCAACATGCACGGCCTTTCATGTTAGATTACTGAATTTCATTCCAACTTTATTACTTCAGTCATCAAAAGCATCCCCTGTGCAGTCCACCCGAACACAGCATCTCCACCTCTCAGGACTGGGCCTTGAAATATCCTTAATAAAACAACCTCTGGGTTTGTTCTTCCACTTCCAATATCAACTGTTGTTAATCTACCTGAAATTATTGCCCTAAGCACATTATGGTTCTTCTTCCTAATCAACTTTTCCCATTTTAACCAGCAGTTTGCCTCTTAGCACTGGACCTGCTTGCTTAAGGAATTGATTGATTTATTTTGTGTAGAACATCAGTGATCAAATAAAGGGAGAGAGCAGATATTGCAGTGTGTCCCATTTTCCAATTACCTCTCCAACTTTCATTATTCCTGACTTAAAAATTTGTTTTCAAGCCTTGCATGACCAAGGTTGGGCTAATGGTGAATCTGCAGCTGCCCAGGTTACCTTGAGATGACATCAAGGGACAGACATCAAAGATGATGAACAAAGTGCCTTTTAATGCAGTCTTTTCTGAGTTGATTAACAAAAGGTCAGACATTCGTGCTGCAGTCCTGATTTCACATCGGGAAAAACAACCCTTCCTGAGCCTTTCACGATGAGAGTTTCAGATTGTGGGATGTCTGACAAATTTAGTTTTCAACTGCACGAAAATTAACAACTAGGCTGTCTCCCCCTCAAAATCCTACTGGAATAGACAGTTATTTTTTAGAAATCTCTACTTCTAATTAAAACAGATGAAACTGAAAGGGGTCTATGCTTTTCCATTTTTTCCCCCAGCAGGTCACTGAGTCACTACTTCTCTTAAAATCTCTTCCAAAACTTTCCTCGTTATTTCCTCATAATTTTGCATGCTGTGAAATAATTACCATATAAAATATTCCGGCATATAAATGAGTTCACCATATAAAATATATATGGTATTGCATTGAGAATTCATAGCTGGATCTTCACAGTAGCCAAAAGAACTCAATTTTTAATGGAATTTTTTTTTGCACCGCTTCAAAGAGAAAGTGATATTAAATGTAAATATTCTTAATATTGCAATTGTTATCACCATTCACTGAAAATCCCTTTTAGGGCATCCTCAGAGGGGTAAATAGTTTGCAAGAAACGAGATCTGCCTGTTCTGGACACAGATTCTGCTCAAAGGAGACAGCAGACCTTTTGCTGAACATTTCAAGGTTGTGCTTACTAATTGAGTCTCTTTTGGCATCATATTTTTCCTGAACAGGTCTATTCTGAAATTATCGGTTCTTTTGAAAACCCATAAATGTGGATTTTTGGCTTCTAATTTTGAAAATCTTGGCTATAAGTTTTATGTGGTGATTCTGTTCTGTCGAGAGAACGCTTAGCCTGAGATCTCCTTTGGATTTAGAAGACAGAGTACAAAGACATTTTGTCTTTTGCTTGTCAGTTTATTATTTTTCATGTTCCAATTTTGCTATAGTTGAAAATGGCTTTTCCTTTCTTTGCAAGCTGAGAAATAAATCCTTCTTAAGAGTGCAGCTGTTCTGCCATTCCTTGAATTACTAAGAACATTAATAAAATTCAGTGAAATACAAAGTGTTCGTATTAATGAGTGTTCAGAGGCTTCTAAAATATTTGGAGCCATAATATTTCATGGATTATGTTGGAGTACTCTCCGCAGAGGTCAACTGTGATATGATCACTGAAACCTGTGGCTGTGCTGTAGCCTTAGGAAACCTGTGTGAAAATAAACCACATGGCTTTGATAGACCAAAGCAGCCAGCAGGAAATAAGGGCAGAGCTATCCCCTCACTGGCATGAGAGAGGCCATTAAAACAAATAATATAAATGAGCCTGAGCTGGCTATGAGACCTGCAAGGTGATTAATGCCTGTGGTGACAAGTTGGAGGCATAGGAGGAGATTAAAGATTAAGTTAAAGGTAAGAGTGCTAACAGGCCTTTTCCTGCCCAGCGCTTCTAATTGCTCTTCCTTCCTGCAAGTCCAGTGGCCAGCACTGCCTGTGCAGCACCACATTCCTCCCTGAGACTTGTCAGGCTGCTGGATAAATGAAATACCTTTTTTCAAATGCTTTCTTCTGTCTTTTCTTCCTTTTTAAAAAAATTTCGTTGTTTTCTCCTTTATTTTCTTTTTCCTTTATTCTTTCTTGCCTGCTCTCTCATCCCTCGTGTGCACGGGAAAAAATTCAGGAGTCCTGTGGAGGCTGTTGGCTTTAGCATAGGTGTGGGTTGGTCCAAACCAGCCTCCAGCTGCCCAAACTGCTGCAGTGGGCAGAGAAGAGGCCACCAGGAGGCCTAGCCAAGGTCTGCACATTTCTCTCACTCGGCTTTCCAAAACAATTGTTCAAAGAAACGAGAAAAACCTCGAGTATCAGAAAGGCCGATCCCCTGACCCGCTGAGGCTCGGTTGCAGTGTGTCTACTGCCTTATTTGCAGGAGGTTTTAACACTTGACCTGAAAAGTCAACAAAAGAATCGCCATCTCCCATCTTAATAAATTAAGTTCTATCTTCTCTAATCACTTCCTACAAACACACAAAGTCATCTGTTTCCTTTTGGCTTAGATCTTGTATAATGTTTGGAGGAAGAAGGTCTACTTTTGTCAGCACCCCTGTTAAATTTATTTGCTTTTCTAGTTCAAGGAAAAAAAGCCTATAACTCTGAAAGTCATCCAACGCTCTTATTTATTTATTTTGCTCGGCGTGATTGATACATCTTTGTTCTGAGCTTATACAGAATTGACCACAACTCCAGTAAAAGTGCCTCTTGTTAAAACACTTCCAGAATATCCACGTGTTCCCCTCCCGCGCTCGTCCCGCGTGGGAAGAAACTTGACCTGAGATGGAGGTGCATTGATTTCAGAGGTGCTCCATCAGAAATCTTTCTGGCTGATAAGTCCAGAGCTTGATAATTATTCTGACTGCTCTGCTGCATGTCATGCTGCTTCTTGAGTTACAAGCGAGGGTTCTCAAGCTAAGATGGAAATAGGGCAGCTGGTTTGACTTCCCTTTGTGTCTGAGAAAGTTTTCACCTGGCTCAGTGGGCAAAGGAGTCCCTTGGAGAAGCAGAAATGTCACCCTGAGATATCATCAGTGCCAGCACACACAAGTAGATGCCTCTCAGCGCTGTTTCATACTTGTTCATTGGTTCTTTCTGGCATAATTTGGAGAACAAACTGTAAAAGACGAAGTTGATGGTCATTTGTGTAAATATCTGTAAATATGCTTGTGTCTATGAATGTATATATACATATATATTTATTTATTTCATGTTTCATGGGCCACCAAGATTTATTGTCCTTTGTAGTAAATATTGACCTTGGATTTATCTCTGTCAATGTTTACCTCTTAGGCCAATAAATCTTGAGGTTCACCTTAACAGAAGTCAATATCTGCTTAGTGTTCAGCTCCATCATTAATATAAATATTTTAGTGACCTTTGCATGTATTAGTCTATTTTTTAAAGTCAGCTTAGTGTTACCAATCCTATAGCACATCAGTGGTTTATTTTCCAGTCGTTTATTCCTGTAAGGTTTTTTTAATAACCTCTGATATTCCCGTTGAGGTGTTGCAGAGAGTGTTTTTGGAGGAGAATCTCAGGAATGTGAGTGCAAGTTGCTGTTTCCAGTGGGAAGGGAGGCGGCCCTTAGCACCCGTGTATATCTGTGTGGCTCATCACGTATTTACCTACTGCCAGGGTCCAAGCATTGCTCTGATTGCTGCCTCTTTTCTGGCCGTTTTTCAAGACTTTCTTTGTAAGAGCAAATCTTTCTGAGATCAGGTGTTTGCTTTTCTGTATCTGTCACTGAGTTTAGGGTTAACAGGGACCTTTAGACCACCTAGGCTGACCTTTTTATCTCCTGCCGTCTTTATCTCCTCCGTTTAAGAAGCGCTTTTTGCCGCCTTCCACCTCCCCTCTCTTTTGACCCTCACCGAGTGAAATTTCCCTGCAGTGCCCTTGTTAAAGTTTTCCTTTTTAATTGCGTTTGATTCGGTGTGATAACATCTCAGTCTGGATTCACACTGGAGCGTCCCAAAGGAGCGTTTGCTCCGTGGATCTCCCTGGGCTGCCGCCCCTCAGCACGGGCAGGCGTTGCCCTTTCCTGCCTGGATATTCGGGCAGGAGCATTGCATCTAAATGTTACCTCAAGCCATTCAGGCGTGGCTGGGGTCCCTCCTGATGTCCTCCCCCTAAAAGTGAGATCCAGAGTGGGGTCTAAATGCTCATGACCTTTCCCCACCTCCACTGGCCACAGGAGCAGGTAAAGGAGGCTGTGATTTGGTCCGTGAGTTGTGAAACCCTCTCTTTAAAATGAAGCAGCCTGAAGGCTCCGGGGCAGTTGCTTAATTCAGACACCAAGCTCGAAATTGTCCCTGTTATTATTATTACTGCACCACAAAGCACACATATAATACTCGTGATTACAAACCACTTCACCAGCACAGATAAGAGAGATGTTCTTCACCCCAGAACATTCTCACTCCAAATCCCTGATTCTACCACCCCCTTTTCATTAAATTACTCCTTTTATTCCAACTTAGAGTGCTGACTGTTCACATGGATAAAAGCTTGCAGGGTTAAACCCTTTGTGAGCCTATAGAAAATGTTCTGTGCGTGTGGAGAGGTTTCTATTATTCCTCATAAAGGTGCTGCTGCAGTAAATGGTTTAACAACATTGTGCCATGGAGAATTCTGATCCCTGTCACATGAAACAGCATAAATGTCAGACCAGGGATTTATATGAATATTCCTTGAAGAGAAGCAAAGACAAGGAATTAGTTGTTCTCTTGTCCTATTTATTCCCTTTAATTGGATTTATTTTTAAGTGGGCTTTAGTATAGAAATTTCTGCTTCATTTCTTTATTGTATTTTGGAATTTCATATCAACGCAGATAAAGCCTGCTTGCCCTACATTAAAAAATACATTTAAACCAGTGGGGGTATGTTCCTTAAACAGCAAAATCCTCTGTTTTTTTAAAACTATTTTTTAAACCTAACCTAAATCAGTTCTCAGCTTACAGACGGAGTATTTTAAGGTGCCGGTGTTGGAGCAGCTCACAGCAGCAAACACAGCCAGGATTCAAGATTCAGAGCAATTCTAGCTGCTGATACATCAAGTCTTGGAGGGAAGGAGCCGTGAAGCATTTTTTATCCAGAGGGATGTGTGTGCTACAGGCCACAGCGGAGCTGGGCTGTGCAGGAGACCTGACAGAGCAAGTACAGCACTTGGCTGGCTTTCGGTGCGTGCCTCCAAGTCAGGCTGAGGAGCTGCTTGCTGTTGTCAACCTTTGATTCATAGAGTTGTGTAAATGGGCAAAAAATTCCTTTCTGTCATGCTGGAGGCCAAATTAAACAGAAATCTGTAAACCGGGAGGGTTATTTAGTTGGGAGGAAGCAACATGAGTCGTGTGATACTGTACTCGTGCAGGTTTTCTTTTGCAATTCGTTTCGGGGCTGGGTTTGTCCTGGTTAATTTAATGCCATAAAATGGAATTCTTTCTGCTGAGAAATTGCTTCAAAATTATACCAGCGTGAAAGCAGAGGTGGAGTTAGCAGGGCCGAGCGAAGGTGTTTGAAGGTTTGCACTAAGGCTGACCACAGAGGTCTGGGTTAATACTGACCCACCAGCCTGCCCAGTGAATTCTTCATGTCCCCTTTCAACCAAGGCATCTAAAAAATGTACTGCAGATATGCAGGGAAGGCATATCCAGCACTGCTTTTTCCCCCCCTCTCCCATCCCAGCTATGCTAATGAAAGCCCAGCATAGCTGAGATTTCCAGATCTGCTATCACTGTGGAGAGATAAAAGTAGGCCCGTGCTCGTTACATTGCAGAATCGAACGCTGGGCACTTGTGATTTTTGTAATGTTTGCAGCAGAATGCGGAAGGAAGAGGTGAGCGCAGAGTCTGCCGGGCAGGTTTTAAAAGCACACTTGAACCGCTGGGGAATGGGTGCTGGGAGGTTGGAAGGAGCAGGTGTTGCTGCCAGGAATATTGCTGGGTCTCTTCGAGATGTCTTTGATGTGCATTGCAGTGGTTAGTGAAGACTCGGAGAGAGAATTAATAAGGAAGGTGGAATGAAGCAATGTAACGGCGTCTGAATTTATTTCCATAGGTATGGAGACAGCGTGCCCTTAGGTCTGTGTTTGTGCATCTACACATTTAAGCTTTTCATGCTTAAAAAAGCTCCTTTTCCTTCGGAGCCCTGCAAACACAGACCACTTAAGAAAACATGCATGTTTCGCCTGATCTAATCAATCTCTATTTTCCCCCCTCTTTGAATTATAGTGGAGCTGTAAAAAATGGAACTGCTTAATTGCGACAGTTCACTAAGAACTCCTACAAAAGAAGTATTTATTGTCTGGGGAAATTTTATCTCCAGTTCGTTTTATTGTAGAAGATTCTATCTCGGAAATGCTGTGAATCAGAGATGAAGGGGAGTAATGATGAACTTAAGGAAAACATAAGGAAAATGTGTGGGTGTATGAGTTTGCACATGTCTGTAAGCTATAATAGATATGCAAATAGAAAAGCAAGTGCTTGTGGACATGTGGTTTTGCGTTAGATGTGAATTTTATTCATCAGCTCTTTAACACTAGATTTACACACTTTTAAAAAACCATTCTGACTCATTCTAGAGAACCTTTATCAGCTACTTTATAATGATTTCATTTACCGATCCAATTATAAACGAAATTGAATCCTATCCGCTAACGCAGGTTAAAACGTTTTTATTGTAGGCAGCTGTTTGATATCTGCAGGTGTGGGAGCACACGACGGGGATGGAAATTAATTAAGCAAGATGTGGGAGATGGCTGGAGCCGTGTGCTCTGAGCTTGTCAGCCAGGGGAGACGCGTGTCAAACACTCCGTGATTAGTTGCAGCACACGTTCCTGACTCGCAGCAGGCACCGCTCGGGGACTCGGAGCCACGACTCTGCACAGCCTTGGCTTTGCTCTCTCACTGCTCCCGAGCTTTTCCAGTGGCCCCATATATTGGGATTATCAGAATTGCCCAAGGAATTTCCTGATCCACTGAATTATTTCACATGAACAAACCCCCCTCTCGCTGCACTTACATTGAGCATCTCGTCCTTCTTTAGCATGGTGTTATTCTTTAGCATCTGTGGCATCCTCGCAGTATTCTGATTTTTATCTTAATGGCAAGGACCACCAGGCATGGAAAGGTGAAGATTTTAGCCTAATACCTCACAGTTCTCATCTATTTTTGTGCTGATAGAGTTGCCAGGCAGAGGGGCTGTCTTGTGGCACTCGAGGTGCACAAGGATAGTCATAAAAATAGTGTGTAGGAGCAGTAAGTATATGATTTGAAGAAACAATTGTATTTATCAAATACAATTTAATTTTCCTATATGTATATATATATATAAAACGGTTAAAAGTGATTCCTTCACAGAGTGGGGGGAAAAAGGTAAATAGATTCATATCATGCTCATGTCCAAGTTCCACAACAGTTTGTGTGTAGACATCCTCTGAATGGAAAAATTGGGCCAATTATTAGAATAAAACTTTCTCTGGTAACAATTTTTTAATCATAGGAGTGCAAGAAAACATAAATATATGTAATCTCATTTTCATGAAAGAATGTCCTCGGTGTTAAAGGCAAACCAAAAAAAAAGCTGTTGCTGTTGGGAGGGAGGTCTTCCTCTCCGCTGCAGAACATGAACTGTAAGGTAATGTGCACGGTGTGGTTTTGTTCATATTTACTTATGCACCTGTGAAATACAGTCTGTTAGAGTTTATCAGTGGAGATAATGTCCTATATCCCTATACAGGGATGTCCTCAGGGATTTATGTCCCACGTCCCTGTGTTGAGGGACATCTCCACCATCACCTGCTCTGAGAGGTCACACAGTAGTGCATTTCCAATTGCAGCCCTCTGGCAGCTCTTCACATCTCAGCACTCTCTGTTACGTTTTCAGACCACTTCAGCTGTGGGAACCACGAGACTGGGGCACAGTGGTCAGCTCTGCCACTCGCCAAGGGCTCCTTCAGCTGTCACCTGGCTCCTGAAGTAAGGATGAGGAGAGCACAGCGACTCTCCAGCTTCATTGGGATAGTCCAGAAGAGGGAGCTTGAAATTAAAGAGTGAAGGGATTTTAAAAATACCAGAAGGAATAAATTGTTCAAATATGGGGACTTTGTTGCGGTCACCCTTTATCACTGGTAGAATTTGTTTCATGTTAGTAACAACAGAGCCTTGTTTTAGGGATGATGATTATTCTTGTGGTGGTGTGTTTCAGTCCAACCAGCAGCAATTTTCTTTCAGTTGCTAAGTTAAAACACTTATTTTTTTTCAGCATGGTGTAAAATACTTATTTTTTTTCGGCATGGTATCCTCCACTGCTTTTCCAGAGTTCAGAGAAAGTCATTAATTGTGGGGAAAATGAAAAATCATAAACTCGTGTGGGACTTCTCCGGCCATCCTTCTGTTCAGTCAGCTCCAATACACCAATCTCATTTCAGTGACACCAGGCATGAATTTGGCCCACATGGTCTGAAGTTCCTGGTTTGTTGTTGTGCTGAGCCTTTCCCTGGGTCACTTCCATGATGCGAATGCATACAAATAACACCTCTGACTTTGTTTCAGTGCCCTTTTCTGCTTCAGACAATGATGCATTTGGGGCTTGCTCAAGGTAAAAGCTTCAGCAGAGTGTGCTTGCAGCAATGCTGTGTTTTTACAGTGTGTAATCTCCATAAATGTCTGTCTTTGCATTAGATCCAGTACCTGGAGGCTAAGGAAGGAATTCCTAAGCTCTGTACTGTACCTGTTAAACCTGAAAGAAGCCTGTGCAGTTTAGTGTGTGTGTTTCTCTCTATCTCTGTACATATATTTGTACATTTTAACCAACTAGAATGTGGATTTTATTGACCCAAGCGCCTCTGGATTTCTGTTTTTGCTTGTTTGTTTTTCTTTTGGCATTTAAATTTGTCCCTCATCTTGAATCTTAGGGCCGAGATGAAAATCTTGAGAATGTTCACACACAGAAAACAAGAGAACAAATATTCTGTTTCAACTGAAGTAGCATTTTCAACAATGCCTTTTTTTGATTTTAGCTTTTCACTAAGAAGTGTTATTTTGAAGTAATTTCACTGTGAAAAGTAGATCCTCTGAAGTTATCACAGTAGGACAATTAGACAAAAGTTTCAAAACTTTTAAAACCTTTTAAATGGGAAATGACATCAGCCACTTTCCGCAGGAATATATCCAGTTTCAGCAAACTGAATTTTTTCCCGAAAAAAAAATCATGTTGCCCAATTTCTAACCAAGGCCTCCTGGTATGCACAGACTCTGTTGGTGAGCACTGCTATTAGTGATGGGAAGCTGGGACCCAGCCTCTCTGCAATTATTCACGCAGAAGGGCAGATATTCCTCCACCAGTACACAGAGAGCATATTTTCCGTGCATTATGCATGGGATTTGCTCCAGCTGGCCTCTGACTCACGCTCCCCTGCCTCCCCCGTGTCTGCGGCCGGGCCCGGGACCACCTCGTCACTCCCACTGGGAGCAGCTCCGTGCCAAGCCCTGGGCTCCCGGCAGGTGGACGGGGCTTCCAGACATCCCAGCTCCCAGCTCCTGCCCGAAGCCAGGCTGCGCAGAGCTGGCTGCTCTCACCAAGAGCCTTGCCCAGTTTGGAAACAATCCCCTTCCCTGGGCCCCTCTTCGGGGTCTGACCACCCTCATCGGGATTTTTCCCCCCCTCTCGATCAGGTGGGAATTTGCTCTGTTCCCGTTTGTGCCCGTTGTCTTAACAGCAGTGAGATCTCCCCGATCCTGTTTTCAGAACAGACCAAACACAGTTCTCCCCCTTCTCTTCATCTGCTCTGTGCTCCAGGCCCTGGACCATTTTGCTGGCCACTGTGGACTTGCTCCACTTTGTCAGTGTCTTTATTGTGTTAGGGAGCCCAAAACCAGCCGTGGCACTCCAGGCTGTCCAAGAGGGGCTGAACAGAGGGAAATAATCAACTCCTTCAACCTGCTGGCTACGCTCCTGGTGATACAGCCCAGCCTGCAGTTGTTCTTGAACTGGAGATTATTGAAACCTGTGGAACTGGTGTGCTGTGAAAGACTCTGGGGAGCTGGGGCTGCTCGAAGGGGTGTCCTGTGCCTGAGCCTGGCTTTGGGCACCAGGTGGGACGGGGCTGCAAATCCACATTGTGCAGCGTTCCTCCTCCGTGCCTGCTCTGCCACTTCTTGCTCGAGTGGTGATGGGTCTGGAACTGGGGCTGGCTGAGGGAACCGTGGGCCTTCCCTCAGCTTTGGGAAAGGTTGGGTGGAGGTGATAGTAAGAAGTGGACCTGAGTTATATTTTCCCCAAGCCCTGCCTCTTTGGACAAGTGTGGCACAAGCAAGGCTCGGCAGCGGGATGTCAGTGAAGTGATGCTTCTGAGGGATGGGTGAGAGGAAAAGAGGCCAAAGCAAGGTGTGGGATTGGGCCCTGTCCTTCTTAAGCCACACTGTTTGGCCCCTTTTTTACCATGGCAGGCAGCTTTCCAGATGAAGATCCCTGCAGAAATCCCCTCTGGAAGCTGCCGTTAATGTGTGGAAGGTGATGTGACCCACTGGCACGTACAGAGCCTGTAAAATGAACTGATGCTCTGCCCATAAGGTTGTGTTCTGTTCATTGGGTGTAACAATTAATGAACCCATAAAGGGACTTAATAAAACAGTAAAAATGGAAATACTTCACAGAAATAGAAGTGATAAATTTTTGTTTCTTTCTGTTTCACGTGTCTGTCAGTTCTGTGGACCTGTGACTTAATACATGTTATGAAGTTAGACATGGAATTTAGTGCTCACCTGCCATTCACAACGTCCTTTCATGTCCAATTTATATGATCATTATGGTAAAATCAATGCATGTCTTAATTGAAATAATAACTAATCATCAGCCATTATAATGAAGTAATTAAATATTCTAAATTGTTAATAGCTTTGGATGCTGCTATAATTAATTTGTTGCTGTCCTAACAGGAAAAGAAATTAACAGAAGCAGATGGGCAATGTTTTTGTTAAGGCTTCAGTACTGACCCTTTCTCAGGTACATGCCTGCCACACCACATATTTGATTATAGCCATTGTGACCTCGGGGCTGTTAATTTTAAATACCTCTAAAAAGGAATCTTTCCTTTTACCTGGTTGCAATGATTTTACTCTCAGTAGCCATTAGATCATAGTAAAGGTTCCTGGTGGTGCCAGTGTTGTACATTAGCAAGGACTTGCAGCATTCCTGGGAACAAGCAGGATGGATTGGAGCCTTGCACTTACACATAGCAGAGACCCTTGCCATTTATTCAGCGGTAAAGTACTGTGTTTATTCCCTCACTACACAGATGTTTATTGAAGCCAGTCTGGTTTAAATTCTGTGCTCCTCATCCTTACAGAGCGTGAGGAGCTGTTGTTAGAACAATTGCTAGAAAGATGTTGTCTTTTCAGGAAATGAATCACAAGAAAATCTCAGAAGGACTTAAGAAGACCCCATCCACCCCCACCTCCTACCCCCCCATTTCAGAAATCTTAAAGTAGTACCCAGATAGTACCCAGAGCTACAGCTAAAGGAAGGTGGAGTTACTATCAACTCTGTTTACTAAACTTTAAAGGTATGTAAGTAGGAAGGGTTTAAAATACTTGAATCCTGCTGCTTAGGGCAGCCTCATTCCGAGAAAATGTTGCGTGTCTTTTGCTGAATTATGCCAGAACAGCTCCATATCTTTTAAAGCTGTCCTCAACAACACAGGGCTGGCTTTGTTTTGCTAGAGAGATAGCAAAAGAAGGAAAAATTGCACAGTGCAAACACTGAAGGCTTTCTGAGGCTGCCTGCACAATGAAATTGTTCTGATTGAACTCTTGGCAAATGATAACCTGCAGGTACGGTGAGGATTTTCCATTTTTGCCCAACACGTATACATTTTGTCTCTTCCGTTTTTCCTTCCCTGCAATGCATTCAGCAACAGCAAGGGCTGGAAAGAAATCTGATTGTGAAACTGATAAATTGTCTTACATAGTTTCCCTATTTTGGCCATTGCCATGGTCTGGTTCTGAAAGTGCTTGGAATTCTCTTTCTCTCGTTTTGTTTTAACAAGCTCCTTCTCAGTTGCCTATTGCCAGTGCTGTATTACCCACAGTGCACATCATTTTTTTTTTCCTATCTCCTGTTCTACGTCGACTCCAAGAGGCCTCGGTGTAAAAGCAGATGAGATGATTTATTTTTATCACTCACTTTTTCTCGTGAGAAAGAGAACCCCTCGGCCCTGCTTTCTCCACTGGCTTCCCCTTAGCACAGGCATTTGCTTCTTGGCCAAATGGGGTCCATAAAACGCTACTGAATTAAATCAGCAAAGTGTTTTTCATTGCATTTATTCTGCAATCCCTGTGATAGATCCTTTTCTGGCCTAAATAGCTGCAGTCTCATTGGTTTGAGTGCATGAGAAGGGAATTGGCTCAACTTGGCCAGGCGGCCAGGAGTCATCAGAGATGCCAGACAGCCGAGGATCAGCCCCTGTGATTCCAGGTCTGATTGCAGTTGTTTGCAATTCCATGTACACTCATGGAAGACACTTTATGTGTTAAAACTTGCTGCAAGCCTTTGATATCTTTGACCTTTTAAAAAAAAAAGTCTTCTAAATTTTGATATTCCCTAAGCAGACAGCTGGTATTTTTTGATTGAATAGATAGAGATTTCATGTCCAAACGCATTTCTTGGTTTCACTTTGCTGGATTAGTTCGCTGCTCCCTGTACGTTCTCTGCTGCTCGCAATCTTTTCTTGTGATTTGGTTTTGAATGATACTGTCGAGAGCTTGCAAAGAATTAAAGGTGCAGAAATGCCCCTGGAAAACAACATTAAAACATTAGTGATGTCCTGCTAGCGTCCCCCTTTGGGTCTAAACATGGATATTCAGGTACATACAGCCCCACCTGCAACTACACTTCCAAGCCAAAAAATTGCCCCTGATACCTTCTGGTTGGAGCAAATGCTTGACTCCCAAGTGCCACGAGCAGCCAGATACAGATCCTCTGGGAGGAGGTGGGGAAGGTTTAAAAAAATTGCAAAGCCTGTCAAAGCCTTTGGCTTTGGAGAGGGTGAGAAAGAGCCCTCCAAGTGCTGATGCTGAGCCCAGGACACGCTGGGTGCAGTGCAGCTCTCTTGGTTGCAGTCTCATGGAACAAACAGCTTAAATACCAGAACTGGTGCCCTATTTTCTTCATCCGTCACCTGAATAAGTCATCTGGAAAGAGGGCAAACGATACATTGTCAACAAAATAAAGAAATCCCTCTGAGCAGTTCTCATTTACAGCGCAATCATAAAAAATCCTGGCAAGAAATCAAACCATTTCCATATCAGTTGAGCACCCAGCATTGCGAGCACGGTCGGTGTCAACGGTGCAGGGGCAGGAGACAGAGGCTGCTGTGTTCTTGGTGCTGCAGCTCAGACAGAAGATGAAATCATGGTAGTTCAGCATTCGAAGACTTAACTACTGATTTTCTGGCTTTCTGTTTGTGCTGGAATAAAACCTGCTTGTGCTTGGGAAAAAAAAAAATAAATGTGGTTGTTAGGCATGTGTTTGCATGTGTTTGGCCCTAATTATTTAAAAAAACCCTTCAAACCCTGGAAAGACACCTGCTTTTGCAGAGCTTTGGTTGCAGTCTCTGCTTGGTGCTGGGATGGTTGCAGCGCTGTATTTGTAAGGGCTGTTTTTTGCTGTAATGGCCAGAGAATGATTTTGGATGTCTTATAAACAAGTGTGTGGTACTGCAGGAAACAACAGACCATATTTTTGGCCTTGGCTGTATTGTTTATGCCTTCAGCAAGCACCACTTACTTAACTTATTCAGTATTTAAGGCTTGTTTGCACTGCTTAGTACAGGCCCAGGACTCATGGCTTGAACTGAATATGCAGCATCAGACCTTTATTGGGGAGACAGAAAATAGGTCTGGTTTTTTGCAGTTTCAGATTTTGGCTTGGTTCAGGGACAAATACTTCAAATTTTGGAAGTGTTTTGGTATATTGATCCTCGTGACATTTTTGTGTTTATGTCAGACACTGAAGGTAAAGGCAATAAGAAAAATTCCAAACCCATTCTGCACTTAGTCTGAACTGAATCAAAAGCCAGATTTCCTTCATGGACCTTAAGCATTTGGTACTTGAGGAGGTGATAATTTCCAGAAGGGTGGTTTTCTTTGATGCCATTCTGAAAGGGGGTAAATCTGCTGATGCTGCTGATAGGCTTTGGGTTTATTACACTGTCAGCTGAAAGTTTTAGTTTGTGTTTTAAAGAGTTTGGTTTTTTTTTTTGATAAAACTAAAAGGTGATGTAGAAATAAGATGTGGAACGTTTTGGAGAAGGGTGCAGTGCTATACATAATTTATCGGGCACTGTTTGTACAGTCAATTGTTAAGTTATAAATAAAATAGAGGATTAAAACAAGGATGAAAAGGTGAAACTGCGGGCAGTTATTTCCTCTGTATTTCTATTAAAAAAAGGGAAAAGTTTCCCAGTTTGCTCAAACAGCACATTTTGGTTTGGTTATTGATATTCGCGGCGTTGTGCCTATTTTTGGGTGTATCACATTGAAGGCTCTCTGCCTCACTCACAGAGTGCCTTTTCCTCAGCCAGTGCTCTGCAGGCTGCAGAGCTGTGCTCAGAGCTTGGGGAGGTGCCCCAGCCCAGCCAAGGGGATGCCACGGGGAGGCAAACGAGCCTCTGCCACACCGAATTCCCAGTCCCAGAGCTGCTGAAGGGCAACTGGGCTTCCCTCACGGACACAAAGTCCCTCGGTGGCTGTTCCAGTTCAGCACCCACCAGTGTGGCAGTTTCCCCATCCCAGTGGAGCCTCAGCTCCCAGTTCCAGCTGGAGCACTGGCACAGGGAGCAGCTCCAGAGATTTGTCTGTACCAGGCAGATGGTTTCTGCCAGCACAGAAGTCCCTGGAAGTGGAGAAATGCCGAACCTGTGTAAGATCACAAAAATGAGCTCAGTGGATTTAAGAACAAGGCCCACAGACTTTTCAAACTAATTTATTGTAGGTCTTTGCAGTGGTGCTCAGAATGAGGTGAGGAAGAGGTTTCTCCTGGATGCCTCAGAGCAGGCTTTGTATCCACGGTGGAGGTGTTTCCTGCATGTGAGTAGGAATAGCACAGGAGTGGGCCTGATGAAACAACAGGAGTAAAATATATCATTTTGTTATATATAGGCCATGGGCTGAGCATCCCTTGCAGGTGCTGAGGGAGGTGCCCGGTTTGAAATCTCCCAGTTCTCCTACAAGTGGTGCTGACGCAGAGCTGTGATCCTGAGCAAAAACATTCAGACTGATGAAGAGGAAAGACATGAGCAATTTGAACTTAGGAGTGAAACATTTCCTAGAACTGAGCCTGAATAAAGTCTGGAACAGTTGAACAGGAAATAAGCTAATAATGGGATTTTACAATATGCATTTCCCATATAAGGCATTGAAATGTAGCGTAGGTTTCACGGGTTTGGTGGCCGATCTTCTGCCTGTTTTGATGCAAATTTTAGGTTTCTTCCCTGTTTGTGTTGTTATGTGTGTGAGGTCCTGTCTCCACTCCAGCCTGAAGTGTTTCATCTCACCGCTGTCGTCAGTGGTCCCTGGATGGACCATTCCTAGGCCAGACCAGGGAAGAGAGCAGTTAACAACCCCCTCTTGCTTGCCTTTTGTTTTTGTCGGGGAGCCATTTCCTTTAGCCCTTGAGACTGATGCATAGGAAGGGGAAGAGAGGTGGGGAGCGCCCGTCTCGATGTGGTTCACGCTTCTGAAAATAAGTTCCCCAAAATCTGATGTGGGGAAAGGAAGCCCTGGCTCCACGGAGCCTGCTGTCTCCCTCAATAAACAAAGGACTGGGTTTGGGCACGTTGCCCGAAGTGTTGGTGCAGGGTGTGTTCCCATCCCAACTGCTCTGCCTGGCCTTTTAAGGCGATGTGACAGCGAGCTGGAGACGTGGAAAGGTGTGTAATTCAGCCGTGATTAATGAGCACGAGGCTCTTCTGCAGCTTCCCTCTCTCTGTAGCATCGCTCAGATTCCCTTCTCACGAGTAACTCGCTGAGATTTTCAGAGTTTGGCCTCTTCTGCACTGTGAGTGCAATCTCCTGCCAGCTCTTATGCTGCATTAATTCAGAGCCAACTACCTTTCCAAATGTGCTCTGCACTGTGGAACAGGTTTTGCTTGTAAATGCGAGGCCAGATGTTCAGAAGAGGAGAGCTCCCGTTTGGGCATCTGGCAGTCACTGCTGGGCCACAAACCCATCACAGCTGAAAATCTGAAACCTCTCTGCTTAGACAACACAGTACTCAGGCTGGCCAGTTTGTGCACTGCTGAAAGAGGTGCCTTTCTCCATGGAATTCAGGAGTTCTTTCAAAATAGCACACACCGAGTCATGGTCTCACTTTGTTTTAAACCACAGCTTGTGCCTAACAAGTTATTTTGATTTCTTGCCGAGCAGGGGTTCGCTTTCCAGTTACAGCTAATGTTTTCCTTTCCTTTTGCTGCAAAATCTGTTAAACAAAGGCTAAATAAACAATGAGGGTAGGTCTACTGGCTAGATAAGAAATAGGTCTGATTTATTAATAAATGTTTCTTTTTTTTTTCCAGTGACATATTCGATGCCATGTTCCCCGTCACACACATCGCAGGAGAAACTGTCATACAACAGGGTAATTCCTCCTGTCATTTTTCCTCCTGCATGTTTGCTAAGGTGCTGTAATTCACATCTCTCCATCTGAGATTCCACCCTCTTTGCTTAATGGGAAGAATCACCACACTCCAAAGGCCTTCAAGTGTGCAGCTACATGATGAGTTCATGGATGCAGGTCTCTTGCTACACGTGCAGAGGACCCCACTCTGGTGGACCTCCAGGGTTTCAAAGTGCTGCAGTTAAATGTAGATAAACAGCCCTTCAAATTAAAATGTTCATTCCCTAACTGAAGATAGTCAGGAAGTAAAGCCCAGCTCAGGATGCATAAGGGTGGCACAGGCAAGCTGAGAGTAACTAGAGGTGGAAAATATTTTTGTGGTTGTTGGGAATATTCAACACCTCATTGTGCTGTATCAGAGTTATCACACTTGGCAGCTTACCTGCATGCCTGCAGCACGTTGTGGAGGACTTCATTGCCCTCAGGCTCTGTTCAAACCTCTGGAGTGTTTACCCTGAATGAAGTGTTGAATCAATCAGAAGAGGTAAATTAATGCAATTGCGAGGTATTAATAGCAAGAAGTCATAGCGAGGCTTTGATTTATGAAGGCAAATGGGCAAAGATGTTTCAGAAAATTAATCTCTCTGTGAGTAATCTGGTGTACAAACCTGTGCAAATATGTACAGGATTAAATACAGGGACAGGAAGTTATTGAATAGTTTGGCAGACCTTCAGGAAACAATCACCTTTTGTATTTTGTGTCCAGGTGATGAGGGAGACAACTTCTATGTGATTGACCAAGGCGAGGTGGATGTAAGTATGCTCTTGCAGTATAATATTTATTTTGAAGCTGCAGAATAAAACTCTGGGCTTTGGCAGAGAGCTTGGGCCAGCCATGTGCTGTGGGTCTGTCTCCTTTCTTCTCGAACTGGATTTCACAGGATTGGTTTCATTACTTTGCTTTTGTTGTGTTATTTGTTCATAATTTTAAATTTGGCACGTGTTACATCCTAGCTTATTTGTCCATTCCAAGCAGGGAAATGGTATCAAAACCAAGCAAATGACATTATCTCCAGAGCCTTAACCACACCTGGAGGTGTGCAGTCTTTGGCAGAGCAGGCCACCATGCTGGAATGCACCTGAGGGTTCAGATCAACCATAAAGAAAATATTTTCTTTAATCAGTTAGCTTAGCTCATGTGTTGTTTGTTTTCGGTTTGTTGTTTTTTGCACAAATTGAGATACAGCCTCAGGCAGTGAGTTTCATCTTAGAAACCTTAATTTGCTTTTAAAATTAGGTCCAAATATAAGAACAATGCAGCATATTAATAAAGCAAGGATTATTATAAGTGTAAAGTGATCTGTTAGACCACAAAATGTTTACGGGAGTATGCAGTGGTTTAATCAGCAAGTCTTTGAAAAGAAGCTTCTTTCCAAATCGTAAACTATTCACCTCTTATCATTTCTCTCCTGTATGAAACTCACCCTTTTGCAGTTTTGCTGCAAATTCCTACACACATCTCGTGTATCCACAGTTGTTGGGTAGGACAGACTTGCTCATTAGCGACTTTGCTCTTCAGATGCCCACATGAGTTTGGTTTGGCATATTTAAAGAAGAAGGTGATTTATTTTAAATCCAGGCAGGAGGCACAGAGTTATTTTAGTGAAAGTTATTTTTTTTTTAGCGGTCTGTTTGTGTCAGGAGACCATCTAATTGGTATTGTTGGGAATTGAGAAACCTCACATGCTGCCTCTGCCTCTGGAAGTTGCTCCTCAGGAAATCCGTCTGACTCACTGTTCCTATCAGACAGCCCTCTCAACAGCAAACACTGCCACATCCACGGGGCCAGAAAATAAAAGGGCAATATTTATAGAACGGTGTTAAAATTTAGTTTTAAAATAATTGGCTTGGGACCGATAGGGAGCTAAATGAGTTCACTGGCTTCGAATCAGACCCGCAAACACGCAAATGCACACGGTGAAGTTATAGATTAATCCTCTTTAAAAATAATTTGTCCTCTCTCAACACCTTTAGGAAAGCTTTCTTCAGTGTTCAGCTCAGGGATAGTGAGGGACTGAATGACACCAGAAAACAGTCTGCAAAACCCTCGCAATTAATTGCAAAAGAGTTAATATTCTATGTGCACATATTGCCCTTAAAAAACAGTGACAAAATAGGGTTTCACTGAGTAGATTGCAAGTTTGATTTCATGAGCGTTGTCACTCCCTCGTCCCCTAAAATCAGCCCATAGCTGCTAGGACAGATCAAAATGGACATATCCACCACAATGTCACCCTGACACTTACCAGGGACATGTACAGACATCACCTGCGGGACAAACACTTCCTAACGAGACTTAGAAATGTGATCTGGACTGTGCTTGTCCAGAGACCGGCACAGCTTCCGACCATCCATGTCTGGCCAAACTCTTCTGTGACCAGCCCTCACGCTGTCCCACCTCAGCACCCCCTAAAGTGCCTCCTGATGCCCCTTCCCACTGCTCTCCCCATCTGCTCAGCTTGGTTCTTGCTCCTTCCTAAGCTTTTCCTAAAACTCCGGCCAAAACACCCCCTGAATTCCAGCGCAAGGTGCTGTGGAAGGCGTTTGCTCACGCAGGAGCTACACCCTGGAACTTCCCTGCCTTAACTGCCCTGCTGGGAAGCTGCAGGGAGCCCATCCCAGTTTTCCCCTCAGAGTGAAGTCAGGGCACCAGTGCAGAGTGAGGCAGCAGCTCCCAGAGCCCCTGGGCGTGCACCATCGCCCCGTGTGTGGTGCTCCCCAGAAGAGTTCTGCCACTTTCTGGGCAGAACCGCTAAAATCCTCGTTGTCTGAGGAAACTCCAGGCCCGCTAGTAAGCGAGCTGCTGTTCATTTAAGCCTTGCCAGATACTTTTTTGGCACGCTTCCATGCTTCTCCAAGAAAAAAAAAGCGACTTGGAGTGGAGACAATTGACCCCGAGACTCAGAGCCTCGAGCTGTTTTCTGCCTGGTTCAGCTGGTGTTGGCGTGTGCACGGGGGCTTTAACCCCTGGCCAGGGTCTCTGCTGCCATTCCCTGATCTGCTTGGAAGTGTCAGGAACACCAGGAATGGTGGATTCAAGGAGCAGTTTACTCTGATAAGCACCCAGATTTTCCGTGCGTATTCAAAGGCGCACGTAGAGGAGGTCGCGAGTGTCATCATAAAATCCCTGCCCATGGAAGAAAGTCATGACAAAACCCAAAAAAACCCCAATAAAATCTATCAACCGAGCAACCAAAACCAAACAGAAACCGCCAACAAAGTGAGAATAACAAAATCAGTGTGTGGTGTTTTGAGTTTAAAAAGCTGCAGCATTTAAAAGTAATTTTTTTTCGAGTTTTGGCACAGGCACCCCGAAGACTAAGTAAGAACTTTCTAATATTTTCCCTTACAAAATTATCTGAGTCAAATTAGAAGCACCATGAAATATTTTTTTAATATAATAACACTTCATTCTCAGCTCTTAGATTTTCTTGGGGTATAAACAAGCCCCGTTAGCACAGAATAAAGTATCTGTACGTTTTCTTCTGCTGGGCAAGGGAAGGGCACGAATTTCATATGCAAAAGAAGGATTTTAGAACGAGGAAGAGGCAGGCCTTGGAAAAACTTGGGGTTTTCCTCTCCTCTACTGTATCCTACAAACCAGGTAGGCTTTGGCCAAAGCTGGCATTATTGTGTTATCAGCCACAGTCCTCCTCCTTAGCACATCAGGGCCGAGGAGAATTGTTACCTCGTGGCCCATCCCTGCAGATGGCTGCAGGGCACACGAGGTAGATGATGGCACCAGCTTTGAAGCCTTGGAGGTCAGTTGTCTGCTGGAAGCTTTGCTGCTCACACGAACGGGAGCGTGCGCCAAAAAGGAGCTGGCAGAGCTTAAATTATAGTTTCCAGTAAAGATGTTGAAAGTACCTGCTAAAATATGACTTGCAAAAAATCTCTAATCCATATTTCTAAGTTTAAAGTGACTTCCTGTTTGTTATTTTAATCTCATACCCTCACATTTTTTGCTTTAAAAAGCGCCGTCGACTGCCCTTTTCGAACAGATGTATTTTTTTTTTAGACCCAGCAACTTCCTATTCTATTTAATGTCACAGCAACTTTCTCTACAGGCATTCTCAGATTTTCTTCTTGTAAGACAACAGCAGCCAAGCTGTAGTACGGTGAAAATCAAAATGAAAACTTTTCAGTGTTTTTTTTCCTGAAATTTCTGTATTTACTGTATAAATCTCTGTGTGAAGCTATACATGAATATTGTGGACAATGGATGAAATTATCTCTTGATTGTGGGTCAAATCTTCCTGAAGCCCTTATTTGTATATGCAAACTGTCTAATCTCTGTGTACAAAGATGAAAATGACACAGTGTTTTATGTGAGAATGCTGTTGGATTTTAAAAGTAGTTCTATTTAATGCTTGGATTCCATAGATTGCTTCTGGTTTGAATTTTTCCATCATCAATGATTTTTTCTAATTTTGGAAGGTTGCCTTTTGAAATTTGAAGCAGAACATTTTGAAGTTTGGAGTTTCTCAGCTTGTACTTTTAAGGATTCTTAAGGCAGTCTCCAAGTTCCTATGTTCAAATTCAAACTGGTTTTAAAACGCTGTCTTTATTTGGGAAAACTACCCACATATAAACACCCTCCATGTCTAAGGCTTGTTTATTTTTCCAAGAATAAATAAAACTCATCTTCATTTCTGGATAACAAATATTAAGGCTTGACAAGACACAAAGCACAAATTATTACAAACAGATCCAAGGGAGGGGGTTCGAGACATAAGAATTGCCATGCCTGGAATGAATTAGATTGTCCACACAGATCACAAAGTGGCAGCAAAAAAACCCAAACAAACCAGAAGTTAACTTGAAATCAGCAATACAGAATTAAAGGAAAGATAAATTCACTCCAGTGAAGCTCAGAGATAGATCTTCATATCCTGCCTTCAAGGTAAAATGCTCATGGCAAGGTTCCTTTCTGATGATGAGGGAGGCCCAGATTCATTCCTGTGGCATTGAACGTTGTGTGACTCTGCATCTTCTCCCACAGTTAGAGCCCATGGATATCACAGCCCATTTGCCTCCTAAAAGGATAATTAAATGAACCAAACTGGGTGATTCTCAAGCCCCCAGAAATTTCAGTGCTCATGTTGGATGATGGAAAGCAATAGAAATCCAAAGTACTTTTGCTCTGTGGAAAGTAGATGGTCCTGGTGGCTTGGTCATGTTTGGGCATCTGCACTTCTGCTTTTCCTCTTCAGCTGCATGAAAGAAGGTTCCAGCTGTTGTGGATCTGTGACTGGCAGGTCAAGTGACAATTAGGAATAATTCATTTATGTACTCACCACTTTGGTGAGAGTTCACAAATGCCTAAAACTGGCTGAGCCAAAACCTCAGCCCAGCATTTTTTAGGATAAATAGGGAGATCATCTGAGCTGCTGCCATATAAAATCGACTTTCATAAGCTGTTCTGAGCCTAAAATAGCTTTGCTTCCCACACCTTACAAACAGAACTTCTTTCCTTTCCACTTCTTTTTAAAAAATCTATTTTAAAGGGATTTATAGTGGAGCTGAACTTTGTTAAAGGGCAGGATGGCTTTGTAGTGTGCCATCAGTGCACTTTTAACTTCATCACGAACACAGAAGTTGAGTGTTGACTTAGGCCTTTGCAGAGAACGAGGCCCAATGGTTTTGCTTCTAGAAAACAACTCATTCTCAAACTATTTTCTCTTCCAGAGACTGGTATTGGAAATGACATTTTTATTGGGGGAGCGAATGCTGGGCCCAAATCACTGTCAGATCAGTGATTTGGTTTCACCTCAGAGCACTTTAAACCTGACACCCTTGGGGTGGAGGGATGACCATTGGCATAAACTGTTTAAGGCGAGATGTCAAACATGTTTTGTACAGTCCTGTCAAGCAAGGCAGCAAAATTAAAGGAGTCTCAGAGCAGTTCAGTAGTAGCCTCTCTAAATAACAACTGTGCAACATTAAATGTCCATCCTTCACTTGCTCAGTCTTGAGTTTTACCAGCACAGTTCCCCTCTCTGGGCTGCAGTCACATCCTGAGCACTTTAACAAGAAATGTCACCATGTTGCTTAAAAAATATGTGTTGGAATAAGTTTATTCCCTGCTTATAAGGCAGACCCTTCTGCAGTAACAAAATCGGTGTTGTTCAACAGCAGAGCATGTACTCCACACATGCACATGTATTTTTGGGGTGCTGAGAAAGAGCCAAGGGTACCATGTCAGTTGACATTCAGGGTGTGGCCCAAAACTCATTGGAATGATTAGATTTTCCCCACCGTCCCTGAGACTTTTTACTGAGGGCACATGAATTGCTGTAGTGCAGCAAACCCTGTGAATCCATGCAGTGACATTCCCACGGAAGGAGGGTGTCCCTACAGTCAGATATGCGTCTGGACAATCCTGCAAGGAGCTAATAGAGTTTAGAAATGTTCCTGAGTTCTCACTATGTTACAAGCCTTTCAGAATCCTCATTTTATTCATCCATTTCTCCTGCTTGTCTCACAAAAAAAAAAAAAAAAAAAGAAGCCACAGATTTACCCGCTTGTTTCACCAGGAAACTGCTTGGGTTTGCCTGGCTTTTTTAAAACTTCTTTTTTTTGCTTTCATTTTTTTCATCGTGAGGAGAATCAAAAGTAGATTCAATGTTCTGTGAGATTTTCTTTCTGCGGCGAGCGTGAAAGTTTGAAAGGGAAGGCTGTTGCTGTTCTCTCGTGTGATATTCTCCTGGGCGACATTCATTCTGCCATTGTGATGAAATGGAGCTATAGCTTTTGTGGCTCGAGCTTTTTCTTGGCAGTCTGCAACCACCTGCCTGTTTGGGATTATTTTTACCCTTTATTTTTAAGCCCCTTGATCCTCAGATGTTCCAGGAGCACCAGGAGCCACCACATTGCCTGGAGTTCAGCTGCTCCCTTTCAGCTGATACCCAAGAGGTCTCTTGATCAGCTGAACTGCTCCGTGGCCTCATCCATCTCCTACTGAAGCAGCATTTCACTGACCTCAGTAGGAGCTGGAGCAAATCTTAATTGAATATTGTGAAGATAAATTGGGATTGATTCCAGCTGTATTTTGTAATAAGCCTTTTCATCATAAAACGAAGATAGAATTGAAATTAATACTGACAGGTTGTTGAGTTTTGACCCCAGTTCATTTATTTTGGTCACCATCTTTTCTCATGCCCAGCTTGAGCACAGCTCTAATTAATGCATTTTTTAAAAAACTGCTAGTTTATTTCTCAGTAATTGGTGTCAGGTTATGGTCTTTGCCTTTGCAATACTTTTCTGCTTACGATGAGAACACCTGCCCTTTTTTTTTTTAATATTATTTTTCTTCACGGAACTTCCAAGCCAATGAAATTCACACTGGTTGATTTCTGCTGTTACTGGTCTGTAACAGGTTGGGATCTATTCTGCCCTGGGTAAAGGCACCCAGCCTTCCCTGCCATCCTGGAATTGGTCCATACCATGTTCCAAGAGGATGGAGTACCTAAATGGGTTGTGGGGTCAAACTCTGCTTCCTGAGTTCTCTGGAGCTGATGTTAAAGGCAAAGGGTAATTCTGCACAGAGCTTCTTGAGTCCAAAGCCCTAAGTCATCTTCACTAAGGGAGAAGATCTGTATAGTTAAAAATTTAATTGGGTTTTGGAGGCACTAGGCTTAGGGAAGGAAAAAAAAAAAGTTCCTTTTCAAAAGATATTTCCTTGTTTTGACTGTTTTCCATTTCATGGCCATGGCACATTTCGGCAACCCTCATTACACACATCAACAAATCTCCTTCCTTTCAAGTCTGACAGTGTTAATAAAAAGCCAAAGTTGTGACAGTTCTGCTTGTTGACTGCCTGAGCCTTGAACACAAGGGGGAAAACATGATGCCAGCTAACCATGGGAGCTGAAAACTCGGAGAGTAAATAAAGTCCTTGTACTGAAGCGAGACAACTTGAAATTCTGTCCACAGAGCGGGTCGTTCCCCTCTTTGGGGACCAACTGTCGGGAGTGTCACGCTCTTGTTTTCCTTCTGTGTCCCCAACGTTGACAATGAGAAAGGAAATTGCTAACAGCCTTTTAGGTACCTGGCAGCAGGAAGAGAACTCCAACCAAGTCCCCAAACTGCTTTTGCTTCTTTTGTCTCGTGCTGTGGTAGGTTTATGTCAACGGGGAGTGGGTGACCAGCATTGGAGAAGGAGGCAGCTTCGGGGAGCTGGCGCTGATCTATGGAACCCCCCGGGCTGCCACCGTCAAGGCCAAGACAGACCTGAAGCTCTGGGGCATCGACAGAGACAGCTACAGACGCATCTTAATGGTGAGTTTGTGGGGAAGGGCTGGGTTATGGGGTTGGTGTTTTTTACGTTCTTTGGCAGTCCTGTGTTCAGAGTACTCCGGCGCTGCCACGTGAAAGAGAAGCGGACATGACAAAATCACCGAGTAACTGAATGGAGGGAACTGAAAGAAAAAGGGGACAGGATTCAGCAGAAAGGCGCTGAGTCAGAAATGCAATTGAGAAACATTATGCATAACTGTTCTGTGAATGAAAACCTCAGGAGGCCTCTGTTACCCACCAAAGCTATGCAAATCCTCTCCTTATCGTGAGCCTGGAAATATCTCTCAGCAGCACCCCTTGCCTGTGAAGTCTTTGTCTGATCTTGTATTACATTCCTCAAGGCAGGTGATAGAAAGTAAATCCAGCTCCACTAAAATAATAAAAAGTCTTGCTTGGACTGTGCCCTCCATCTTTGTTAGCCAGCGCCCAGCCACACATATCACGGGGTTGTGGCTGCTAATGATTCATTGCTCTGCTCCTTTCAAACTCCCTCATCCCTGCAGCAAAGCTCTGCAGACCTTTGTGGCACCTGGGGCGTGTGCTAGCTTATGGATTTGCTGTTGGTTCTGCAGTGGTGAGTTTATAATGGAAACTTTGACAGATAATTAACTTCAGCAAAGTCATAACTTTTTTATGAGTTTGTTTCCAATGTCCATGTGCATATCTTGCTTCTCCATAAAATATTCCTTTCTTTTTGATAATTAACAGACATTACTCTATGCAAAGCTTCTTTCTCAATAGGACTCGCCTCTAAAAGCTGCACTGTTCCATTCTGATCTGAAGGAAATGACACTGTGCTCTCAGACTAACAGTTTTGAGATCATCTGTATTTCCAGTGGGTGTCATAGAAAACAGAACAACTAGCAAAGGAACTGAGTAGATTTTACACTTAAATGATTAATTCTTAAGCAGCACAGTGTAAAAGTAATCTTTGTTTCTCCCGTGTGATGACCGTTGGGTGTCTGTATGGGCATTGCTGGTGTTCACTCCTTATTTCATGGGCTGAGCTCAGTGTCACACAAACAAACATTGCACTGACATTGAGGAGAGTTCAGCTGATGGAAATTTACTCTATTCCAAAATATTCAGCCTGATGGCTCCAGGACAAAATAGAGGAATAATTATGAGAAGTGTTTTGTCTTCTCTCTTGTGGGTAAGCAGGATGAATAGTTTTGAAAGGTTCCCAGTGCAGGCAGTGCAGGCAGGGGTATTTCTACAACACAGAGCAGGAGAATTTCTAAAGAGATGTAGGAGGCACACCCAACTTATTTGTCTCTCCCTGCAGTGGAGGGGTGTCTGGGATAACTGGTGTGATGAACCTGCGAGCTACAAGGAAGAATCCAAAGTACAAAAGAGAAGGGATGTAGGAGGGAAATAAATGTCAGGACAAGGCACATACTCCTTGGCTCTTTAGGCAGAGCTTTCTGCAGCTGCCTGTGATCTCGTGGTGTGGAATTGAAGGGACAGGTTCACAGGCTTTGCATCCTGGAGGTGATTTCAGGGTTGGTGCTGATGGAACTAGAGGTACCTAAAGTCAGCCGGCTCTGTGAGCTGTCAGGTTTGGTCACGTGTCCATCATCATCTGATAGCATACTTCAGAAGATGAATATTTGATGCAGAGACAGGACTTTGCTGAAAGGATTTGAAGTCCCAAGTGGAAAAGACTCTGTTTTTATTGCTGGCTTTGGTCATACATACATGAATATTATGGTTGTACTTCTGTTTGATTCTAGTGTAGTGCTAAGTGCTTTTTGAATTAATTTACATGTTCTCTGGACCAGTGACTGCTCTGCCTTACCCAGCAAGCTCAGTTTCTGCAGTCAGTGAGACCTTTTGATTAACATGGAGATGTTTTCTCTCTCTCTCTCTCGCTTCTTGTGGTTTTTTCACAGATGGGGCCACTAAAAATTGGTGATCTGTTGCATTGTGTTAGACACCCAGACAACATTATTGTAGTATTCCCAGTATTCAGATAGGAAATATTTCATGGTAAATTAATTGCTGCAGGTATAGAAAATGTCCAATTTCAAATGCAGTCCATGGTGAATGCAATTTACCCATCCCCACTGAGTGAGTCCTGTCATCTTTCCATTTATTTGTAGGTGCGGGGTGGATAATTTCGTTGCTGTAGGTGAAATGAGACACCTGTCTTTGTGCAGTCGTGTGAGGGCAGGTTACAGTGGCTCTCTGCACATTTCCTCAAGCCTAAGAATTAATTACACCATGTTTCAGTGGCTGCATTTCATACTCGAGGCTGACTCCACCTTTTTGGGGCTGCTTTTGCTGCGCTCAGTTCGAGTGTAGTGTTAGCTGCTTTTCAATTCCCAGAAACGTGGTGTCCTGCCATTTAGCCTCTAAAATGGGTATTTTGAGTGTAGAAATGCTTCTGCCTTTAAATAAGGAATAATAATGCTTAGGGCACCTTTTGAAATGTATAATTTAAGATAGTTTCAAAACTTGGGAGCAAGCAGGTTTCCCTTTTCTTATTTTCTGGTTGCAAATCCTTTTGTCCAAGGAATAAACGACCTTTTTCTCCCCAAGATTTTTGCTACAGTCAGATAAAGCCCCTCCATAACCCCAGATAGTTATTTCTCTCGTCTGCATTCCTTCCCTGCCATGACCAGCCCCGTGTTTTCTCAGTCAAGTGTTGAAATTTTATTCGAGCTGTAAATATTTATTTGCAAATCATGCCTTCAGATCCACACTTGCCAAAAAGATTTTCTCCCGTCATGAGACACTTGACTCTGCACCTCATTTCTCCTTGCAGGCGCTATTTTGGTCCTTTGCTTTGCATTTAATAATTTCTAGTTTTTATTTCTGCTTAGTGCCGTTTCCCCCACTTATGTGTCTCATTGATCCTGACTGGTTTATGGCATGAATAAAATGTATCTCAGGAGGTTTGGAGTTCGAGGTTTCCTTTTTATGGATGGACAAAGCCTGATGCAGAGAGTTCCTGCTGGCTTTTAGTTACAGTTGTCATCCATTTATTACTTAGCCTGTCCCAAAGGAAGTTGGTTGAAACAGATATATTTCTTTATATTTCATTGTCTCAGCTTAGGTACCCTGATGGCTTGAAGGTCACATTCAAGTTTGTTTTAGCAGCTGTGATGATTGTAAATGTTGGGATAGGTCTTTTTGTCAGAACGTGCAGTGAAATTGCTTGGCTTTCACTGCTAACACCATGAAATTCACTGGACTAGGTGGGGTACAAAAAAACCGCTTCAACGTGTTCCCTCCGTGGTACACTCACAAATTATCCTCCCATCTGTGTGTTCCATTTATTCCACAGAATCATCTCTGCTGAGTTACACGCTTTTCACTCTGTTACAAATTCTTTTATGTGTGTGTTCTGTGTGTGTGTGCACACGGGCACAGACGCACACGCTTGTGTCTATATTCAACATTTATTTACTTACATTCTTCTGGGAGAGAGAAAAAAGGAATTTTTTTTTTTATTTTTTGCCATAGGCTTCTCGTGGAATTCAGTTGCTGCTCTCTTCTTTGCAATTTGGATTCGAGAGCATCACGGAATGGGGAACATCCCAGGGTAGTACAATATTTGCATTCTAAATATAGCAAATACCACAAATACCAGAGAAGCAAATGTCTGTATCCCAACATCAGATTGATCCCCTAGACAATTCAGTTCCCAGACGGAGAAAATCTGAAGTATTAATTTCTTGCAATTTCTTCTTTGAGAAGGCTTCATCCGGGCTAATTTAACGACCCTCCAGTTTCCATGGTCCGAGGTACCTGGCTCTGAGGGTGCAGTTGTCTGGGATTCAACACTTTTGGCCTCTTTGGCGAACTGCTCACGGAAAGTGAGTGATAACATCGGTTTGTAACTTGTGACAAACCAAGGTTAGTCAGTTCCCAATGTTATCCATCATTTTATTTATGCTATTTTGGGTTTCTTCTACCGTCTTTTCGCAGCTTTGAACCTGAGAACAGACTCTTTAATGGGTGCTTTTATTTCTGCTCCGATAAAATAGAGTCAGGAGGCTTTGGGTTGCTGTGAAATGTGGGTTGTGTGGTGGCCAAAGCATAAAGCACCTCCAAAGGCTGCAATCCACCTGACATCTGTGGAATAGAGCACAAGGACCACGTGGGCTGCTTGGTGCTCATGGCCAGAATGCACAGGGGCTCTTTCTTTCATGCTCCAGCAGGAATGAACACCCCAAGCATCATTCAGGATCAGGTTAATCAGGGATTAAATGGGGCTGTGCACTCCTGAAGTCCATTCCGGCACCTCCTGCCAGGATAACTCTTTCTTTGAAACTCGAGTCGTGCTTTGCCTCTCGGTAGACATTTGTTTGGCTTCTTACTGAAGGTGGGGATTTCTAGGAAGGGCTCAATCAACTCCACCTGAAAAAATGTGTCGGAAGCAAGACACAAAGAGTGCTGGAGGGACAGAGAAAGATTGGACTGGAGGAGTGAGAAGGAAAAATGGAAGAAAACAGGGAAAAGGCAGTTGGAAATGAGATGAAACAGATGCTGAGTAGGAGCTCAACAGGACCTGTTACAGTCTCTGGGGCATTCGTTCTCCCCAGCCTGTGTAATGCTTAAGCTAAGCCTAGGACTTTCTACATTAAGTGGTCCTAAAATGGCTTTAAGGCCTTTTCCGTGCGGATTTGATGAACGAGAGTGATCTTGTTTCTCCTTGGGACTGTCTCAGGGAGGAGCGCTGCAGCTTAGAATATTAACGAGGCTTTGTAGTTAATGGGAGCCACTGCCTTTAAGGAGATGAGCTTGTGCCTGACAGCTCAGAACCAGGGAGAAAGTGAACAAAGGAGAGGGGGGAGAGGCAGAAGCAGCGACTATTGAAATAAGATATTAATAGGTTAGAAAAAAGCAGAATTAATAAAGACTTCTTAAAACATGCCATCAAGAACCCTGCCAGTGCAGAATTATTCATGTACATTTACTATTGTTTTTATCTGGCTTAAGCTGTAAGATTTCTACCGCTTCCCTTGGGAAACTTTTCTGCAAGAGAATAATTCCTTCATTGCAAAACTTTTTTGATATTGATCTTAAATTAGATTTTCTTAATTTTCTCCTATAACTTTGAGTTATGTCAAGTACTGAATGCTGTACTGAATTGCCCTCTCCTTCTGTCATATATCTGTAGATAATTATCACTGTCTACTTAAAACCCCTGCCACAGTGCATGCTAGCTATGAGGATGACATACCTATGATCCCAGTGCTGAGCCAACAAACACAGGCTGGATTTGTTTTGCTCCTTCCTTATCAGCTCTCCCCGAGTGTTTTAGCATTTCTTCAAGCTCTGTTGGATTTGGGAGCACATTTCTGGAGAAGAGGTACCGAGACAGAATGTAGCACACCAGGCGCCGTCACATCTGAGCCACGGAGATGGAGCCTCTAAACTTCATTCCTGGATGATATCTTTGCCTGTGCAGACCAAAATAGCCTTGGCTGTGTTCTTGTTGCAGTCTGATGCAGGTCTCACCTCCTGTCTGTGAATCTCTTTCAGCTTTACAACTTGCAGGTCTTCTGTTTGTCAAACATCTCTGCTTTGGATTTTTTTTTTTTTATTAGTTGTATTTTCCAAATGGATGCTCATTCTATTCTTTTTCTAGTCCCATTTCTAATGTCTCCAGATCCTTTCTTGTTGTTTTCCTGCTCTGGTGAGCTTTCACAGCATCTCATAGTCTGTAAATGTTTGGTGCTGTCTTGTTTGCTGCTGCTTCTAGAAGATCCAAAATGCTGCACGAGGACAGACTCGGCACCTGTGCCAGGGAATGCACAGGTTGGAACTTCTGCAGAAGGTACCTGAAGGGTAGGAGAGGAGATTGGGATGGTGTTCATACCCCTGGCCTCAGCAATTTGGGTAAAGGAACTAAATAAAACAAGTATAAAAAAGGACATCAGAAGTCAGAGGTGGAAGGGAAGGGGATGGGGAAGGGGATGAGTGGGGAATATCAGGCTGGTCAAAGAAGGAGGGAAGGAGCTAAGTGACCTTTAAGGTTCCTTCCAGCCCAAGCCACTCTATGATCCTGTGATTCTATGTTCCCTCTCTGTTTCATGGGAGAAAAGATGGTTAATAGCAGTGGAAATGAGAACGTGGTTGGTTGGTTGTGATTCCACTGCTGTGTTGTTTTTAGCTTGCACTGCAGTACCGATCTCTCTAAATCCTTCCCCTCACTCTGCTCGTGCAAGCTTGAGCAGGAAAACACTCTCCAGTAAAAACAATGTGCATAAGGGTGAGCCAGGCTTTTCCTGCCTGGAATTGAAATTGGGATCTGGTTGTGCCAGCCAGGATCCAGCCTCGGATGCTCTGAAAGAGCAGAAAGCTCCTGTGCCTGCCTGGGCACCCTGAGGTGAAGCTCTGCTGTGGGGTCGCTCCTGCCACCCCAGAGGCTGCTCTTTGTCTCCTCTAGGAGAGAGGGAAGGAGGGATGGATGGAGCCATCCCGAAGGATGAGTCAGGAGCCATCAGCTGGGTCACCTTGGGCTTCAGGGCACGTGCTGGGAAGCAGCAGCCCCAAGCCCCAGTCACCAGTTCTTCCCAAGGCCCACGTTCTCCCTTAGCTCCGTGGGGTCATCCCGAGACAGGGGATGTTTAAATCACTGTAGCTATGCATTAAGAGGGGTTCTGGAAACTATGGCAAGACAAAAAATTGTAACAGCACATTTAATTAATTATTTCCACTTCAGTATTGCTTTTGCACTTCCCTGTGGGTTCCGTACTGCTGCCCTGGCTCAGTTTAGCTACTAAGGCATACCACAGCTGCTCTCCTGTCGGAAGTGGTGGGCTCTTCCTCTCTGGGCCAGGTGGGATGGCTGCAATTCCCACCTTCCTGGGTCTTGTCTGCATCTCGAAATACTCGAAGCTGTGGTCGGGCGTCACTTACGGCTGCTGATTACTGCTTCTTAAAATTCATCTGCGTCCGCAAGTCATTTAAAAGGCATTTTCCACATCTGTCCCTGGGTGTCCCAGCCCATCACACTAAACCACCAGTCTGGTTTTCCACAGCTGTCAATTTTGCTGCTCTCGTTTCCACTCGATTGCAGGGAGGGAAGCAACAACTGCGCAGTGTCCAGTTTTCCATTCTTTGTCTCCCAGCGAGCTGTCAGGAGCTGGCGTGGTTTGCAGAGCCTCCTGCGTTTGAAGTTCTCCACTTTTTTTCTTCCTGGCACTTCAAATGCTGCCGGGGCCCCCCGAGGTTGAGAACCAAGTTTGTCAGACAGAGGGGTCAGACGAGGGTTAGCGATGCTATCGCTGAGGAGAACTGTCATCACCAGCTCGGAGTTATGGCCGGGGTGCGCCGGGGGAGACCTCGGGAGCTGCTGCTGCTGCTGATCCAGAGCTACCTGGGAAGAGTGGCAGCTCCTGCTGGTGCTGTGCCTGTTTGGGAGCAGGGGTGGCCCCAGGACAGGGGCACAAACGGGAGCTGTCCCCAGAGGAGAGCACCTGGCAGCTCCGGCTGGTGCAGTGGTCCCAAGCTGGAGCCAAGCCTGATGATGCTGCTGAAGGATTCGTGGTGCTTTGGGGCTCGTTGCAGCCCCACCTGTGCAGCACGTGTAGGAAGAGGGGTGATATTTAATTCTTAGTTATATCACTGCCCTTGAATACACCAGCTGTTCCCATTTTCGTACCTAAACCGCTTCTGAATGCTTTCACACTGGAGGGCAAAGTGTTTCTTCTCCTTTTCCCTTCTCTATCCCCTCTTTTCCAGCACTTACAGGTGGTCACTTGGAGGAGGAGGAATAGAGAAGTGGCTTTTTCTGTGGCAGACACTGACATTTGCTTCCATCCTCTCTGCCCAGTCTATGAATAAAGGGCATCTTTGTTTTTCTTTTCTCGAGAAGATCAGGGTATCATCCATGTGTTGTGCCTTGTAGATGTGAGAAGGAGGCACCAGGCAGCCTTTGACATCCCCAGGAAATCTGCCCAGGCAGGAGTGATTTGGGGTGTCACCAGTGTGGAACAAACTGCACGGGACCAAGGCAGGCCCTGGAGTTCCTCTTTGGTACCTGGGAAGAATTTCTTTACGAGTCTTTTGTGTCACTGCAGAAGGAATTAAGGACACATTCATTACTTTTGTATTGGTAAAACTTCATCATAATTATTCCTACGTGAATCACCTTCAAAAACGCGTGCTGCAGCAGCAGCTTGTGGTTTCTGTCTTGCTGATCAAACACTGTGTAAGGAGAAGGTGTCTTGGAAATTTATCACGCAACAAAATCTTAGCAGAGTGGGAACGACTATGCTGGTGGCTGCTCATACATCGATGGATTGTCTGCCCCCAAATGCTTAAATCTTGTTAAAATAATAATATGAATGGATTGCTCAGCATAACAATAGCTACAACACTGTACAGAATATTAACCAGGTTTACAGATAAACACATTTGGCATTAAAGAGTTGTTAACCTAAAAGGATGGGACCCACGAGGGGTGCACTTTAAGTTTTATCCTACTTTGTAATTGCAAACAGCCTCATTGGCAATGAGATAGAGATTGAATTAGCTGAACAGTTAATTGATGAATTTCAGGCTTTACAATGAATGCCTGCAAATGGATACAATTCATCTGCAGTGTCCAGTAACACCAGCAAAGTCAGTGAAATTACAGCAGGATTGAATTTGAGTCCTTCTGTCTTTGCTTATCAGCAATCCAACTTGCCCAGACATTTTATGGGGAAACCTTTGCCTGAGGCTGTTTACACTGGCTATGCCTGAGATTTGGAAGGGGAGGGAAAAAGAAAAAAAAAAAAAAAAAAAAAAGAGCAGCTGTAGGAAGAAATCACAAAAATACTTTGTGTAACGTTCTGCCTCCCTTTTCTCTCTCCTGTAATAACAGGGCAGCACTCTGAGGAAGCGGAAGATGTACGAAGAATTCCTGAGCAAGGTCTCCATTTTGGGTCAGTTGCCCTTTGGAACTTGGCTGTTGGTTCCTCTGTTATTGGCAGGATGAATTTTGGTCTTTGATAGCACGGTGAAAGCAGCGGTGCTGGGACAGAAGGTCCCACATGGTGTTGTTTCTGAAGGAATGGAAGTGTCAAGGGCCCTTTTTGTTTCTCCCATTCTCCCCATGTGTTTGGGGCACGCATTAAAGGTGGAGCAGGCACGCACTGGTACTTCCAGTAGCTGCTGCTGAGTAAAGATCATGTGGATAGAGCAGAGAGCAGTGCAGAGATATGAATTTGTCATAAAGTCCACTTACATCCTCCCAGGGAACAGGTGAGAAGCTTTTTCCTGCAGGAACACAGGGTTTGTGTGCACTAAACAAACCAACTTTGCAAATCAAACCCCACTGATCTTTTTTCTCCTGTGCATTTTACAGCCCCTGTCTCGCATTCTTAAAACATCTGTTTAGCTTCTTGTCCTTGGATTTTGTTTCCCTTTGATTAATGTGATAGCCACGAAATTTGGACATGTTCTTGATGGCCTTCAGTAGGAAAAACAACAAACCCATAATGCCTGACCAATCAATCACCATTAGGAGAACAAAAGCCTCTAATAAGGAGGACAGTGTTCGACAGTACAATGAGTTGTTGATTCTGTAGGAGAAACATCATGTTTCTGCTGGGGCTGTTTGGAAAAAAACAATTCAGGATTCATCTGCTATATAATTCAAGTATTTATATTTCTACTTTAAATTTTTCTGGGTTTTTTTTGTTTGTGATGTTCACCTGCCATTCAAGCTGAGGTACCTGCAATACCAGAGTCCCTCAGTGAGAGTATACTTGAACTTCTGAGAGGTGCTATCCGTGAGATTTTCAATTATATTCGTATGCTTAAAGTAAGGCCAAGTATGTTCCTCACTTATTAATGAAGTTTCCATCATTTAAAAACCTTCTTTCATGCTTAATTTAAATCTTCCTAAATTAAGAGCACAAATTATACCAAATTACAATGAGTATTTAAAGAAAAAAAAAGGATCCGTGCACCTGCAACTAATGAGGAGCAATTACAACAATGAGACATCTCAAAACAATTTCAGAGTAGAAAGGTTTGTCGGAGATGTGCTTCCTTAAACATGCGGTTTGCAGTGTAATTAGAGCCTAATTTGTAGTGTGGCTTTTGAATCTCAGTGGAAAAAAAAAAAAAAAAGAGGAAGGACTTTAAGATTGGAACCTTTTTTAAGTACAGAAGAGCAGTGAACAAAATAACACGCCATTGCAGGAACGTGGGCATTTAGGTGAAATGTGTAAGGATCTCTCTGACGTGTCTAAAAAGCAGATGACACCTGCGAGGCAGAAAGATATTTTAGAAATCTCAACACGACACCGAAAAGTCAACTTCTCTTCATCCCTTAATGTGGTCAGAACTCAGTGGTTTCCTGGTGGAAAAACCTCTACCTGCTCCTTACAGTTCTTTTTTCCGAGGCCTGTCTAGTGTCTGTAATTAGCCATATAATTGCAAGAGTCACTTTTTTTTTTTTAAACCTAAGGATTCTTTTAGATTATCAGTAGTTGTTTATAGTGTATCAAACAAGACATGAAAGAAGTGATTGTTTTAAGTTTTTCTTCTGGAGTTTAATTAAATGTAAAGCCGTGACTTGACATGTACAATTGAGACATTGCAAAAAAAATTGCATGTGGTCTGATTTTTCTGATACTTTAACTCTGCAACTGAAACTTGTAGACTATTCTATATAATGCTCTGTTTGCAAGAATTATTAACCAATGTATTTGTAGTGGTACAGTTCCCTTAGACAAAAGAGAGACACTTCGTGACTAGAGCTAGAATTAGCTTTGAATTTTTCATAAAGCCCACTGAAGAAGAAGTTTCAAGAGACTCTTTCTTTTCATTGTTAATTACTGAGTTCTTTAAAAAAAAAAAAAAGTCTTCTCTAGTCTGTATGAAAGAGTTTTATGCTTATTTTTAGTGAAACAGAGCAGTTTTTGAACGTTGCATTGACATATGGGCTTGGTCTTTGACATTCGTCCTTCTGCAGCAAAGGTCACAAATGCACCAGGAAAGTGCTTTAGGTGGGGAAAATGTTAGAAACAATTCATTTCCCAAACAGCAACAGGAAAGTGGCATAAAAACATGAAGATGTGTCAGTCAGCTCAAAAGTTACCTTTGGTGCTTTGAGCACTTCGGGCTGGTTTTGTTACCAGACTCAGCGTGTCCTCCTGAGCTCAGCCAAAAGGCATTTTAACTCCTAAAAACCACCTCTTTCACCCTCACACAAGACTTCTAAGTGATACTTTTAACAAAATGGGGAAGCCAGAGTCTGATGGAATGGCACAGATCTAATCCTGGTGTCAGAAACCATATCTTGACTTACATTAGTTCAATAATTCATCGTAAGTAGGAATCAGCAGAGCTCTGGGACGTGAATTTCAGCCCAGCTTTTTGAGGCAGTGAAGGTTAAATCATCGTATTATCTGTTGCTTTTAATAACTTTTAAACCTGTAATTTTTCAGTCAAATCTGATCAAAGTACAAAAGTTCAAGTACAATTCACTGTCTTGAATTCTCATGCAAATGGGTGTTGGAGAGAGACACGGGTGACACCCTCCTCTCTGAGGGCAGGACAGGTGGAACCCGTCCCTTAGCGAAGGCAGGGGAGGGCAGTGGGACACTGAGCAGCCCTGGATGTGCCCTGTGCAGGGCTTGTCTGTGCTCCAGGGGGCTTGGGGCAGGTGCAGGTGGGTGGTGAGGACCCCTCCCCATCACAGGGAGCCAGCTGCATTCACTCCAATAATCCTAAAACTCACCGGTCATTTTTAATTATGGAAATTTGTTGGAAGTTTTGTAACTTTTCTCCCTTAAGTGGAGGGCATGAAAAGGAAGACACGTGGCAAGCCATCCTGCTGGCAAACGAAGCAGAGGTGCCATTTCAAACATCCATAAAGCTGGATGCCTCTGGTCTCCTGCTGCTCGTGCCACCAGGGCCTGGCCATTGCCTCTGGTGGTGTCACCCATCCTTGAGATGGACACTCCGCATCACCCACCAGGAACTGGGAGCAGCTCTGATGAAAAGGCTGCAGGACTTGTCCTGACACCTGGTGTGGGATGTGGAAAGGGAATCTCGGTGCTCCCACATCTCCAGGCAGCTCCTGAGCTGCTCCAGGCCGTGGCAGGCCAGGGCAGCGCGGAGCAGATCGCAGGCGCGGGGAAACGGAGCCAACTTTTCCTGTCCAACTTTTAAGATTGCTATCTGGGTGATTACTGAAGGCTAAGGCACAATGAATAAATACATTCATGTTTCCCAACTGGAGGTTCGTGCAAAGTGCCTGGATGAAAGAAATGTTTCTTTTATAACAGAACCAGGCATGGCAGAGCTGTCAGTTTAGATAAGAATCTTCAGCCAAAGTTGGAGTGTTTTTATAATATAGCTTTGTGATCTTCAATATTTTAGAGTCCCTGGACAAATGGGAGAGGCTGACAGTGGCTGATGCACTGGAACCTGTCCAGTTTGAAGATGGAGAAAAAATTGTTGTGCAGGGAGAGCCCGGTGATGACTTCTTCATTATTACTGAGGTAAGATTGGCATCCTGATAAGCTCTGTCATTTCCTGGTAAAGATCAAGGCTGTGTATTGAAGACATTTGGGTTCAGTTCAATCTCTTACTTCAGCATAAATCTAACTCCTCTTAAACCAGGAGACCTACTCAAAATTCAAATGAATTCCATGGAATTGTCTCAAGTTGGACAATCTTCTTTCCAGTGAATTGAAAGTGCAGAGGAATTTTGAGGTGTGTCTGGTGTCTTTACTGTTTGAAGGTTTGTTTTCTGCAGGAGATTTTTCTAGTTCCAAATTTCCAATACTTCAGCAGGGCTGGTCAGCCACACAGTGCATTGATCGTTGTTCCCAGAGGGACTTACAGGGGATATCACAGATGGACATCTGTACACTGGAGCGGGAGACCTGATCAGAAAACAGATAATTTGTTCTTTGTTTTGGCTTCAACTGAGTCCAAATGGCTGAGCCATCTTCTTGTTTACTCTGACACAGGCAGCCAGATCTGTCAGGCAGCTGAAAATGCTGACATCTTTTTGGGAGATTATCTGACACTTCACTTCCACCATCTCACTTCTGCAAGCAGATGCTGACAGGGTTTTTCCCCCCCTTCTCTGACATAAATATTTGGATCCTTGGTATCTCACACAAGCACCAAGGCACTGCGATATGTAACGAGTTATAAAGAGCTATTAGAGAGACTCTGAATGACCAGAGAGCATTGGGAGATGATTGTCTATGGATTGTGAGTGTTCCTATGCAAATACAGAGACCAGAAACAGCCAACACATGGCTGTGGTGGCACCAGGCCAATGTTACACGACCAGCAAGGAGTTCCAGTGGTGGCACAGGGACTGGGAGGGAATTGGAGCCCCTCACTGCGGGAGAAGGTGGGTCAGAGGGGTGTGAGGAGCTGCTCGTTGTGTGGCCTTGGCATTCAGTTGTATGCATACAGAATGCATCCCAGGCTTTGCTGTGCTCGCTCCTGGATTTTTGGACAGGTGCCTCTATCCAAAGCAGCCAGAATTTGGTTGGTAATCAATATCCGACACTTCAAATTCCATCCTCCTTTCCTCTCGAGTGTTGGAAATATGTGTTTTATTTATGAACATAGTTTTTCTTCAATGCTCACAAAATTGTCAGTGCAAGTAACTGCACCTGTCTGTCACACAGGGAAACAATTCAGGAGCTTTAAATAGGTGACAAGCAGTGGCCCTTCAAAACAATAGTGTCGGAATGAAAGAGACTGGGTATTGGATAGGGAATCTTTTTTATTAAGAAGATATTTAGTATATAAGAAAAAAATTAGGAAATAGAAGTTTTTTTCAGAAATATGGAATTTTTATTTCTCCTAGCGTTACTGAGTGTGCTGTTATTCCTTGCAGCAGCAGGAGACTAGGAAAATCTCATTTTCTTAGCCATTGAATCCCATGTGGAAAATTGGCAGCTTGCTTAAGAGTTACCAAGGGCCTTTATTTTCCCCCTCTTGCTGAAACAGCTGTTAAGACTTGAATGGGTAGAAAAGCATTAACACTGCATTCTGTAGAAAGTATCCGCTCACCTCACCCCTCCACTGCAAATCTGACATCGTTTCTCACTTTGGAAACTGCCTATATTTTTTTTTCATTTTAAAGAATGAACATCCAGTACCAACTATTTCTTGTGCTGCAGCAGTATTTCTGTCTGCTCTCACATAGTTTGAGCTTCATATTTTAAACCTGATTTTTACAGGAGCTTACATCTCTGATGTTAAAACTTTTCTGTAGGAAAATTGCTGCCAGTCACCGGGAACACATTATTCCCCAACCTGGTCGAAAGTAGTTTTGGCTGGTTTCTTGTCACAATACGTTGAAAAGCCATTAGCTTCCTTCATTTGCTTTTTGATGTTTGTGGTCTTCTAATCCAAACCACCAGAAATGCAGCCAAGTTGTTTGGCTGCTGTACCTGCAGCAAACCATTTCATATATCACTGAAATGCAGCCTCCTTTGGAGCACAGCGTGTCCAGTACTACAAAGCTAACTCAGCCACGTGATTTTTGGACAAGGGACTCATTTACCTTTTTATTTACTCATTTTTACATTTCTATGTGGCCCAGAAAGCCCCGGTTGTGCCCTGGGCTGCGTCAAAAGCAGCGTGGCAGCAAGTCAAGGGAGGTGATGCTGCTCCTCTGCTCTGCTCTCCGTGTCCAGCACTGGGGTCCCCTCCCCAGGGGAGGCCACTGAGATGATCAGAGGGATGGAGCCCCTCTCAGTGAGGAAAGGCTGAGAGGATTGGGATTGCTCAGCCTGGAGAAGAGAAGGCTCCAGGGTAACCTAACTGGGGCCTTGCAGTACCTGAAAGATGGAGAGACTGTTTGCAAGGGGGCAAGGGCGAGGGGGATGGGCTTCAAAATGAAAGAGAGTAGGTTTAGGTTAGATATCAGGGAGAAATTCTCCCCTGTGAGGGTGGGGAGGCCCTGGCACAGGGTGCCCAGAGAAGCTGTGGCTGCCCCACTCCTGGAGGTGTTCAAGGCCAGGTTGGACGGGGCTTGGAACAACCTGAACTACTGGAAGGTGTCCCTGCCCGTGGCAGAGGGTGGAACGAGATGATCTTTAAGGTCACTTCCAATCCAGACCATTCTGTGATTTCTCATAAACCACAGCCATTCATGTCACGCCTTAGACAAATCAGTTACCACTTTATAAGGCTTTGGTGCATCCCAGATACTGCTTCCAAGTGTAATCCTGTGACTCTGAGCATAAAAGCTTCTCTAAGGCACCCAGGACTCACATGTGGATTTAAAATTGTTGAACTTCACAAATCAGTCATTCATTTCTGGTTAGCCTGCCCTGCTGCCTCGCTCTGTGCCATCCCTTTGGGACATCAGAAGGACATTAGTCCTGCCCAAGGACACAGCCTGGGAGTGAATTGGCACCTTCAGGATTTGCAGACTGAAGAGAAACCACTGAAACCTTTTGAAAGGGGTTCTGATAGCCCCAGTGATGATCAGAACAGCAATTCCTGCTTTAAACCAGGGATATCATCCTAGTTAGTATGGACAAGACTATTTAGTCTCCCCCTTCTATCAAGCAAGCACGTTCACCTTTTCCCTGTATTTCTTACTGCAACCTTTTGGTCATGACCTTCTGTCCCCCTTCCATCTCCAGGGCTGCACGGTTTATTTGGGGTGCAGGTTATGTGAGGTGCAGGTTCTGTGCATGGAAACACTCTTGGAGAGTGAGGCTGCAACAGGAGCTCAGCCAAATTATTAGAATAACAGAAAATGTGCACAGGGAAGAATCACAGGAAACCAGAGCTTTTTAAGTTCACTGCTCACAAAGCTGTTTACGGTTCATTTTTGCTAAAAAAAGTGTATACCCTGAGATTCCAGGACAGCTACAGTTTTTCTGCCATCCTAAATCTTCACAGGCACCAGTAAGATGTTTACTTGCAGTAGTTTGGGTTCTTTTCTGTTTAAACATCGAGCAGCCTTCAACAAGATTTAGTTTTAATATTTAAAGGCTGTGGGATTTTTTTTTTTCCAGAGATAGAATTATTGTAATGTTTATACCATATTCCTTAATGTGAAGATAGGATCAGAAGTGAATGTCTGCTTACAAAAGCAAAGTAAGACTTCTGTGACATTGATTTACTGCACTTGAAACTGGTAATTAAAAAAAAAAATAAAAAAAAGAAGCAGCCCTGCAGTTTCTGTATTTTCAGATATTTCCAGGTCTTACTTTCCCACTATGGTTTTCACACAACAAACTCGGGCTTTCCCAGACCAGACAGATGTGGAATGTATCTGCTGGATTCCAAGGTCATGGAATTATCCCATATGAGATTCCTGGCACAGAGGTGAAAAACTTTAAGCGCCATGAAACAATTGTTGCCATAAAGAATTACATTTTGGCAAGCGTAAATCATAACAGATGTACGGTTTCTAACAAATAAATTTGCAGTTGTGTCGTGCACTGCCACACTGTGTACCCAGCAGTGGGGAGGATTTATTCATCTGACTTCAGATAACGCAAATATTTTTAGCCAGCATTTTAAAGTGGTGGATGCAGAGGCATGCGAGCTTTGTGGAGTTAAAAGTCCCTTTAAATGAAATGCCAGTCGAACAGGGGCTGGTTTTATTCCCAACCCGTGCTTTGCCACTGACTCCAGCTCCAACAGTAGTTCAAACCAGTGTAGTAGTGCTCTGAAACTGGAAAGAAAAGAGGTTTTTGCTGTTGTCTAGGTTACTGAGAGAGGTAGCGACAATAGCATTAAAAATAGCGGTTATGATCGTGTACCACTCTCCCAAGTTCAGCTTCCAGCTTGGCTGGGTGGCACAGCACCTCCAAGTCTGCAAGGGCAGCTGCCAAGAATGCGGGGACCTGCAGCCTGCTGGGATTTCCAGCTGCCACCCCCTCCCCTGCCAGACCGTCGGCATCACTTTGTCACGAGCGAGCGCCGTGTCCGGCGACCCGACCCTGTCACGGGACTCACCCACCATACTCGGGGACTCTCTGGGTCTCAGCTGCACACCCAGAGCTTGCTGAGCTGCTGCCATATGGCCCTGATACTCCTAAAGTTTGACACGGTTTAAGGAAAAATGTGTGCGCAGGCACAAAACGTGCGCAGGTGGAGGAGGAGAGCACGGCAAAAGGTTTCTGACAGGGCCACGCCGCACCCGAAGAGCACAGCTTGTAGCTGCCCTTTAAATGTGCAGCCTGTCATCTGCTCCCAGGACAGGTTGGTTGAAGTGGTGCAAGAAAGCACAGAAATAAATCTGCATGAGAAGTAAAACATTTCCAATTAATAGCTGGTCGAGCTGCCCAGCAATCGCATGCAGCAGCCTAAAAATAAAAGACCTAAAAATAGAAGATAATTCACAGGAGACAATTCAAGGAGAAATGGACCCATGGTATCAAGGAGTTTGGCATTAGAGTTGTGTTTTTAGCTTTAAAACCCAGCGTATTTAATTGCAGATTAGTGGTAAGTTACAGGGGGTTGTTGCACCCTCCTCTGCAACTCCTTTGTGAGAAGCACTTAAAAAAACCTGGAGATTTGTGTTCTTCCTTATTATCCTGCTGCTCAGAGAGGAGGCATGGTCAGGGCATCTGATTTTCAGTCTCACCTGTTCGGTCTGTGGGCAGAACATTGCCCTCCCCATTTCCCCATCAGTGGGAACAATCCTAATGACACTTCTTAAAGGTGAGCAAAAGCTGAATGAGAAAAGGCACAAATATCTGCCACTACTGAAACCAGGCAATGGGAATAGCAAAATTGACAAATAAGATAAAAAAACCCCATTGACAGTGCAGAAGGCCCTTCAGAATGAATGCACGGAGCTGCCTCATTGACAGAAATGAGTGAAATTAATTGGTAACGATTATTTTTCCAGCACTATCCTTGGCTGATCACATTGGAAACAGCCCAGTAATCCTCAGTGGGGGCTGTTCCTTCCATGCTGCTGTTGACATTTCGAGTCAGGGCCACAAACTGGCTCCGGTCTGGGCAGGATCCGCTGTGAGTTCTTGAGGAGAGTGTACTTGAGATAGTGTCCTGTAGGTGAAATCAGTGTTTCCAGCCCCGCTGACACTCTTGGCACGCTCTGGAGCGTCTCTGCACAGATGCAGTTCAAAGCCTGTAGGTGGAACTGTGTCTGTAAACTCTTCCTGCCATGGTAACCTGCCCCTGCCTCGGAAGGGCACCTGGCCCTGCACAGAATTGGGCTTTTCTGTAGGAAAACTCGACTTGAGTCTTAAATTACACAACAAGCATCTGAAGATTTATGATTTAAAAGCTCCTTTTAAAGGAAAAGAAAAAAAAAAAAAAAGAAGAAGAAAAATAATAGCCCAATTGTTTCCTGCCCTAAATCGTTGCTCTTTGACATTCTAACCTAAGAGAGACCCCTTTGGCACCTACCCCTGCGACAGGCAGGAGAACTACAAAGTAAACTCCTTCCGTAGGGATAATGAAGTCACTGCCTTAGGCACACTCTGCTATCACACCTGATAATCTCTTTAAAACACAGTGCGATTAATTATTAATTAGGAAGATGAATGTTGTCTAGAAAAGGAGTTTCAAAGGCTACAAATCTGAACTGCTTAGTGTTACCAGGATTCTGTTGATACCGAAAATGTTTGTCAAAGGCAGTCTGCAGCGACTCCTAATGTACCCAATAAACAAAATATCCTGAATAAACAGAGCCAGCAGGCACCAGGCCTCTGTACTCTGCTTCTTTTTAACTGCACAGACATTGTTTCCCACAGAGCTCTTACAGGAAGGGGACGTTCGATTTTCTTGATCTCACCCAGTTGTGCTGGAGCAGCAGCATTTCCATTGGCCCTGCCACAGAGCTCCTCTGCCTTCAGGATCCATTTTTAATGGCCAGCTGACGTCGAAGATGGAAAGTTGGGTGTGTGATTGGGTCCCATCCTGACTGGGGATGGAGGTGAAGTGTTTTGCTGAGTCAAAGGGACTAAGATGTCAGCTAAGCCCAGCTCTTGTTAAACTCAGTTTAACTTAGACTTCCATGGGCTGCATATCCATGGGGTAATGTTTCATAGGAAGCAAATGGCTGCTCCCTTTCCTCTTCCCACCAGCCATGGAGCACCTGTCAGGGACTGCAGCTTTTGGCCTTTCCTTCCAGCTCTTTCTGCAGCCCCACTGCAGTGGGGTCACCTCTGGTGAATTCTGCAAAACCTGAAACCTCAGAAGTGATGCACGATGGAGCATTTTCCTACCGGTTTTGTGAAACTTCAGATTAGCCACTATTTCTAGTCTATTTTAGAGCTTTGCAGATTTTGTTCCTCATTTGTGGCAGAAACCAGGACAACTGTATGTAAATTCCGTGAGTTGCTATGAACCCGGAGAGTGGAGAATAATATATAATAGTTTGAAAATGTACGGTTAAAAAAAATACTGTCAAACCCAGTCATGACTCAATCTTGAGTCCACAACCAGAATGAAGTCCTCTTGCTTCATCCTTCTGCAAGACCATTAATGTCAGATAGCTTTTATATTAGGAAAATGAATCTTTTTGAAAAAGAGGTCTGATGGAAAAGAGAACAGTGTAAGAGCAATGCACACAGCCAATAGTATGTGATGGAAAAGAATTTTCGCCTGGATTGGCCCCTCCAAAGAGTTTGAGAGAAATAATTTTATAAATAAATAATTTTAAGAGTTGTAATAACTGTGGTCTGTAACACTTGTAACCTTTTAACCAGCTCATTCCTTCTTACCTACGTGAACATCTCGTGAAGGTCACGGGACTTTCATCCTCACCACCCCTTGAGATGAGGTGTGTGAAGCAACCTCCGTGTTGCATGGTGTGATCTGAAGCACAGGGCACAAGCATTGGGATAGTTCTTCATTCCTGCTGAAAGCAATCGATGGGAATTAGACACCTCGAAGGTCTGGACCTTCATGATTTTGCTTATGGAAGGTCTAAGGCAGAGAAACAGGGGGAGCATCCCATCATTAATGGACCATCCTTATTCCTTTAGGTTAAATGTTACCACCCAAAAATGATGGGCCTTATTTTCTCCTGCAGGTTACGTGGAAGTCACTTGCACTTTGTATTGCTGGCAGAAATGTGTTGATTTCTTCCCTTGTTTTTGTAGAAAGGTCTCTTTCATAAATCAAAGGTTGGCAAATAATAAAAATCCAAGATTATTTACTGGCTGAAGGAATATTTGCAGTGTCTTTGGCTACACAGTTCAAAGGGTTTGTCTTCTTTTGGAAAGTAGCCCTAGAACTGCTGATCCTCAGCTCTAACATGAAAGCTGTCCCAGGAATGATGCTATCAGCAGTCCCTGAGGGCTGGAATGGCAGCTGAGGAGTGATGTGCTGGTGGTCTTCCAGGACACTGGGAATGAGGACATTGCTTATGTCAGCACCATGAGGTACACACAGGACCTGCTGTGATATTCTGTGTCTTTGGGATATTGATAAGCTTAGGTTTTGAAGCACAGCTCCCAGGAGGATGCAGAGTGTAGCCACACTGTTCCCAAAGGCTGGAAAGTAGTTTTCCCAGCCTCTTTCACACATGCTATACCCAGCATTAAAAAAAATGTATGAATGTTTCCCCGGTTCACTTTTGACATGACAACTTGTGTAGGAGTCTCCAGTCTCATTCAGCTGTAATTTAAAACATCTGATTTGTAAACCCATAAAATTGAAGTTTATGCTGGAATGACAGACACACCCTGGCCCTGTACCACGATGGGATAACGTGGAAATCAGGGAACTCATTTGGTGTGCAGAGAAGTAAACCCCAAAGTCAGTAACTGGCAGTTTCATTCTTAATGTATGCATGCCCCGTTTGAATTTGCATAAAAATCAGAGTGCAAGATTTTCTCCGTGTTCAAAGCAGCCTGTGACTTTCTCCTGAGCTAATACCAGCTTTAGGGTATGGTTGGTGCTCTTCAGTCCTGTCCAGCAGTGCCTTCCTACCAGGGCAGTCTGCAAAAGCATTGGAGGTTCACAGGTGATGAAAAGCCTCTCCATGGGAGTGAGGAGGGCAGCACAGGCTGTTTACCCCTCAAGGTTTTCAGGATCCCCGTAAGCTCCTTTGGCACTGGAGCCTGAGCTCACAAGCCCTGATTCAAAGCACTTAGTCAATGTGAACAAGAAGTTTATGGCCCCAGGCATGTTAAATCTGAACTGAAATTAAAGGCATCTGCTGTGTCAGGAGCTGGGAGCTCTGTCTGGAGGAGAGCTTCTCTGTCTTCAAGCAAAAACACTGCAGTGTAAACAAGACCTGAAATACGGAGGTGCTCAATCTAGAGGAAGAGAAATGGAGAATTTCCCAGTCTCTGCTGGAGTTCATCCCTTTCTCTGGATCATGTTAAAGCTGTCCCTTAGTGGAATAGCTTTTGTCCCTCCTCTGCAAAGATATCATTGAGTTGACTGCAGATTTGCTGCCCTTAGGGCTTCTCCTTTAGCTGTGCAGTGTGGATTTTCTGGAACGTGCGAGACCCTTCTCAGTGTGCTCCAGAAAGAGCCAACTTGGAGTGTGTGAGGTTTTTCTCTTCTGAATTTCAGAATTCGGTCCTTTGAACACATAAGATCCACCAACTGAAAGGACTCAAAGAGAGCTTTCCATGGGGGATTTTCCTGATCTCTGTGATAAACTGTCTCCCTTTCTTCCTCCAGTTTACTCCAAGTTTTCCTTCTTGCTCAGAAGCCGCTGCCCTCGCTGGCCACAGCTGCTCTCCCAGCCCTGGTCGCAGCATTAGTTATGAGACTTTAATGACAATGTCTGTCTCAGCCTTTTGCTTGGTCTGGTTACTTCAGCATCTACAGAATGTTTTCACAAAGAAGCAGATGGTGGTAGGAGTAATTGGGCCGTAAAACAGCATTAACAGCTAAAAACGATTTTCACCAGAAAGGATTTTGCGGGCAGGGTGAGGGAGGTTCAGCACTGTTTTCGTGTTTTCTCTCCCATACATTCACCCCTGCCCTGGCTGTAGGTGGTAGCTCTGTGCTTCCAGGAGATGAGCCCTGTCAGGTCAGTCACAAATATGAACAGTTGATGAATAACCCATTATAAAGTCACTTTTATGTTGACTCAGTGGACGTTTCCTGGCTTCAGAGAGAGTCAAGATAATGGCTAGCTTTGTAGAAAGAAAGAATCTCTAAAATGCAACATTTTTTTTCCTTTGTGACTTTTATTGCTTTGTACGCTGACATGTCTGAGGGAGGAAAACAGGGCCCTGTTGCCAATAATCCACAGCGCTTGGCACAGACGGTCTTTAAAATCTGGCACCAGGATGAATATTAATTCAGTTGTTTTCCCACAGAAGCTACTGATTAGTCAAGGCCAAGTATCCCTGAGATGATTCATTAAAACCAACATCTGAGCCCACCTTTACTGAGCAGCTCTGCTTCTCGTCACCCCTGCAACAGGTGACTGAATGTGTAATGGAAGGGGCGACCGAAATCCCAGAATGGAGTAAAGAGAAAAATGCAGAGGAACCCCAAAGGCTGTGGTGCAACTGCTTCCCAGCTTTCTGGGCATGGAGCCAGGACAACTAGCCAAGGAGGATCACACCCCAGGCAAGGGATTCCTCCCATGGCTCAGAGCTGGTATCCTTACTCCTCTGTCCCCATCCCCTTGCTCCCAGGATTCCCAGTCCCAGTTGGCAACTGGTGGTTGGAAGAAGTGTGGGACTGCCATGGCACTGGGGCTGTGGTGTCCCTCTGTCTGATCCTCGGGGATGATGATGATGATGATGGTGATGGTGATGATGATGATGAAGTCATGAGTCCCCCAACATGTGGATATGCCTCTACTGGACACCTGTGTGGTTTAGCCAGATGTTGGCTCTGCTGCTGTGGCTCGAGGGCAACAATTTGAAGTCAATATACTATAAAACTGAAAGTTTTGCTCCTGTAAAGTCTTTCAACAGGAAAGGCTTAACAAAACAAGAAATCCCAATGTTTTCTTCTTTGTGCAAAACCCACTTTATTTCACGTGAGTATTGCAAGGGTCTCTGTGCACAAAGCAAATTGCAGTTGGTGCAATTTCTTTTGGCTTTTCACTGTTTACTGGTCTCTCTCTGTCTGAATCTTGACTTCTTCCATTTAATAACAACATTTCTTTTACTTCAAGAGGAATACACAGGTACAGCACAGCTTTAATGCAGGCTGTATCAAAGAATCACGGAAGGGAAAGATTGTCTGAGGTACTGCAATAGAAGGATGAACAAAACGACTGAAAAGGTCTTCCCGTGTCTATGATTTTACATACTCAACAATCAAGACAAAGGCATTTCCTGGTGATTAATGATGGGCTGGGTGTAGTCATGTCTGGGCCTTAACCCTGGCCTCCTGTATATCCCTAGGAAATGCCCTGTGGCTTAGTTCTTTCTGCTGTTTTAAGCTACACTTGGCTTATGATTGATTGTCGTTTTTAAAAGTACCTAAATGTTTGTGGCTATTTTGGTGACTGCTCCAGACAGCTTTGTTCCTCTCTCCCGGGTCTGGGTGTTATTCCTAAACCAATAGTCCTAAACTAACATAAACATGACTGAGCAGCAAAGAGCTGGGAGTTTAGGCATCTGTGGGGCAGTCTGATGCAGGTGTGATACAAAACACACAGCAAACTGCAGGTTGGTTGATATCAGTCCTGGCTGTAGAGATGATGTCCAGGACCTCTGCCAGCTGGGCAGTGACAGGTGCTCTCCATCTCTGCTGAAATTTGATGTGCTGTTGAGAATGATGGCCCTGAAGATTAATGTTATAGTGACAAGGTAGCCATGATCACTGAGGGTGTAAAGGAGCTTTTGGCAGCACAGCTCTCTGAAGGGGACTGGGTGGGTACTGGGGTGCACACCTCGTTACTCTGACATTGCCTTTAGAGCTTCTCTGGCCTTGCATTATTAATCCTAACCCCCTTCCCGAGGTGCTGGCTTCCTGAAAATCCCCTGAAATCAGTGCAGCTCCAAATGTACCGAGTCACAACCAAATTAAAAAAGCTGGATGGGTAAAATGTTGCATATTTGTTCTCCCATTACCTTGGGCACTGCCTTGTGCTGTATTTGTAGTGGATCCTAATGGATGCAGAAAAGAACTGACTTGCTCGAGATAAGCAAAGCAAACAGCCACCACTTTTCCAGCCAGTGCAAACCTGGGGCTGCTCTGGCTGCCTGTTCCCACCATCACAACAGGCTCATCAGGAGGGATAGCCACGAGAGGAGAGTTTTCCAAGCTGGACCAAAGTTGGTTGAGGTTTCACCTGATTTTTTTTTGACCCTTTTTTTAAGTGGAGGGTGAAGCACTGGCTGAAAGACCTCCTAGATTCACCAGAAAATCAGTGTTTGATAGAATCATAGAATGGTTTGGCTTGGAAGGGACCTTAAATATCAACTAGTTCCAACTCCCAGGAATTTCCAGGGATTTTGTAGCATTTTGAGCTTTTGGCTCTCCTTAAATTAAGTTAATGATTTGGAGATGCTCTAGGAAGCAGCTCTGATTAAATAAGGGGCAACTGAATATGGTTGTAGCTGTTATAGTGTGAGAGCATGGCCCAGACAGTGTTTGTAGACAGGTGAATGGTGGATTTTATTAGATATACCTGGGGAAACGGGAAACCTGAAGACAGACGTGTGCCCGAGAGCTCCCCTCCCTTTTTCCAGCTCTGCTTGTTGATCCAATGAAATATATAACTTCCACAAACCTCGTCTTGCCTGCAATTAAATGAAATCCTCCCAGAATCATGCTGTGTGACAGATCTTTTAATTCATTTCAGATCTGCTGCAGCTCCATGCAGTCCCTCTGCTTCGCCGTGGGAGCAGCGGCGTTTTGTGCCACCGCACGGCCCCTTCCTTCGCCTTTTGTAGTAACTGCAAAGATTTAATGGCAAAGCATTAACGAGGGTTTGTGTGGCTGTGGAGTGAGGGGAAACTTATCTTTTGAACGTGTGAATTATGGAGTGTGCGGATTAACAAAGTGAGAAAGAGCAAAGGTATGCTCGGAGCTGCCATTGCTGGAGTTAATGGCAATCGCAGATGGATCAGCCTGACCTTTCCATCTCTGATTCCATACACCGCACTGCCCTTTGTGCTGGGTGGTGAAGAGGAAAATAAAATAGGCTAGAAAAACTTTCTGAGCTCAAAACTGGGATAAAAATGTCGCATTTCGAGGCCATGGGGAAAAAAAAGGTCGCCTGTGCTTTTTTAGAAAGAGCAGTAAGTGAAAAAAGTATGAAATAAAACTGGAAATATAAAGTAGTAACTTCCTGATTACGAAAATTAAAATTATTATCTCATAATTTTAATAACTTCTCGTTTTTAATAATTATCCTTTATCCCAAATGGAGCCTCACTATATTTTTTACTGATGGCTATATCTTTAAAATGAGTGGTTAGACCAGCAAGACCAAACCATCAGCATTACCGACTTTTAAACCAAAAAGTTTCTAAAACAGTGCAGGGTTTCCCATCCCACCCCCTGCTCCTGGTGATGTCCTTCCTGCACTGCCTGTCCCACCAAGGGGTAACACAGGCTACCACATTTTGCCTTGTGCTGCCTGGGAGTGATCCCATCTGATCCGCTGAGCTGGAATAGAGGGAAAAAAAATACAGGATTTCAGTTTTTAGCACCATGAATCATATTTGCCTTTTGTAGCCAGGCTCCTTAGGCCAACTGCTGGCTATAGGATTCCTACTTAAATATAAAACCAGGGCTCCTGAAGCAATTAGTGCCTGTTAGACCCTGCAGGATAAGGCCTGGGAATCCCAGTGTTGATCCAGATGGGCCGTTGTCTTCACGCTGTAGAATGTCTCCCTCATCTCTCTGTAGGGTCTGAGAGTTTAAAAGTGAAACATCTATCAAAATCTCATTACTTTGGAGAGGATGGGAGCTCATGGATTATAAACCTTAAATTTTTAATATCTTAAATCATCGTGCCATATCTAAGGCATAAATTTTTGCAAAACAAACTGCCGAAGCATTTTGAAGGAGTTGAATAAACACTCCCAGCACAGCTCCGGAGCAGTGCCAGAGGGAGCAGGCAGGTGCGTGGGGTGAGGATGGCAGAGAGGTGCCGATGGCACAGTGCTTTGGGAACTCCTACTCTTGTTGTTTTTGCAATAGGATGCTCGTATTTACTCGGAGGAGAGGAGAGAAGGTTAACGCTATCAGTTTCTGGGAATGCAGGCACTCCCCAGTGACTGAAAGAGAATATTCCTGGATCCCCCAAAGACCATAATTTCACTCCCAAGTGTCTGCTAGCAGAAAGACATGCCTGTCTGCCTTCAGCTTAATATCATCACAAAGGGCTGATTTATTAAATGGTGTCAACCTTCTCAACAGTCTTCGAGCTCGTGCTCTGTAGGGTTTGCTTGGTGGTGTAGGAGGCTGAAATGGGTATCAGTGTACAAAGCAGTATTTTAAGTTGAGCAGCACTAGGCAGCCTGATCCTGCGAATCTAGGATCATGCAGCTCATTTCAGAGATTCATCTTGCCAAGTTTCGTGTGTCATTTAAGGAGAAGTCTTTCCCATAGAGACAAAATGCATTTGGGAGTGAGAGTGATGAGCCCCTGAATCCTTGCTGGATAATGCCCTTACCTCCTGGGACAGGGCCCAGAGGATTTATTCAGCCCTATCATTTGTGGGAGGTGGGGTTTCCCAAAGCACGAGAAGGACAGAAAGCTCAAAAACTCTGTCAGAAGGATGTGACAAGTAAAATAAAATGAAAAACAGCCACAAAACTTGGGATGAGGGCAAGGGTAGGGGTCAAAACTGAATTCATGACAACTTTATCAGATATATGACTAACGAAGGGCTGCTTCTGTAGTATTTTATTCTGCATTATTTTATTCTTTATTATTTCACTTCTGTATTATTTTTTCCCCTTTTACACCGTTTGCCTACAATTGGACTCCTTCTCCACTACAGTCAGAACAGTGCTGATTCCAGAGATAAGACACACAAAGTGAAGGTGATACAGGAAGGCAATTATAAAAACATCTTCTTTGTTTCACGGGGTGGGCAGCCTTCCCGTGGAGGTCACTCTGACAATGTTCCAGGATGTGTTGTGGAGCTGGTGGCTGCTGCAACGAGGGGCCAGGCAGTGTAATCAGAGCTGACATCTGGGTGCTCGATGTCAGGGCTTCAGGAAACTTGTTTTGCTCTGCGATAGACCTGCTCTCGCTGGGCAACGGGAAAAGCCAATGTGACTGTTAAAACAAGAGTGGAAAAAAAATATGGATCTGGAATATGCATTGCTTTATCCTGCCAAGCCAAGTGTTTATTGTGGAGGCCAGACACATCTGTCCTTCTCCGGCAGATATGGTGTTTCTTGGATTAAAAAGGCCGACTGTAGCGGAGCAGTGGAAGAAATTGCTTCAGAAGGCTGACTTATTGGAGTCCTATATCACATGGACCCTGTCAGAAAAATATTAGCCACAATAAAAGCTGACACTCGGGGAGATGAAAGCAATATTGCTTGATATTGTGATTATAGCAACGTGCTGAAGGTGAGCAGTGGGGAATTGAGTCCTTTCTTCATTTGACCTGGGTGGGCACTATGATTACTTCAGGGACTTTTTTTTTTGTTTTATGTAATAAAACATCTGTAATAAAAGATTTAAAAAAAAAAACAACTAGTTTTGGGAAAGGAACTGGAGCGACATGGATTGCAGACAGCTATTTGGGTCAAGGGGTTAGGTTTTTGTCAGGCTCCAGATGGAGATGCAGAGGAGGACAGGGGCTGGAAGTGGCTCTGAAGCTGAATCCATCTACACCGCCCAGGTAATGAGAGCAGCATCCATTTACTGAGCTGCACCTGATCCGAAGTTTGGCGAGAGAGAGATCGATGCAGGCGTTATTCCCTGTGTGGGGTGTTTCTGAGAATGCTGCTCGTGAATGTGGGTTTGTTCTGAAAGCTGCAGCAAGTGTGAATAACAACACTCATCACACTATCTCTGCATTTTCATGCCCTTGCAGATTTACTGGAAGATCTTGGGAAACTGCAGCTTTGGTGGAACAATCTAGTTATATCAAGGATAAAGATTTTTTTTTCTGGAAACTTGACAGAAGAAATAAGATTTACCTCCTGGAGGTGCACATGTTTCTGTTGGTGGAAGGAGGCTGCAGGATATTTGCAGCCAGTGAATGTTCTGCACTGGAGGGAAGTTTATTTTTTTCAGTTAAAATCAAAGTATGTTAACATTTGGCCTTTCCCCTATGCTTTTGGTTTGGACTCAGAAGATATTCTCATATGTTACTGTAAATTTTTTTCCAGAAAAGCAGATACCTTCTCTGTTCCTCTACAAAAGCTTTATGCCACAATAATTTAAGATTTCCTCCAGGTCAGAATATTTCTGCATGTAAAACCTCTTTGAAGGTTTAAATAGATTGTAACTGAGTTTTGACATGTATTAGCACGTGTCAGGTACAGCAGTTATTAAGGGTAGTGGAGACAAGGCACATTCCATCTCTCCAGAGACTGACTTGCAGGTGTCCAGATCACTACAGGCCACGAGCGGGCAAAGCCACTAAAAAAAAAAAATCACCCTTTGTTACAGCAAGCATTAAAAACTCCTTTTTACCAAGGAATAAGCTCTAGTTGCATCTAAAAAAAAAATCATGTTCCAGTATTGTGACTGGGAAAATTGCCCTTTTTATTCCTTTTAATGTAAATCTTTTCTGTGTCTCTTGTAAGGTTCTGCATCCACACGGAACATAATTTAAAGTTATATTAAAGCATACATTTACATTAAAGCATGATGTGCATTGGTTAAATAGGAGTTGCTGGGTTCTGTCCTGTTCCTCTCCTCTTTATGAGCTGAATATGTCTGCATCCAAACAACTCATAACAGAGAAATTGTTTGATGGACTTTTTCTTTTAATCCTTTAATTCCTTCCATTCACATACCAGGAAGGAGTGTGATATGCAAAAGGAAATACTGAGGACTGGGTACTTTTTAAATCAGAAGGGGTTTGAGCAAAAGCAGCTGACTCCCTGCCCTTCTCTTTTCAGGGCACAGCCTCCGTCCTGCAGCGCAGGTCCGACAACGAGGAGTACGTCGAAGTTGGACGACTCGGTCCGTCAGATTATTTTGGTAAGAAAATTCAGCTAAGCATGGTTCAGAAAGACAGGCACGGCTGGGTCAAGTGCTTATTGTCTTAATTAGCGTTGCACTCTTACATGCGAGGGGTTACGCGCAGGTCAGCCGCCGCTCTCAGCGACGCTCAGAGATTTCAGGGAAGCTGAATCCATTCCTTGGTTTACACCAGTGTAACTGACAGGAGACAGATCCAGAATCAGCAAAACAGTCTGAAAGCATTTGTTTTCAAAGGCATTTTACACGCATGCATTATGCATGTGTAATGCATTTGTACTGTCAACAGAATTATGTAAAGTGTCTATCAAGAGATATATAAAGGGAGATGTTCCACAAGCGGAGCGACTGGATGGTGGAATGTGCGCCCTGTGAAGGAGAGCAGGGTGTGTGACAGCGTGTTGTCCCCGTTTCCAGGTGAGATAGCCTTGCTGCTCAACCGGCCCCGGGCGGCCACGGTGGTGGCACGTGGACCCCTCAAGTGTGTGAAGCTGGACCGGCCCCGCTTCGAACGAGTGCTCGGCCCCTGCTCCGAAATCCTCAAGAGAAACATTCAGAGATACAACAGCTTCATTTCGCTCACCGTCTAAATGATTCCTCTGGAAAGCTGCCTTCGTGTGACCTTGTGCACTTAAAATTTGCTCTGTGCAGCTCCATAGCTTTATGAAGAAAAAAAAAAAATAAGAAGTGTGCATTTTATGTGTATTTTTTTTTGTTTATGTCACGTAGTGGATGTCAGCTCAAATCTCATGTATGATGGAAGTGGAAGGAGAACTGTTTGGATAAGGCTAGCTTTGGGGAAGATTGGGGCTCTTTTGGGCTCTTGGCTTGCAGACAAGGTTTTTACCTTTTATTGGTTCATATAGCTTAAAACTGTGGGTTCAACTACCTAAAATACATATGAATTTCTGTTTTCTTTATTATCTTTAAAGCTGGTCTTATTCACCTTTTGCCAAGGTTCTTTGATCAAGTGATGTGAAAGGTGTCCCTGCCCATGGGAGGGGGTTGGAACTCGATGGCCTTTCAGGTCCCTTCCAACCCAAACCAGTCTGTGATTCTGTGATCTCTCTCTGTCTGTCACTTCTAAAAGACTTTTCACTGGTTATGGACCTGGGGGGTTCTGAAATCCCATGGGATGAGTGGCAGTCTCCTTCATGAGATGCAGTTTAAGAGGGAAGGTTGGAGGAAGGTTTTGATCATTCCAGCAAGCCAGGGAAAAGTAAAGCTTTTGAGTGATTTTGTTTGTGGCTTAGATATAGGGGCCATATTCCTCCGTGTCACAAACCCTTTTGGGTCTGCTTTGTAGGATATGCTCAGGCAAACAGCCTGCTCCAGTCTTCTGAGTGAAGAGATCAAGGGACAATGTTTTGTAAGAATTCAAATGGAGCCTTTAGGACCTAAGTTATTTGTCCTCAGCTTTTTTTATATGAGGGTTTACATTAGAGTCCTTAGAAGTCCAATGGGGGCTTCTCTGCTGAATTAAGTTGGCTTCGAAACTCAGCGGAGTGTCCTCAGCCACTTCTCTGAACATTATATGAAATGCTGAAGAGATGGTGCCAGTTGCACTTCAGGGACAAATACAGCAGCTTGTTTTTAATAAGGTCCACTTAATTAAAATGCCTTTCTTCTAGTATATGACTAAATTTTAGAATTTTTTAAACTTTTCTGAAAGCCAAACAAATGCTTCAAAATGCTGCTTCTCCTCCAAAAGACAGGTATTGTGTAACAAAGAGCACCAGGATCCTGGAGCCCAGGTTCCTCCAGGGGCCTCTCAGCCTTGCTGGCAGTCATTGCTGCCCTGCCTACACATGGGGCTCCTCCTGAATGGAGCTTTTTGCAGATCCCTCAAGGCTGGGCATCTGCACAGCCCTCAGGGCTGGGATCATTTGGATTATGCTTTGCAAAGCTTTACCTTTGCAGGTAAACTTGTCGTTGCCAGCAGCAGCAAAGCTCTGCATCTCAGCCTCCCTAAACAGCGCTGCCTGCCCTTCAGTTGGGCCAAAACTCCATTTCTTCTTTACAATGACATTCTTCTGAGTAAATACAACCTTTCTGTACCTTTGACATGCCAAAGGTTATGCAGTGAAACACGGCAGCAGTCTCCCTTTTGAAACTAGAGGTGTAGGTGAACTTGGCTAAATGGCTAAAACGAGTCCTACTGACACACGAGATGCTCTCTTCTTCGGAATTAACAAATACTAATTGGACACTTTGCTGTTGACTCCCACCAAGGGCCCAATATTCCAGTAGCTGCCCGCAGTGGTTCTCACAGAGCTGAAAAGCTTCTCGGCTTCACGCTCTCCTCATCACTTAAAAGGTGCTTAATTTATTTCAGCATAATTTCAGTGGTCCTGTTAGTGTATATCCGTTGCTGCTATTTATTATGATTACGTTACGCTCCTTGCACGCGTTATTAAATATGACCATTCACAGTTTCCAGCCTTGCCATTTTTATCATGCACATTTATAGGCAGACCCCCATTCTCTATAGATAGGTCAATGTACGCGCATTTGGTTATCTGCTGCACCGTTTTTGTACTCTCTTGTGCAATTTTTAAGAGAAATATTTTTTAAAGGTTACCAGTCACTCAAGTATGTTCTTTTACCTGTTGCATTTCTGTTGTGTTGGTAAAAAAAATTGTGAGTGTTTCACATATTATGCAGGACACATCTCCTGTCAGACACCAAGTATTAGCCTCACTGTTTAGAAGTTACTCGAGCACACAGACACACTGCAGATTCTTTGCTTTAAACCTTTACAGCTCATGGAAAATGCGTTTGAATTACGGTTCTGTTATAAGCAATCTCAAGAGAAATGTAACTGTCTAACACCAGGATTCCTGTGCTTTAAGTGGAACAAAATGATATTCAGTGACATTTTGAAGATAATTGTAATATTTGCAGTGGATGATGGGACAGGATTACGGTATGAATAAAATTCTTCTACGTTATAAGCGGCCATTGTGGGTTTATTGCTAATGGAAGTCTGTGTGAGGAGATGTCATGTTCCAGTTAAAATCTGCATATCATCAAAACTTTGAGCTCTACTGAAAATAATCAGATGCAAAGGGACAAAAAATAGACCAAGATTCCCAGTGCTATATATAGTAATGGAAACCAAACTGGTTTTGTGGAGGATTAGCGTGAAGGAAAAAAATTCATCTGTTTAAATGTAACCATATATGTCTATATAAAGAAATAGAGGTCCAAGGTGTCTCTGGGACCTTCCCGTTGCTGTCCAGGTGCCAGCTGTGACACCCTCAGGCCCGATGCTGAGCCTGCCGTACGTCCAGGGGGTACACCTGGGGAAAAACAGGCTCTTTCCTTCTCAAATACCACTGCTGCTCCTCTTCCCCCAGTTTTGGCACCAGGGATGTACTGTGCTGCTGCCATGGCTCGTGTTCGTGCCGTGGGCTGGCCAGGAACTACACTGAGGACAAACTTCTCAGAGAAGGCAGAGCCTCCGAAGGAACCACCTGAACCTCACGCATCAGGGTGCAGGCATGGATTGAAGAACTGGAGAGCTTCTGGGTGAGGAGGTGTTCCGTGTGCTGTTAGTGCCACCTTATCCATCAGAGCTCTGGGTGGCCACATCAGTAGGTGTGTTATGGTCCAAGCTTGGCTCCAGAGCTGGAGCTGTCACCCCAGAGCAGAGGGCAGGGCCAGTGGCTCACTCCTTGCTGCTTGTCTGTGGTGGCCCCCGCACAGGAATCTTGGGCGGCTCCCGACATCCGAGGACTGTCCAGCTTTCCGTTTTTGGAGTGTGTTATTTTTCCCCCCTTTGCTATGATTCAGGAGGGAAGGACTGGTCTTTCCAGAGAATTACTCACATCATGTAGTAATCAAAAGTGACCACTCTCTCTGAGGTCCTTCCAGAAGGACATTACCAGCCCACGCTCCCCAGAAAAGAGCATCTCGCCACTCCTCATTGTCATTCTTTTTTTGGTTGGTTTTAATTGTGTCACAGCCATTTCAGGACTCCTGAGACAAAAGAAAAGACTTTTTTTTTGTTGTTTTAATAGAAACTAATTGCACCTCAGGTTTTTACAAGGCCATGTGGCTGACCAGGCTTCGGTGTGTGTATCACATTACTTCGGCTCGCTCGGGCATTCTCGCTGCTTCGTGGCACTAAAGCGGTGCTAAAATGGTGCTAAAGTCACTGAGTCACAAGGACGCTGTGAATCCTCCCTTGATCATCAAGGAAGCATGGCCTGACACCATGTCACCTGTTCAGGTGTTGGTGGGAAACAAGAGCTGTTGGAGAACCGAGTAACCCCAGCTGGGTTCTTGGCTGCTGGGCTTTTTGCCTTGTGGTCAGTGGTGTTCGGAAGTGGAGCCACCCCACAAAAGGTGACACTTCTCCTGTTGTGAAAGTTGCACAAGGCGTGTGCATCCCATTCAGTTTTAAGTCTTAAACGGTGCATAAATCCTTTCACTGACCTATTTATGGACGAAGTGTTTGTTCTTTGTGCCCATTTCTGCAGAGCAGAGAGAATATTTATCCTGTGCATCAGCAACACCGTGAGGACCTCCTTAAAGAGTAGGTGACTGAGCACCAACCAGCTTGAAGTCTCACGGCTGATAGTCCAAACACCAGTTCACTATGTAGAGACCAAATCATCCCCTCTTACATTGCCAGGCATGTTTTTTAACTTGTTTCCAATGGTTTGGCAACACTGACTGGAGCTTCAAGCGCACACGACTGCTCAGAAACTCGTAAGAGCATTTCCAGCCAGAGTCACTTCTGTAGGTCCCTCTTCCCTCTGGAGAAGGAGAGCATATTTGGATACGAGCATATGTGTAGCCTTGAAAATCTGATATTACGGGAATACGTTGGCTTGGATGCTCCTCCTCCTCCAGGGATTTCTCTGTGGCTCTTTGCTGCTCCGCAGAGTTGTATCTGGGATGCAGCACTCTCACAACAAGCTGGCCTTTTCTCTCAAAACACTGCCTGGCCGAAGGAGCTGGCATCTGCAGCCATCTGGTATTTTTCTGAAGGCTGAGGATGTTTTTTGTGCTTGATCGGGCTCCAATACCAGAGTGATTCTTCTGATGTCTAAAAATCTGGATCGAGTTTTTAGAAAAGAGGCTGCACTTTGCCTGGGCAAGGAAAGCAAAGCATGAGCGTCTCCTCGGGCTGCTCTGACTCCTATCTCAGACGTGCAAGGGTAACTTTTCCCTTCTGAGTGTGTCAGCCCCTCCCCAGCTGTGCTTTAATCCTTGTTTTCAAGTCACTCTCTGCACAAGAATCACAGAGAGCCTCCACAGCCCAGACCAGCTGCAGCACACTTCCCATGCTCTCGTGCTTCAGCAATCTGAAGTGTGCAGGGTTCCCTTTAAAAAGTCATGAGATCTTATGGAGGAAAAAAATAATCATTTTACCCAAGAAGACTGCTCCTATTCCAGTATAAACTGCCTCCAAACGTGGAACAGTGGCGTGCCATGTTGCTGCATGGGCCAGCAGTGCTGAATGAATTGGCAGATGCTGTGCTGCTGTGTGATCTCTGGGAGCTGGGCTGTGAGAACGCTGCTCCCCTGCTCACAGCTTCGGTTCAAAGCCGAAAGAGTTGTTTTGCCAAAGAAGTGCCCCCCACCCAAGCCCCGACGGGATAAATGGAGCCCCGTGCTGCCAAGACTCACTGGGTGCAGTCACCTTACCCTCGGTGGGTGCTGACAGCCTCCACTCTTCCCAGGGCTGCCAGTTGGAAACAGGATGTATAGACTGATGATGAGGTAGGGAATTTCTCACCACTGCCTGCTGTTACTGGTGCTCTGGATGTTCATACTGCTGGCTCCAGGGAAATCGAGCCTTTCTGGGAAGTGGCTACTCCCTATCCTCTTTATACAGAAAATGTATTGTTATTATTTGAAAGCACTTTTGTATTGCCCTTAGACTACAAGCATGGCGATTGTTCCATTGGAAGACATCATGGTGCATAGCAGTGAAATACGACGTACAGTACCATGCAGTATGTATTTTCCAGATAAACTGGGAAAACAGTGCGATGGATCTGCAAAGTGGGGGTACAATAGCCGCTTTGCATTCCTCCACATGTGTGGAATTCATGTGCACTACAGAGTGACTCTGTTTCGTTCCCATGTGCTTACAGTGATCGGATGATCCGTTGTATTTTTCTATCCGGTTTCATTTTCTCTGTGTGTTTGTGGGCCAAGCACAAAGTCGCAGCAACTTCAGATTGAACGTGGCAATGAATTAGTGCTGGCTAAACCCTCCCACCATTTATTTCCACTGCGGCAGCGAGAAGGAACAGACTCAGCAGCTGAAAAACACAAGAGATTGTTTCTCCTCATCAACCAGGGGCAGCTCAAGCCGCTTGCCAGATAGAAGGAGTTGGCTGCGCTTGCAGCCTCTGGGTTGTTTGATTGAGACTTCCCAGCCAGGAGATGCATCTCCTCCTCACCCCACCCTGCCTGGGGAGCTGAGGTGCCGTGGGAGTGCGGAGCAGGGAGATGTGTCACCGCTCAGTTTCACTTGCATAAGGGTGACTCTGGAAATTGCTGCCGGAAGGGAATCTGCATCTCTCAGCACCAGCTCCTGCAGGGATGGAAAAGCCCTGTCTTGGCCATGCCTGGAGGAAGGAGTTGTGCCCCTGTGCATGGTTCATACGGCTCTTGGCGAGGCTGAAGGTGTCTGAGAAAGCAACGGAGCTGCTCCCCAGCGTGGAAAGCCTGTAAGTCACTGCTAATGGCCACCACGAGCACCACGAGCTCTGCTCCGTGGGCCAAATTCCCATGAGGCAGGATGGTTCATATCCTTGACACATATCCAGTAAAGCATCACACCCTCTCCCATTGCCTTGCACATCTGGCTCTTAGCCCAGGATCTAGCTTTTAAAGAATAACATGACTGGCAAGGAGGGCTTTTTAAACCTTGGGTTCGCAGGGAGCAGGAGAAGGTACCAAAATGGGCAGAGGAACACGAGAACCAGCCCAACAAAGGGGTCCTTGTGCAGGCGGGGAGATGCAGCAGAACCTGTGTCCGGATGAAAGCTGCCCTATCAAAATAGCCATAAACAAACCCGCCTCCTCCGCTACAGAAAAGCTGTTGTGCCAGGAGCATATTAAATTGTATATGCTTTTTCTCAAGGCAAAAGAATTGCAGCAGTGACGGCAGCTGTGTGTGCTGGAGCTGAGCCACCGTATTCAACTCGTGAAGGCCTTGCTGAGGACGGGGTGGGGGAAGGACTGTGGATGAATGTATTATTCAGAGGGACCCACACTGAAATGATCTACCGGCACTGGGGATGCGTGAAAAGGGAGAAAAGTGACTGCCCCGACACCAAGGGCTGATGTGTTTGCCAGAGGACAGCACGGGTGATGGGCCAGGTCCCCACCCAGACCGCGAGCCGCAGTCCTGCCGGTGTTGCTGTTTATGGGAGGACACAAGGTGTGTTTTGCTTTCCCCAGGTTTCCCTGGGGAGGTTCCAGGTCTCAGCCTCCAGAAGCACAGCTGGGCTGCAGCCACTGCTCCGACCTGGATGGAGGAGCAGGTTGCAGGCAGGGGGTGCCCAGCCTTCCCAGTGCAAGGGGGCAGGAGATGGGATTTAAAACCGGCGATGAGCAGGGAGCCGCAGGCAACACCATCCGCCACCTGGCTGGTCCCAGGTGTGGTGGGTAAATGGGAAATAAAGTGCCCACAGGATGGCTTGTTTCAGCCCCCTTTTCTCCCAGCAGGGCTGTTCCCTGCCTGGCTCCTGCCTATGTCCCGGAGAGACAGGGTGCAGAGGGCTCAGGACTCACCCATGCTGCAGCCAGCACCTTGTATCAGTGAGGCCACCTCTGCGTGAGCATCCCCACGCCAGGAACAAGGGCTTGGAGGGATCCCTCTCCAACCTTTGAATATTGGTGAAAGCCAATGGGATTTCATCACCATTCACACCATCTCTGCCACGTGTTAGCTGAGCCTCCCAGACAAGCTTGTTGCTCGGTTGGTTGGAGGAAGATCTCCAAGGCTTTGCCCTTCAGTCCTTGGGCTATTAGAGGTCCAAGCCTGGACCTTACAGCCCAGAGGAGACACATCTGTCCCATGGATGCCCACACCACCCAGAGACCTTCTGTGAAGTACGGTGAGTATCTAAAACCTTTTTCCACCTTGAGCTGCAACTCCCCTGTGAACAAAGGTGAGTTATGAGTAAAGGACATGGGATACTTTCCTTATTAACACAGGAGCACGCTAGGTAGAGGCACCTCCTGTAGATCTCCTTAGGAGGGAGTGAAATAAAACAGAATAAATTCAGAAAGGATGACTTCTGTGCAGACACCGTGCAGGTGCCTCATCAAAGATCAGTTTATCCCCAGGCGATACAGTTCAAAAGCTGCAGCAAGGAAATGGGATAGAAGAGCCTGACACTCATCTCAGCTTAAATTCAGTCACTGCAGCTGTCCCGTTCTCTAAGGCAGAAGAGGAAATTTATGGCTCTCCTGCAATGCGAGCAATGCTGTGAGCACCCACAAGGTAAATGCCCTTTTGTGCCTGAATCCCTTCCCTATCTGAAGTCACTGCATACACAGGGCTAACATGATTCAGTGAAAGAAAACCCATTTCAGTTGCTTTTTAAGCAGATTACAGCAGATTAGCTGACTAATCTATATGGAATCCTCTCTTACAATTTCAAACTGTAAACAAATCCAGCCACTATTGCATTGCACATAAATATTTACTGTGGATTATATGAAGATTAACTTCAAATGATATTTGCAACAAAGGTTTTATTTTGTGACTTGCTACCTTCAGTAATGTAAAACCTTTGGAAAGAAATATGCCTCCCACAAAGGCCCGTCAGCTGTACAATAGCATCTACCAGAGCATGTACACAAGCAGAAACTGAACACAGTATGGATGACAGATGAAGGAAGGGAATAATAAAAGCTACTGGTGCCAAATAAAAATGCCTGGGATTCCTCATGGAAGGAAGGTCTTCCCTAGAAGATGTGACTTGGTGCTAGTAGCTGACACCTCACTGCTGCTCACGGTTGGTTTTCCAGCTGCAGGAAAGAGCTGTGCAAGGTTTGTGAGCAAGGGGGGTTTGAGAGATGTTGTTTAGCATCCTGAGACATCACCCTCCTCAGGTGGTCAGTGGGGGTGAACCTGCCCTGGTGGTTGGTGAGAAACGAGGCAGCCTTTGTGACGAAGCTGTTCCTCTTCCTGAAAATCTGGGCTTCTCCTTGTACTTCCTTCGTTGTATCTCCAGCCACGCGGAGAAACCTCAGAGCCGCCAGATCAATGCTGCAGAGGCCGCTGCTCACCCAGTGAGGTCCCTACAACCACAGCGATTCCTGGTGTGAAGGAGGGGGCTGCACAGAGCACCTTTTCCTTCCAAAGAAACCCAGGCCAGAGGCCACTGCTGAGGAACCACAGGCGAGAGCCATGGCAGAACCGGGTTTGGCAGCACATCATGCTCTGAATGGGGTGCTGCAGGGGCAGCCAGCACCAGCCCCTGTGGGGCTGTGCCCGGGGCTGTTCAGGCTGGCTGGCTCGGGTACTGCTGCTCCTTGCACAGCACTCGGTTGGGACATGGGGAATGTTGTGTCTACCAGGCCAGTGCAGGAATGCTCAGTTTACAAGACAATAGCTTTTTAGGAAGCCAGAAGAAGTTAAACAGCCTTCCCAGATGGAAGATTGTCCCTTTCCACCCTTTGTATAATTAGGGCAGCTTCATACTCCTGTAAAGAAATGATCTGTTTAATATAAGAGGTTTCCAAAGTCTTAGCAAATGAGTATCTGAGAACTGGCTTCTGATGTGGTTTATGTTCTTTTTGATAGATTTAGGTTATGGGAATGTTGGTTACAGAGGCAGTGAGTGATTCATGCTGAAACCATCCGGGTGCCGTCTGATCCATGCTGTCCACCCGAAGGTAAAGGGAGGCTGCAGCCTGTGCTGTGTTAATGCCTGCAGTTTGAGCTGTTCAGTGTAAGTTATAATTGCAGAAAAATTACTGCAGCAGAGAAGAAGAAAGGTTTGTGTTTTGCAGAGAGAGGTAATCCTTCCCAGAGCAACATTTCCATAGCGAGCTGGGGTCTGCCAGCGATGCCTCAGCACCTCAAAGTGCTGTGCTCCGTGTAAGGAGTTGTGCTGGCACCTTAGGAAAAGCAGGTCTCCCTGGAGAGTCTCTGCCTGCTGCTTGTCAAGCACAAAGCAACACAGACTGGAGCCGACTGACTGCTCTGTGCTACTGCCCACCTTGGAGTGGTCTTGGAAAACATCATTTCCCCCCTGGCTGTGGGTTTGGCTCAGCAGGGCTTGCAGGATCCAGCCCTTGAGCAGATGGGGGAAAGAAGCAGGGGGAGAAAGAGCATTCTCCTCTACGTTTTTTTCCTGCAGTCAGGCATTTGTAAATCCTGGCTCCATCTGAAGAACATCAAAGCAACTAAAAGGGCAGAGGATGAGCTCTCAAAAACCTCCAAGGGGAGCTGCCCTGCAGCCCAAACGTGCTCGCTGGAGCCCATGTCCCATCACGGACCCTTTTTGCCTGGCTGGGGCTGGGCCTTGCTGCTGCTCAGGCTGCCAGCTGGAAAACCACTCCCAGAAGAATCTCAGTGCCACAACAGGGGAGCAGGCACTGAGCATGGAAAATCGGGTGGACAGAGCCAGGGGGTGCCCTGTTGGGCAGCAGTGAAGTGGTCACTGCCACCCAGCTGCCTTGCAGCACATCTCTGCGCTGCCTCCTGTCACAAAGGCACGAACGGTGGCAAGCAGGGATACTCCTCATCAAAATTCATGGATTCCCATTGCACTTGCGTAACTCCTCCAGGACTTATGTGAGAGCAGGGCGAGGCCACAAGCCAAGAGCTTTGCAGCATCACATACCTTTGTTGCCATGTAATAAGCAGAAGACTTGAGGATACTAGTTTTGTTTGCGGGTTTTCCTCCTCTGTTGCTCATGTTTCAGCTGTCTATAAAGCCAGACAAAACGTTTGCATCATTTTTATATCAGATTTGTAGGTGAATTATGGGGGTTCCTTGGCCACTTACTCTCTGTAACGTTACAATAAATTCAGATTCCCTGGAGCCGTGGCTTGTGGCGGCATCATGAAAGCCTCAGCAATGGGGTAGGAGGCTGTGAGCATTGGAGCAGCAGCTCCAGCCCACTGAGCTCTTTGGGTGATGCTGGACACCCAGCAGGGCTGTTCTGGACAGCCTGGAGTGGCTCCATAAGGGGCTGTGTGTCCCTCCCAGCCCCACCTCTGCCTCCTGTTTTCGTAGAACCATGGGCACACAAGGATCACCGAGTCCAACTCCTGACCCCACACAAAACAACCCAAAAATTCCACCCTGTGCCTGGGAGCGCTCTCCAAACACTCGAACTGTGCCAGGCTTGGTGCTGTGACCACTTCCCCGGGGGGTCTGTCCCAGTGTCCAACCACCCTCTGCCTGAAGAACCTTTTCCCTCACACCCACCCTAAACCTCCCGGGCACGGCTTCGCGCTGCTTTGCAGAGCTTCGCTGGCCGCGTGCCTTCGGGGTTCGTTCACCCACACCGGCGCACTGCAGATGCTTCCCCCTCTGCCTGGGAGGGAGAAAAGCCGCAGCAGGAGGAGGGACAGGGATCTGTGGCGATGCAGCAGCCCCCGTTGCGTGGCGGGCCGGCGGCCTTGGCTGAAGGCCGGCCCTTGGCATAATCGGGCACGGACCAGGCCTCCTCCCCGGCCCGGCGGAACTCCGGCCAAGGAGTAGCGCCGGCAGCTCCTGCCCGAGATAAGGCAGCGTGCTTTCAGGATTTATGGCCTTTCTATCCCCCATGTACTGCCAGCCTGAATGTTTCGATTATCTTTTTCTGCGGTGGCATTTCCCTAACAAGCAGCGTTATTTTGTTGCTGCTGTTTGGGACCGGGACAGACGGGGCCTTGTTTTCCAAACATGACACACATGCATTGAAAAGCAAGCGGGCCGTGGTAAAGCATATTTGGTCTGCCTTGGTGGCTTGAAAGGTTATTATCTGACCCCGCGCTCATCACCTCAGCCCCATAAATCTAGCAAAGGGGCCATTCTTAGCCCTTTAGAAATGCATCCTGTTTCCTCCGCAGTGGACTCGCGATTTCATTGCTGACCCTAGCGAGTAATTCCCCTAATTCATTCACTCTGAGTTTCTTAGAAGTTAATCCGCTCCCCGCCTTGACTCTCTTGAGGCAAATTCAGCCTTGGGGCAACTTCACCCATAGCTGGGATTAACATCAGCACCAACTTTAGCCCATGAATCCTCCTTTTTGGGTCAGGCGGCATCTCAAATTGCATATTGGCATCAGATGGTTGTTTTTGAGATCTCTCATAGCTCCAAGTCTTCCTCTCTGATGCTGCATGTGCTGATAACGAGCCGTGTTAGCTAATCCCCCATCAGGATTCATAATGTCAGGAGAAAAACCCGGTACAAAAAAATGTTCATCACAGTTTGTTCTGCAGCACAAAAGGTCGTTCTGGCTGGATAGTTTGTCAGAAAATTTCCATTTGGTGTGAAAGTTTTTCAGGGAAAATTGCGAGTTTCTCCTCTGTGACAATCAGAATATTTCCGTTTTCAATAGCTATCAACTGCCCCCTGCACCAAAGCGTAAGGTGAGATGCGAAAAGACCACTTTCTCCAAAAGTGCTCACGAAAAGCGTCTCCAGAGCTCTTCTTGTGACCCTGAGCTACCTGTTACCTGCTGAAACCCCTCCAGACAGACTTTGGATGGGCAAAGCACCCTCATGTCTCCAGCTCCCACAGGCAGCACACAGATTTCCATAAACCACAACCAGAGTGGTGTTAACCACTCTGTGGGGAGGATTATCTGTATCTGGATTCCACACAGTGATGTACAAAATTAGATTGTTAAAGGGAAGAAAAGCAGAAATATAAACTGATGAGAGCTTGCCTTATGTTGCTGCCAAATATGATCCTTTTGCATTAAGAGATTAACCTAAAAAAGTTCTGGCCTCTGCTTTTTAATCCATTTTACATCCCACCCATCATTACCGGCGAGGCTGCTGGCAGACCTGGAGGTGTGCCTGAAGCAATGGGACCAGTGAATGTCCTCAGAAGGGGATGTGTGTCATGTGGGGTCCTGGAAAAACTCCATCACCTTTCCACTGAGCAGGGCGCGATGGAGACAGGGTGCTGGGATGAGAGCGGATGGATCTGAGCTCTGATTTCAGCCCAGGCAGCAGGTGGGGAAGGAAAAATAGTCAATACAAGGCAGGAGGCTGCTGTGCCACCATGCCCAGCGAGGGATGTTTGATGTGCTTCAGCCTGAGCAAAGCCACTAGCTGCCCGTCTCCCAGGATGTGTGGGAGCATCCGAGGGGAGCCCCAGGAGAGACCTGTGTGTCCACCATGCCACACACCCTCTGAACACAGCCTTGCAACGGCCTCTCGCAGCCAGCACACTTCGTTTTACCAACAGAAAAACACTCGCAGCCTCAGCTCCCAGGAGGGCATGATTAAAGGAATGTCTTTTGGCCAAAGGGTGGGAATGGATCAAATCTGCACATTTGCCAGGTCTGCTGGGTGCTGGGCAGGTAAGGGGAGGGAGGGCTCCCTGCGGAGCAGGGTTCGCCTGGAGCTGCTGCTAAACTCATTTTTTAACGCAGCGTTTTCGATTATTTCCTATCCACTTGATACACAACCAAAATAGATCCAGTTCTCCCCTGTTTTAGCCTCTGCTAAAACCCTCAGACCACATCTTCTCCTATAACAAAAAGTATGTGGAATTGGCTAAAAGAGAAACATTCCTGTTCTCACAACACTTAAAAAAAAAAATCATCCACTCCTTTCCTAAAGAAAAAAATAGCACTTATAAGACTTTTAAAAACTGCTTCTGTCCAGAAGGCTCCTGCGTCAGCTCGGCTTCGTCCCTTTAACCATTGCTGTGCCAAGCCTCGCCGTGAATTATTAATCATCCCAAAATAGCTGCTGAGAAAAGAGGCAAAAAGGGAACGGCTCGATAGCAGCAATGCGTGAGGCAAAATTTATTTTGATCTTACTGAAAGTCTTTAAGAAAATCATTAAGAGGTTGGGGCAGGATGAGGGAATGATGAAAGTGGAAGGATGCAGGCAGGCAGGAGCCCAGGGCCTGGTGGGGGGAATGTGGGACGCCTTCGTAGACTGGGGGAGTAACCCTGAAAGGGAGAAGGAGAGAGAGAGGGGAAACCGAGCGGTGAGCTGAACTCGCAAATGTTTCTGGCATGAAATCATGAGGGCAAATGCAGAGCTACCCGCCCACCAGCACATGTGTGGAGCTGCCACTATATGGGGACAGTCCTATATATATGTTTATATGTAAGGGAGGGAATGGAGAGGGGCTGCCATGGGCTCCTCACCCGGGGGAGAAGGCCCCTGGCCCCGCTGCACAATCCCAGTGCAGTGCAATGGCAGAGGCTAAAGGGCAACAAGGCTGCTGGGATGAAAGCTGGGTAAAGGCCCTGTTTTACAGCAGTGCAGTGAGTCTGGGAAGGTGTCCAGCCCCTGTGGACAGGGACTGTGTGTGGGTGCTCTGTGCCCAGCCTGGGGTGACCCTGTCCCTGCAGTGTGGGTGTTTGTGCCCAGCTGAGGGGTGTCCCTGTCCCTGCAGTGCTGGTGCTCTGTGCCCAGCTGAGGGGTGACCCTGTCCCTGCAGTGTGGGTGCTCTGTGCCCAGCCTGGGGTGTCCCTGTCCCTGCAGTGCTGGTGTTTGTGCCCAGCCTGGAGTGACCCTGTCCCTGCAGTGCTGATGCTCTGTGCCCAGCTGAGGGGTGTCCCTGTCCCTGCAGTGCTGATGCTCTGTGCCCAGCTGAGGGGTGACCCTGTCCCTGCAGTGCTGGCAGGAGCAGAGCTGAACAGACTCCTCGCCTTGGTTGCGGGGGAGTGTTGGGAAAACCGCACCCAAGCAGAGCTGCTGGAGAGAGAAGGACATTTTGTTGTGAAGGGGTTTTTCTTCTTCTCAGATTTTTTTTTTTTTCCAAGCTGCATTTCTTTGAGAGGCTTTGTGGACAGTGTGGGCAGAGCCATGTGGAAGGAATTTAAAGGGAGAAGCCAGTTCAGGGTCACGGCCCGATACGCGAATATAAACCAAACAGTTGTGGATGGTACGAAGCAGCTCCCCGGGGCCGACACGGGGCTGTGGACACGTGGGATGGGACCAGCTCTCAGGGGTGCAGAGAGCAGCACTGGCTGGCCGTGGGCATCCCACAGCCAGGAGCGCTGGGGGTTGCCTGGGTAGGAAAAAACAAGGACCACAGAATGAGAACGACCTGCACAGGGTGGCAAGGCAGGGCAGGAACCCATGTAACAAGGAGTCCCTTTGGAGCACAAGTCTGAGGAGAAGCATCTGAGGCAGCTGGAGGGTTCAGCCTGGAGAAAAGGAGGCTCAGCGGGGACCTTCTCGCTCTATACAACCACTTGCAAGCAGATTGTAGCCAGGAGAGGGTCACTCTTTTCTCCAGCAAGCAATAGGACAAGAGGAAATGGCCTCGAGCTCTGCCAGGGGAGGTTTAGATTGGATATTAGGATACATTTCTTCATCCAAAGGATTGTTAAGCATTAGAACAGGCTGCCCAGGGCAGCGGTGGAGTCACTGTCCCTGGGGGGATTTAAAAGACAAGTAGGTGTGGCCCCTGGGGACACCATCCAGCTATGACCTCGGCAGTGCTGGCTTAGTAGTTAGACTTGATGATCTTAGAGGTATTTTCCAACCTAAATGACTCCATGATTCCAACAAGCCTGACTGAGCTGATTTGGTCTTGGCCCTTAAGCTGTGGAGGGAGTTCCTGGGCAGCTTTCCAGCGGGGGCAAGGGGAATCTGGGAGAGAGCAGCTGAGTGAACATGGGCTGAGGACAGAAAACATCCACACCAAGAAGCCCTGCAAGGAAAAACAGCTGTTTGCTCTTTTGCCTTCACATACAGTTGAAGGCTACCACTAAGGGGTCCGATGCCCTACCAGACTATTATGGCTTTAATAAATGAAACCTGGGAGGCTGGATTGCTCTTCTCCTGCTCTGTAAGGACCTTAGTGCCATTTCAGAGCCACCTCTTCCCTGGCACCTGCTTCTTTCCAATTCCTGCACAGCGAGGTTAGAAAATAACCATCAGCAGGAAGGAAGGAAGGCTGTGCTGTGAGAAATTGTAGCTTAGTTTAGTAAGGCTTTTGGCTCCTGTGTGCATGGCCAGATTTTGTTCTCACACTGTTTTAATCTTAGGGATGCTCCAGACATCTCTTGCTTAAATTCTTACTTGCTTCTTACTCTTTTATTGACATTTTGACAAAGTTCTCTCACTTCTGAGGAGTCTCTCACCAGGTACACGTGGGATCAGTCAGACCTCTGGGACTGCAGAATTACAGTTTTCATGAGACTTAGCCATGAGGCAATTTTAGAAATGGCTTGAAAGATAATTTGGGAGAGAAGGAAATGTCTTCCCCGTGGAAGCTGGCCAGGTGGGCAGTGCTGCAATTAGAATTTCCCTTGCCGCAGATGGTGCACAAGCACTGCTGGGGACTGCATCATCCATGTGCAGCAGGTGACATTTCCTCTGTTCTGAGGGACCCTCACACACCTCTTCAGGCCTCTCAGCCAAAGCAGGGGGTGTTTATAAGGGACGTTTTTCTGGCATGACCATACGTGCACTAGAAATTGGACTGAGCCCATGAAGTTCACTGTGGATCAGAGCTGCATTTTGGAGCAGTGATGTCGAGGTTACAGGCTCCATCTACGATTCCCAATCTCTTGAGCCATCTGGCTCCTTATCACTGTTTTATTTCTCTCAACTGCTGCGAATGCAGAGGCCCTGCTCTGGTGCGATGGCATTTGGAATTGAATCGACAGCCAATTTGGGTTACACAACCATGAGACAAAGAAACAAAAACTCTCCCAGCAAAAGGTGTCTGATGACACTTATGGAGTAGGTGGCTCAGGGCCTTCAGGGGAAATTCCAGATGGGTAGGAAAGTAGCAGTGATACAGCAAACCTTTACAAAGGGTGGGACGGCCGGGGGAACGTGGTGAACCACCAGAGGAGCTGTGGTTATGAGATCAGATGGATGGCCTGGGGAAAGTCAGAGGAGATATGTGGAAAACCAGTGGGCAGCTCAAAGTGTGATGCCGAGATAAGCATGAGATGGGAAGGGTGTGGCAAGACAAACTCCAAAGGACTAAATGCTTGCTTAACGCCAGGAAAAGAAGCAGGTCCATCCTAATGACGTGGAGAGAATACTCCATGCCCTGGGTTAGTCATGCTCCTGAGTGCTGGGCTGAATCTGGGCTGTGTTTGACCCTCCTGCTCCATCCCTCAGGAAGCCAGCATTGAGCAAGACCACACATCACACCGCACACCTCCGGAGGGAAGTGATTAAGCCATGAATAAGAGATCCACCAGCTGTTGTGCTTTGTGTGTGTGCGCACACCATGGAACTACTGCAAAAAGCTAAACCTAGGGCCAAGAGAGCCTGGGACCAAAGGTGAGACCTCCATGAAGGACCATGACAACAACTACACGACTAAAAGCATGAGCAATGGAAACAGACACCATGCTGGCATGGATGTTTGCATTTGGCATCTTAATTTTAAACAAAAGAGGATAGAAGAGTATTTTTCAAATCCTCCTCATTAAGTAATGCCCCCAGCTCCCATTTCAGTGGGAGTTAAACACACGCACACACATCTTCGGTGCCCTTGGAAATTTCAACCTAACTTTAGTGTCAGGTCTACAAAGACAGGTGGAGTTCTTTTGTAGAAGTCTATGATAGCTGGCTTCGGAATCAACCCTTCCTTGTTTCTGAACAGCTTTTATGCCTGGCCACAACATAGTTTAAAATAATTGATAATTACAGTAGAAGACTAATCCCCAAAGACTCCTACCACTGGCTTCTGTAAGAACAGGCTTTTACACACTAAGGGCACATATTTTCCCCAGTGGCTTTGGACTTGGACTTGCTGTCTGCCCTGAGAGTAGAACTTGAGCAGGCCTGAGCTGGCCTTTTTCACTTCCAAAGCAGCCACTGCAAGCATCCAGAGTTGAAATGGTGGCATCCCCACGCAGCAGCCCCCATGGCACTGCCCCCAGACTCCAGACATGCACCGGCTGGAGAAGTATGTGACCACTCTGGGGCTGTTGGAGTGCGTTAGAGCAGTTGGGGTTGGCTGGCTGCAGCTTTCATTCTCTCTGGCATCCACAGAAACTGAAATGAGACAGGAAAGACACGGCAAAAGGTGGAGAAAATGAAGAGATGGAGAGAATCTGAAAACCACAAACTGGGGAAAAGACGGGCAGGAACAAGGGAAAAATGCAGCGTGAGGAAGAAAGAGAAAAAGTCACAGCAAAAGAAGCGCAGCAGTAACCCCTGTGATACAAACAGAAGCAGTTTGAGGTTTGTATGCGTTGTGGCTGGGCTCTTGCCCGTGGTATTTAACTTCACAAACTAACCCAGCCATTATGCACCGAGGGATCGTTAATGCAGCAGATGCAGCCAGACATATGTAGGAGTGTGTTAATATAAGGCCTGATGTAAAAAACACCTGCTAGTTTGGCAGGGTGTCTCAGGAAAGATACTTGTGGCTCGTGTGAGGGTGCAGTGTTTACAGAGGTATCTGCTGCTTTCCCATCACATCATGCCTGATTCCCATTTGCCTTACTGGGAGCTCTGCACAGCGACAGTGTAAGAGAGACTCCAGGCTGAAGGTGGATGGAGCCGGTCCCATTTACACCAGAAGGGAAGCCGATGTCTTAAATGTTCTTTTTTTTTTTTCTTCCATCCAAAATATTTAGGACATGGAGAAGAATTCTCTCTCTACAATACCTAGGCTCCAGGGCTGCCTTGTTTACAAAAGCTTAAGCTTTTATAAGCCTGAAGGAATTGCACTGATGCCATGCAAAGGGAAGAGGCACTTTTGGAAGATTATAACAATGTGGCTGTGTTATCCCAATCCCCGATGCTGCTGAAGTGGATGTGTGCCATTACTGAAGTCTTCGAAGGGCTGGCACACAGTCCCGGGATGAGATTCTCTTACAAACCAAAGATGGGGCTGGTAACAGGCAATTAGGCAGCAGTACAGGGCCAAGCTGCTTCCAGGAGCATCCCAGGGATGGAGGGCTCTGGCTCACATGCAGAGAGCAGACAGCTGCAGTGGTTTGAGACGTTCCCCCACAGCTGTGTGTCCCACTCTCGGTGGGAGGCTGCCCGCGAGCAGGGCTGGCGGAATGGGAGGGATGCCTGCTCCTCAGCTGTCCCAGCCCAGGGCCCAGGGGATGCACAGAGAGCACAGATGGAGAGCTGGAGCGGCTGCAGCGTGGGCACCTCCAACATAGACTGGGGAGGCACCTCTGGCACAGATGCAAAGTGTGATGAAGGAAATACCATAACTGTGCCACGAAAACTAATTATAGCTCACTTGCTAGGACCCTCAGCAAACAGGTTTATTCTCTGCTTCCTCATTGTTCCAGGAGAGTTCTTTCCCAGGGTTTGCTCACTTTTGTCTCTCTCCTTGCCCAGCTGTCCTTACTGGAGCTCTGGTGTCTTCCACTTCCCACCTCTCCATAAGGTGCACAGACAGGAAAGCCTCTGGCACAGGTAGCCACACCGTGGAGCTGGCGGTGGACAGCCAGCACCACAGCCAGCCCCAGCAGTGAGCCGAGACACAAAGCAAGGACGCAGGGAAAGCTGCTCTTTTATGTCCTTTCTCTTGCCTTTCTTCTTGGCATTTTAAACCTTTTCTGCTCACCTTTCTCTTTGCAGATTTTCTTCCAGCCCCAAATAACTGCAGCAACACAAGCCACTGCCTCGCGTTTCATTCTCAGTCTCGCAGTCGCCACTTTATTTTGCCTTTTCCCAGTTTCATGAAAGAACGCAGTCGCATGAATAACAGGATTATTTATCATCCTCTCCCTCCCCTTCCAGGATGACTTGCTGTTTATGGAAAGCACTCGAGTGCAGGAGAGATCGTGCTACAGTTAAACAGACAATGCTTAAAGGGCCATTGCCTGCTCTCTGCTCTAACGCTCTACTCCTCACTGACTTCCAAGGAAGAGGGAGTTCTGTATCCCAATTGATGGGAACAGCATCACAAACCACTGCTGAAAGGCAAACAAATGCTACATCCAATAGGATGGAGAAGACGGTTGGAAATCTTAAAGAGATTTTTTCCAACCGAAATGATTCTACAATTCTATGGTTTTGCACTTCACTTTTTGCAAAGACCAAGAAATTAAATTCTGGTGTAAATGTGGGCACGTGGCCCCTTTCTAGCCCAGCAGTGTATAAGGAACACGCTCCCAAGGATCACGCGATGGTGGCTAGCAGGTGACAGACCAAGTTAAGACATCTCCATGTGACACAGCAAAACAATGTGACCAGAGGTGCTTCTCCGAGGTCTGCTGGACCTGGAATGCAGCAGGACAATGATAAAACTTGTCCTGAGGTGGTGAGAAAAGAGCTTTGGAAATGGTCGCTCCCAGCTTCTCACCTGCAGTTTGGCCACAGCCCCATGGCAGGTTCTCTACATCTTCTCTGCATTTCTGATCACTGATGTGCCTCGTGGCTATGGAGGATCTTTATCAGCATTCAGGAAGAAATCGCCTAAGTACAAAGTGTTGAGAACAAACAGCTGGAAAGCACTGAATTCCCTGGGAATTTCTGCCGAGGAGCAGATGCCACCACATGGGCCGCCTGCTCTGGTCTGACCACCACCACCAGTGGGTCTGTGGGTACCAGTGTGTCTCGAAAGGATAGAAGTGCTCGGGGAGGGTGGGTTTGGACACTCAGTGTGGGCTCCATGAAGCCCTTCTGGAGAGATACTGCACTGGGCTGGGGACTTCAGGCACGATCCTTGAATGATGTGCAGCCACCGAGGACCAGGCTGCTGCAGGTGTAAGAAAATTAAAAGAAAAAATGCACAGAACTCTACACTGGAGTTTCTGTTAAAAAAAACCACCAAAGGCAAACCAATCACCAATCCTTTAGTCGCTCTTCTCCTTCCCTTATATTAACTAGGTTTCTGTGACAAAAAGGGTCAGAAATTCAATTAGGAAGCTTCACAGCCATTACAAACATTTGCAGTTCAAAGTTAGCAGTTCCACTACAGCAGCCTCCCAATCTCCCATGTCCTTTAGGTACTGCTGGATCCCGCAGTCTCTGGTGTGCTCGGAGTTGAAAATGTGTGTATCATTCTCGTGAGTTTTTATTGTAAGGGAGGGAATCTCACAGGACAAATGTGTAATGTTGTAAGAGCAACAAGGTTGCATGGATACAAGAACACAAACGGGGCGGCTTGCACTTTGAGAATACAAATTCTTCGGGAAGAACAACTATCTCACTGTGTTTGGATGGAGCTTAATAAAACTGACTGCTCCAAGCTAGGCCTCTACAGGCCTCCGAGCTACAAACAATGAAGAATAATATCACAATTTTATGGTACTTAGCATGGCTGAGTTACATCCTGGATGGTCTCCACAGAATCACTGCGACTGGCGTCGATTTGAGTCAGAGGAGAAGAGCTTTACACCCCCATTGCTGAGGAGACGTGAGCACACCACGCACAGGACCCCAGGGGCCGAGCCCTGTGTGCACTGCTCTCATTTACAGCGTGTATCAGCATACCTTAAGCTGGGCTGGTACTTTTACAGTCGTTCAGCTGGACGAACTACGTATTCCTGACAAAACACAGCCCATTTTTAATAGCTTTATCCACCAGGCAGAGGATATCCCGCACTCACAGCAGCTCCCTTGTCCCACAGGGGTGGGGAGCAGGGATCAGCTTCATATACCCACTAAAATAGCGGCCAGTGCTGGTATGCAAGTGCCCTAGTTTAATGCCTAAACATGGTATCTTGCTACCCAGGCTGGCAGGGCTGCCAGTTCGTGCTCCAGCCCTGAAGGTGAACTGTGTGTCACTCAGCAGTGGCTCCGGCAGCAGGGAAGGTCAAACAGCCCCTCGCAGTCGGCCGTGCTGCTGAATCTCCTGGGTAAGGAGCAGCTGGGCACTGGGGGAGAGAAGAGCACATTAACAACAGCGTTACTACCTGTCTTTCGTAGCTGTTACACCAAGTAGTATCTCCAGGGACGACTGGGTCTAACCCCCACTGGAGTCAAAAGGGCAGTTTGGGTGCAGGATCAGCTCTACAGGGACCCTGCCCCATTCATAGGAGGGCAAAAGATCTCCAGAAATATTGCAGCTTTAAGCGTCAACCCACGTAAGTGGATGCTGGCCACGGCCACCCTCTGTGTTTGGGGCAGGGACATCATAAAACTTTTCCACACCGCTTCTGATCACTCCACTCAGCTGCAACCTCGTAGCAGATTTGCATCTCATGACTATTTAAGAAAATTATCAACCGTGAAAGCATCTGGAAAGCTGCACCAACAAAAGTTTCAAAGACAACAAAGCTCAGCCAGAAGGACGGAGCCGGTGCAAGGATCCAAAAGGAAGAGCTGGAAAAGAAGGAAATCATCTTTGTAGGTGCACCAGCTGGATTAACAACGGCCTTGCTTGTTCTCCTCGCGGCTTTCCTCGCTGCTCTTTACGGGCTGAGATTCAGGGAAGGGAACGGCGTGTCTGCCATCGGTGCCTCCTGCATTTGTAATCCTTGCCTGCACTGCACCTGCACCTGTGCCAGCCTCATGCCTTTCCACAAGCGAGCTGCAGAGCAGGGAAATGACCTCCCCCACAATGGCCACATGCCCCTCTGAAAGTACAGGCCAAAAAAAAGTTCAAAACCAGAGAGGAACCACCCAAAGTGGGTGATCTTCCTGTCCAGCTTTCTGGATTTTATGTTCTGCACTTTTATCCTTTGTTATGCACCGTGGGGCACTGACAGAACGGTGCAGGTCCAAACTGCTGAGAGTATTTCCTATGGTCCCTTTCCAGAGCCAGGACAGCTGTGGTGGCAGGATGTATCCGGCAGAACATACTGAGCAGCTTTGGCCAGCCCCAAACACACACTGCAATAAAAGCAGGCCACCCTTCCAACAAAAACCCTTACCCAAACTCATTGTTTCGTTAATTTTAACTGGATTATCTATGAGGCAAAATCCCCGCTAAAATCATGTCTGAAAAAACTCAGGTTTCCCGAGACTCCCTCAGCAGGGATGTCATTGCAATGAAATGGTTCCTCTTGCAACCTCAAGACTTGTCAGGAGGGTCAAACAAGCGTCGTTCCAGCCTGAGCTCTGAAACAGACGCCCTGGGCTTCAGGTGCCATTTTGGAACCAGCCCAGTGCCCCCCGTGGCTTCAGCCCCCTCCAAGCACCACGGTGCCCACCTTGCTGGCCATCCCTCACTGCGCTTCTCCCAGCGACCTTCCCGCAGCCCAGCACGCATCTGTGAAACATGAGTTGGTCCCGTTACATTGCCTGGCCTGTGTTTCTAAGAACTGAGCCAGGAGAGATTTAAACGAGCTCTGCAGCGGGTGCTGGAAGCCTGATTTGGGGCACCCTGGCTTCAGGTGACTCCACCCGCGGAAAGCAGCACTGGTGACACCGAAGTGGTCTCATTTTGTGTCAAAGAGCTTCCGCATCCCTTCCCCCACTGCCAAGTGCTGTGCAAACCCTGGGAATCCTCCCTCTCAACACTCTGTCATGGTGTAATTCTATTATAATTCCTGACATTTGAGAGACTTCTAACAGTGCGTGCTTTAAATTAGACAAGCAATATCTCGCTCGCCGCTCTCGGATAAATACAAAAGTGCAAAACCTATTTTCCGATGCTCTGCTCTTGGTAGTGATTTCCTTTTAAACCTGTAACTATCATCCTGTCACTCTTTCCTCATGTGTGGCTTGTGGGTATTACATAAAGGTGATATTTCATGTCTGGCGCACACACGTGCAGTGGACGTGCAGGCTGCAGGAAGGTGCCACGCTGAGGCAAACGTGCACTGGTATTTTGTTTTTCACACAGCTCTATGTAGGGACTTAGAGGCAACAAATGCAATTTTAGATCAAACAATAGACAAGGACAAAATGTGTTTCGTAAGCAGACAGACAATCTCAGTATAAAGTTGTTTGCAGAATCTGCGTGAATTTTATTTATGTTCCCTGGTCTTTGCTCTCCTCTGGGACCTTACATATTTTGCATTATTATCAAATATTTGTAATGATCCCTACAAACAGCCTAATGTTAAAAGCTACTCCAAGTGTAACTTGACCCAGAGGAAAGATGCTTATCTGAGCTCCACAATGACAGATTAAAAAAAGATGCTGATGCAGTACATCTCTTGTGAAATGAGGGAAATATAAGTAAAATCAAAACTGCATAGATTTTTTTTTTTTTTACCATAAGATAAAGCAGGAGTTATCTCTGTTGGCTTCTGCAGTGAAATACCACTAGCAAGAGCTACGAATATCCTGCACTTCTGATCCCAAACACACTAGCCAACCAACCAAGGAAGGAAGGAGAGGAGTAAATGCTCAGCCAGCCGGTACTGTCAGAATCTATTTCACTGTTTAGTAATTATTTTTTTTATTACTATGACAACACAGACCATAAGAATTGCTTCTTTAACCTCAGCAAATGATAAGTGCAGATGAGACTTTTTTTAAACTGAAGTAATCGCTTTTTGCTTCTGCCATGTAAGAAAGCGATGGCACTACCAGAGCGTCCTGCCCTGCTCTGCCTCCTCCTGCCCTGCACGGATGGCTCTGCTGCAGTGTGGCACTCGGGTCATTTTTTTTATATCAGGAGGCATTTGAGAATGGCTCCACACTGGCTCAGCATTTTCTGTCTTAA
>VZTA01000037.1:327191-344758 GCA_013398855.1 Mohoua ochrocephala | reverse complement strand
TTTTTTTTTTTTTTTTAGGGACACTTGACAAGTTTTCAGCAGTCGGCCTTTAACAGAGTGATAGGGAGTGTGTCCTCATCCCCACGGCAGACTTTGGATTATGATGATGAAGAGACAGACTCTGATGAAGACATCAGGGAGACATATGGCTATGACATAAAGGTGAGTAATCCAGAGTGGTTTGCCTGCGTGGGATTAATACAGAACACCTGTCTTTTATTAATCCATTTTTTCCAGAATATTTATTGTATCTCAAGCTGTCTGTGCATATTCTGCCCTGGCACACGTGGCAGAAGAGGTAGTTATTGATTTTTTTTTCCCTGAATGTCTCCGTTCTGGACTGAGATTGACTCAGAACTTCACTGAATTCTGAAGTTTTGTCATGTTTTTATTCAAAATTTCCAAAGTCCTGTTTGAATTTCAAAAGGTGCCTTTTAGTGGTGAGGAAAAAGATACCCTTAATGAAGGGATTTGTATTTGTAACACCTGGAGGATGGACATTGTCTTTATGCCCCATTGAGAGATACCACGAGTCATAAACAGGAGTGTCTGAATGGAGAGCTCTTGGAAAGTTTTTGCTACAGCAGAAAGATGAGTCTTCAAAAACTGCTGTGTAAGACGTTTCCTGATGCCAGAGCTGTGTTCATGTTTTCATACCTTTCTCTTTGTTCAGCCCTTGTATAAAGGAGGTACATATGTTCCATTTTGGAGCGTGGAACTTTCCGAGACAAGATGTCTGTGTCGTGTTGTAAAATTAACATCTGGATTCAGTTCAGAAAGTGTAACTGCAGTTCAATTTTTAAAGTTCTTCAACTAGAGAAGAACTTCCATGAGAAAAGGCAGTTGTGGAGATAACCAGGTGTTTTCAGTGTGTTGAATTGTTCTTTTGATAGATGTAGAGACAAAGACAATGCCACAGTTTCTTCTTGAGCAGTGTTTTCTTTTTAGTGATAGTGTTCTCTCTACCTTAAAAGATGCTATCTTAAGAGATATGTAAATTCTTCTAAGGCAGATATTCTGATTTATAGAGGGACAGCACATTCTCCAGGTCTGATTTGCTGAAATCTCCTGTTTTTAGTGTTTGTTTCTCAGCAGCCTGATGCAAATACGCAGATTTGTCTTACAGTCTCCTGTGAAATGCCAACAAGAATTCATTGCAGTTGGGTGCTACAGCTTTTAATTAATTTAGTTTTATGTATAAAAATAATTCTCAAACCTGTTCTTTGCATCAGGAGTCTTAATAAGGCATTTCTGAAGGATGTGGCATTTTCTGAGGCTGTGGTAAAACATATGTCAAGAAAGATGGCATATGCTTGCCAGGATCTCAGGGTTTTTCCTGTTTTTAGTGTCATTTGTTTAATGATTCTGTTGTCATCATTTAAAAATCTCTTACTTAACCCTTTTGATTGGGATGTCCATCGTATGTAATTGTAGAAACCTAAAAGTAAAAATCTATTGGAGCAAAGCTGATAGAGACCAGAAATATGTTCTGTTAAGTCAGCTAATATGATTGGAATAGAAGACAAATTTTCAGGCAACCAATCAAATTCTTCAGGTGTAAACTAGGAAAAACAAAGTTAAAAACCAACCAAACAAAAACCCCCAAAGTTGCTCAGAATTTAATTATTTTTATGCTGTTGACTTTTAAGCATTGGTTTTTTTCAGTTTTTGATACACAGACGTGTTCCAGTGTGTTTAAAAAAGATACAGATCATTATGCATCACGTGTGAATTTGCTCTTCTTGTGGACCCTGTAGAAATAATCCTGAATTCCTAATGGTCCATTGACTGTTTTTTGAAAACCACAGTCTCTGGCTTCTCAAGTGCACAGTTGTTACAGAAAATAGATATGAAAATATGATCTGTTTGATTATATTATGTGTCTGTTAATTAAAACATGGTTCTTGCCAGTAAATCTTCATTATGGGTGCAATAGCTACATTTGTTGTAAGATTTGTTCCAGGCAGACACATTCTCTGGTCAAATCACCTATAATTGTTTTCATTTTTTGTCTTGTACTTTTTCTCATTTCTTTGCACTGGTGTTGCCTATGGCCATTAGTGATGATTTTTTTAAAAATCAATTTACATGTTAGCCCTGAACTTTAATGTAATATAATAAGATACCCATAACAGGATATTGTACAAGATGCAAACACCTTACAGTGCAGGGAGAAATACCTTCTTCTTTCTGAGTATATTTATTCTACCTTTTCATCTGGGCAGTTTAAATTTGAATTTCCCACCTGTAGTTCTGGACAGAAATCGTTAGCTTGTATATCACTTCCTTTTAAACATGTAACTGAAGGCCACAGAGAGAGAGAGAGATTACCATTCTTAAACTCCCTTTTTATGTAATGAAATGACAGTGTCTCGGTGGTACAGTTCCCTGAGGTGGCAGTTTTGGGGCCCACATATCTAATCTTCAGGTAAATATTGTCAGTAACTACTCTGTAGTATTTCTCTCTTTTTAGGGCAACTTCTTGGATTTTAATTGGTTTTTGAAAGATTTCAATTGTACATGGCATGCTAAGTATGTTAAACCTGTTGGCCAGTTTCATCACGTGTGTGATGGAACAGCTGAATTCTGGAAAATAGCTGATTGAGGAGATTTATTCTTATGAATTTCACCCCCAGGGATGAGTCAGAAGAGGGAGAAATTAGTACTGGGGGGCATCAGGGAATCTACTCAGGTGGGCTTGTGCTTCTCTGGTTTCCCTGCCTAATGTCATGCAAAGTCAAGCAAAGCTGCTCCTACTGCAGAGAGATTCCTAATCCCTTTTAGTGGGTCCACCTGCACCTGCAGGCACACGTCCCAGTTCAGTGGGATGTATCCAAACAGTCGGGCATCCATCGTGGCCAGTGCCTTGGGCTTTCAGTGTCTTACACAGCACACTGAGCTGAGCACAAGCCAGAGCCATCCTTACTCTGTTCACGGAAACATTCACACCAGTCTCAGGTGTTACAGCCCTCTTCTTTCAGTGTTTGGTCCTAACTTAAACTGATTTAAGGCTGCTGTAAAAGTACTGATCCCAGGGCAGTGTTTGATTGCCATTATATTGGTATTTGTTGCTGTGCTGGAACGCCCTATTTTTTCCATCCCTCTAAAATCTTAAATCATTTCTTTCTGTGGCACTGTAATACTCAGCTTACCCCCGCTTTACGGAAGATACAAGTCTTTATGGGCTTGCAGTCAGACTTTTCAAGCAAAATAATAAATTATGTAGGCTAAGAGAGAGCCTGTTTTCATCATGTCGACTTCTGAAGACCGTACTTGAGGGACTGCTGAGTGAGGAAACTTGTCAAGTGTCTCTCGAGCACAGCTATAAATACACTGACCCATCTCCACAGATCCTGTATTCATCCACTGTTTAAGTAGGGATATAATTTTTACCTTTTGCACATGGTCTTGGTATCTCTGGTGGAGTGCTTCGGAGAAGGGCTTTAGGAGCAGCAGACTGCTCAGTCCTAGTGGAATTTACTTTGAAGTGGGTATTTTCTGGGTTCAGATGTTGCATGTTTTCTGTGGGTCTTTTTCAGGACAATGCCAGTGTGAAATCTTCCAGCAGCTTGGAGCCCAACTTGTTTTGTGATGAGGAAATCCCCATTAAATCAGAGGAGGTGGTGACACACATGTGGACTGCTCCCTCGTTCTGCGCTGAGCACGCCTATTCCTCTGCTTCTAAAAGCTGCTCTCAAGGTATTTGCTTTTGTGTACGTTGAGATAAAATTAAGTGGATAACTGGGACGAGCAGTCAGTGGGGTGGGGAACTGCTCAGTTGTCCATATCAGTTGTGCAGTATAGGTTGTCTGTAGGAAGGCACAGCAGAGTTACGTTGCGGTTGGGTTCCTGATGTTTGATAAATAAATCTGTGTCAATGTGTTTTGGTTGCTACTGCTTCCCACCTTAGATTGCTGTAAAAAGTATGTAATTCCTTTTGGTTTTGATCTCTTCCTTTTATCTTTATGTGGCTTTGCCTGGGGAGGTTTAGATTGGATATTAGGAAAAATTTCTTCACTGGAAGGGTGGTCAGGCATTGGAACAGACTGCCTGGGGAGCTGGTGGAAGCATTCAGAAAACGTGTGGGTGTGGCACTTGGGGGCTTGGCACGGACTCAATGATCTCAGAGGTCTTTCCCAGCCCTAACGATTCCGTGTCCTGGCTCCTGTCCGAAAGGTTCGAGCACTCCAAGGAAGCAGCCTCGCAAGAGCCCGCTGGTGCCTCGCAGCCTGGAGCCCCCTGTGTTGGAGCTGTCACCTGGAGCAAAAGCTCAGCTGGAAGATCTGATGATGGTAGGAGATCTGCTGGAGGTATCTCTGGATGAAACTCAGCACATCTGGCGGATTTTGCAGGCCACTCATCCGCCCTCTGAGGACAGGTTTCTTCATGTCATGGAGGTAGGGAACTCAAAGAAATTTTCCAGTGTGGAACAAAAATCCCACCCCGTGCTGTTGGTGGATTTATATAAATATGGTCTTGAATAGTTGAGTGTTCAGTTGCTTGACATGTTTGGGTTTCACCTGGAGAGAGTAGTAGATTGCAGCAAATAACAGAATAAGTGATCCAAAAATTCAGTTCTTGATCACTCATGCTGTAGCACTGTCCTCCACAGTTAACCATAATTAGAACAGTTTTTCTCGAGGAGTTCCATGTGCAAACCTTATTTTAGAAGATAACAGGTTAAGGCAGGAAACACTCTTCTTGATTATGCCTGGAAACAGAACTAATCTGCAAAGAGTTACAGGAAACATTTAGGAAGATGGAAAGTTACACTTGGCTTACAGAATATGGTACTTGTATGTTGCTGAACTCGTTACTCAGGAAAGCATGTTTTGATAACACAGACAGTAAGATTCATGTTCTTCCTCAGAATGACATAGACATAGCAATTTTTGTATTGATATACTGTGGAGATGTCCTGATTGCTTTGCCCAGCTGCCAGTGGGTCAGGCAGGTTTATCTGCTGATTCTGAGGTCTGGTCAAAATCACTTAGCTGCGTTCATGCAGAGGGCAAGGGATGTGTGCAGGAAGAGAAGGTCAGCTGCTGGGTTGAAGAGCTCGAGTGGAGCCCATTTTTCATCATCTGTCAGCTGCAGTTAGGGGTCAGTTTGACCATATGCAGCTGTGGATTACATGATGGCTTGTTGGGTTCCTGAGCTGCACGGGAAGAACACAAGATGATGGTTCTTTCTTGGCTTTTTGGGGGTGTATAGTAATGCAAGATGGAAGGTTACATGCTGTGAGCAGTGGGGTTAGGTGAGCATACTGATTGGTGTCTCATTTTCTGAGTGCCATCACTCACAGTGGGTGAGTTAAAGTGGTGCCAAAGTGCATCAGTTAGAGCTGTGTAGTATGAACCTGCCCCTGCCTCCCAAGTGCTGCTGCTTTACCACCTTCCAGCCCCAGTACTATGTAAGCTTAATGTTCCCTTAATGTAATGGTTTTGGCAGGGAGTTGATTGAAGAGTAGTTTGAATGCCAGCAAATAACAATTTATAAATAATGTGCCAGACTGTTATATTAATAGTTAAGCAATGGTTTTTTCCAGGGCAGTGGGGTGAGAGGTGTAGAGTGTGTGTGTGTGTTACGACATTTTCTGGTTAACCTTTATGAACACTTGCTTGACCAGAACTGCTCATTTTGAATGGAATATATTCTGTGTCTGTTTGCATACAAAATAAGTAGACTTCTGTAAAATAATCTTGAGAAGATTTGGGTTTGGGTGGAGTAGCTATATTAAGTAATGTACAGTAAACAGTCTCTTGACTGGCTTATAGTATGTTCTTAATCTATTAATAATTATTAAGGGTAAAGTATATAGCTGCATTAACTGAAATCAAGCCAGTCCTGTTTGTGCAAAGGACTACACAAGTGAATCTTTCAGATATAAATGGGACTTGTCACTGTGAGTGCAACCTGCAGGGACCGAGTTGGCCAGTTTCAAGCCCCACTTCTGATCCGAATCTGTTATTTAAGAGCTCTTGATGACGCCAGGATATTTACAACGTCTGCCAGTTTGGAAGCTGTTCAAATAACGGTGCTGCTTTCTCTTCTTGCTTGAGTTGATGATACATTTTAAGAATTCACCAATTACTCTTTCTTAATCTCCAAAACAGCAGTTGCTTTCTCTCAAAAATAATTACAGGCAAGACTGACCTCGGATGAAAAATAAGCAAGAGCATCTAACAAATGATTAATCTTCTCAACTTCTATTAAAAAACAATGTGAGAAGGGAGTTGTAATTATTGCTTATTTTGCCTTCTTACCCTTGCTGATAATTTACTTTTTCCACTGGGTATTTTTGGCTGATTGTACTCTGACACAGTTGATAACACTTATGAATTTTTTATAGAATGGTGAAAATGAAGTTAAGTGCTTTTTTTGTTTAGCATTTGTAACAGTATGTTGTTGACTAGATTTTTTCATGCCGTGTCAGGGTAAAGGTAGAGGTAAGTACATTTCTCAGACCTCAGGTTTGCAGGAAATTTGTATTTGAATAAAATATGTATCTTTTTCTGTGAAGGATGACAGCATGGATGAAAAACCACTGAAAATGAGAGGGAGGGACTCTTCTGAGAGGAAGCGGAAACGAAAACTGGTGAGAGCAGAGCAGTTCTTCGGAGATATGAAGCAAAAATCTAAAGAGCTGAAAAAACTGGAAAAACCCAAGAAGAAGAAGCTAAAACTCACCATGGATAAGACGAAGGAGCTGAACAAGCTGGCAAAGAAACTGGCTAAGGAGGAGGAGCGGAAGAAGAAGCGAGAGAAGGCAGTTGTTGCAAAGGTAGAACTGGCAAAGGAGAGCACAGAGAAGAAAAGAGAGAAGAAGGTTCTGGATATTCCTTCCAAGTACGACTGGTCAGGAGCAGAGGAGTCGGATGACGAGAACGCTGTGTGTGCTGCTCAGAACTGCCAAAGGCCCTGCAAGGACAAGGTGAGTTTCCCCTTAGATCTGTCACAGGCAGTTCCATGCTAAGTCAGAACCCCTGTGCCAGGTAGTATTTGAGTTGAACAGCATGAGAAGCCAAAGTGGCATGGTTAGAAATGAGAGAGGATTGAGCAGTGCTTGGGTAGCTGCATGGATTTAGCAGATTAAACTGCAGAACTTCCTCATAATCCTAGGTACTGGGAAACAAATGGAAAAAGATGGAAAATTAGAATCTGGGAAAAGGTGCTCTGTTTGGGTTGGGAAGCCTAACTTCTCCAAGCTGTGTAATTTTTCGTTGACTCTGCACCGTGGATTGGCTGACTCAAAGGACTGGTTCTTTGACTCAGAAATGTTCCTGGCTGTACCGTGTTTCTGAGCAGGAGTGGGATGTGTGATGTTCCCAAATGAAGCAGATTTTCTGTATTTCTTGCATACACTCTGTGAACAGTGGTGCTGCAGGCTGAGTGGTCTGCAAACTTCAGTGCTTCATTTTGCCTGTTGGAGATAAATAATCGATGATTTTAGACCTGAGTGGATTGTTACAAAAGAAACTTGATCTGCCTCTGTCTGTGGTACCGCCAGTCCCGATTGTCAGCTTTTAACGTGGACTGAGGATCAAAAGTTTTTTCAAAATGTTTTTTCTGTACTTTTTGCACTTTCAGCAGGTGAATGCCATGCATACACACTTGTCAAAAAATGGCAGATACAGGAATGCAGTGACTGAAGCTGCAGCTGTTGATGTCCATTACTAATCACTTTGGAAAACTTGCTCAGGAGTAGTTGGCTACAAACTAAAGCAACATCTGTGTGATGATAAATGTTTCTTCATTTTATATAGGTTGCCACTGCTGTTGTTCTTCCTGATGCATTTTCACATTCCCCTGTCAGTTGAAAGCAGAACTACAGCAGTAAAGATTTTTATAGCTGTACCAGTGGCTGCCATTAGAATGGAGAATGTGTTTCTTACCCTGCAAATCTGAGTTTCTGCCCGCTGACTCCAATTAACGTGTACTTTTATTCAAGGAACTACAAAAATCAAATCATCTTTTTTCCTTCCTACATTCTAATTAATTTTTTGTCTTTTCCAAATTGTTCTGCAGCAAGTTCAGCTCAAAGTTTGTATTGTAGCTTAAATGTTCTGACACTTAGGACTTAGAGTTGCAAAAGCCACTGTTTGAAAATGCAGTCTAAGAGGGTGCATTTGGAGACTCTCACCTATGCTGAAGTAACCATCCCTGAGCATTTTAAATGCGTTTTAGCACACCACCCCTCATCTGAGGAGAGCTGAGTCATCTTCCTCAGGAGTAGTAGTGTGTGTGTGTATTGTTGCAGGATGCCACAGGGGCAAGGTTTGTTGGAACAGTTAGTTTTTATTAAACTGAAGTAGCTTGTTAAAACAAGCTCTGTAGGGGCAGTCATTTGAGCCCCAAAGCTGTTATGTTGTGGGTAGCTCAGGTGGGTTTAACAGAAGGTGTTTCCTTCATAGCAACTGTGCCTGTCTGTCCTTCCCTGTAACGTGCTGCGTGTTGCTGCTGCGCTGTCTTGCAGGTGGACTGGGTGCAGTGTGACGGGGGCTGCGACGAGTGGTTCCATCAGGTGTGCGTCGGGGTGTCCCCAGAGATGGCTGAGAACGAGGATTACATCTGTATAAACTGTGCCAAGAAGCCCCTGCAGGGCCCCAGCAGCCCTGCTCACGCCCCGCCTCCTCCCTTCTTGCTGAGCTACAAACTACCAATGGAAGATCTCAAGGAGACGAGTTAGCAACTGCTCGATGCCCAGAACTCGTTGGGAAATGGACCACTGGAACCCTTCGGGAAGAGAGGGTTTGAAGCTGATGTAGCCCCCGAGCTTCACTTCCAAGGATGTACAGACGTGCAGTGGAGTTGGTCCGTTCCTCGCGGCCGGCTGCCCTCGGACGGCGGGGATGCCGCGGCACCGCGGCACCGGCTCATCTATGCAGACCCCGCCCGGCCGGGAGCTCCCGCCAGCGTGTTCTGACTTGGGTGTCTCCATCTCCGAGCGTGGCTGTTGCTCTCAAGGACTGAGCAAACTCGAGGCTGTTAGATTAGACACTTCAGGGTGTTAGAAGTTCGTGTTGGCAGCGGAGCTGGCCTGGAACTGGTGGGCACGGGCTGGAGCTCTCAGACCTGCCAGGTCACCCCGAGGAGGTGGCTTTGGAGGTTCCCTTTCGCCTCTCCGTGCCAACCCGGTGTGTAGAGCAATGTCTCGGGAGAGTGAAATTGCCTCTGTATCCAGGCAGCTAACACTACACTCTAAGTGTGGGAGCAAGTGGATGAATTTCTTTTGATTTCTCTTTTGTAGCTAAAGGGCAGAGGAGCTCATAATCTCAGAAATCAGCAAAGGTTCTGTTTACCAAAAAAGAAACCCAACTCTACTCCACTAGGCAAAATTTTTTCCTCAGTGGGAAACAACCGATCTTCCTGTCCTGAGGAGGGCCAGAAAGCATGGATAATGTTTAGCTAGACCAGACCTTGGGAAGAGCAGAGTGCTTCCCTTTCCGCAGGGACGCTCTCTCCTGTTCTAGGCTTTGCTTAGAGTTCTGCACTCCTGCACGTTAAAGTTGTGTGGCGCAGGATGGAGCTGGCAAGGAGGTACAGCACCCAGGGCCCAGCCTCTGAGATCTGTACCCAGGGATGGGAAGGAAAGAAGACAGCCCACTTACCTCAGAGGTTACACTGACATGTGCTTCTGTGAAAAGTTTCACTCACAACTCTTTCCAGTATCACCAGGCTACGGGCATGGCCTGCTGTGATAGCAGCAAGCAGTCTGCAGATACTGTTGGCAGTGCAGACCCCCTCCCTGCTGGCTTTGCTGGGTGTGTACCAGGGTACAATCAGCAACAGTTCTTGTTTGAAGTTGCCCCTGGCTTTGCCAGAGGACCAGAGGGCTTGGGGGTCATCCTGGGTGACAGTTGTTTTAGTAAATCCATTTTTAAAGAAGGACTTGTTTTTACTTTTTTCTAAATGTCTCAGACTACTGACTTGTTCTATAAATAGATTATTTTTCTTTGATTTTTTTATACTTACCACTGTTAACCAGCAGCACAGACAGAGGTTCACAAAGCAAAAACCTGCCCGTGGGCTTGGGTTTTTTTACTCCATTCCTTCCTTGTAGTACAAGGAATTAGCAGTTACCTTCCCCATTCTAGCTTGACCAGCTGCCTGTGTTTAAATAGGTAAATACATTTCATGTGCTACCTTTGTGTTTGGGTTTGTTCCTATTAGTGGGGCATCTGGGCCTTAATGACTCCAGTGGATGCTGGCCTTGTGTATGTGAATGTCTGAAGTCAGCCCCGGGGCTGTCTCGTCCCCCTCTCCACTCGCTCCCTATTGTGTTTCCATTCTTCTGCAGTTCTAGGAGTGTTGTAAGTAGTGTCCAGTCTTACTAGGAGCTGGACTGGGATTTAAAGAAATATTGACAAAAACAAAAAGTGTGCTGTCTTGACTGTTCTGTGTCCCTTCTCTTGTTCTCTAATATTTGGAAGTTTATTTATCTGGCAGAATTATCCATCCAAAAAAAAAACAAAACAAAAGAACTCAGCTCAGGTAGACAGAACTTTATCGTTTTCTTCTATGTGTGCCTGCTACCTGGGAAGAGGAAAATGTGCGAAAGGAAAAGAAATGAGATGGAGGGCAGAAGATCCAGGGTCTTGGGAGCTTTGAGTGCAAATTGGACACAGACTTCTAATTCCTGCTCCTTAAAGACTTAATGTGGTGTTAAAAGCAAAAGCAAGCTGTGGTTAAGCATGTGGCTGAACGGGCACCCTAGCAAACTTAAGAGTATTATTTGTTTACTTATTTATGAAGGAGTCTATGCTTTAGATAGACATACCCTCTTTTTGCCTCCAGTTACATTTTTTTTTCTTCTCAATGTACGCTTAGTTTTGGTAAACTGATTTAAACAGTTGTTACTTTCCTTCCAGCTTTAACTGATGGTACTACATAAATGTTTCCCTATATGGAGTGGATAAACTATCTGTCACAGATGTTTAATCGTTCCAGAAGTAGACTAGTACAAGATTTGTTAAAGAATCCCAGTGTTCTGTATTCTTTCCTGACTCCTAGAATTTGTGACACGCCAGGGAAAATGCGGTTAGCATCTCCTGTTAGCCACCGAGCACATCCTCGTAACCATTCCTGCATTCTCTGTCACGATGAAGTCGTTGTTGTGTGTAATCACCATCAACTGGAAAAGAGACCTTTGAGTAAACCTGCATTGCATGTTCCCGTTTCTCTGCGTAGAAGGTGTGGTGGAGAGTGTTGGCAGTAGCACTAGTCACAGCGAGATGGAAACAAACAGCTCTACAGCGCAACCGTGGTCGTTCTGCTTGTAACAAGCACAGGAAAGAGCAAGCAACAGAAAGAAATGTGCAAACCATAAGCAAAAAGTCACGTTTTCAGTAGCTGTTTTTCATGTAGCCACATGGAGAGCCTCTGTTCCGCTGTTGAGAGGAGGTTGCCACACTTTTTTTCTGGTCACAGATGTCTTGTCTGCTTTCAGATAAGGTGTTCATAAACTGAAGACCATTATTAGCTTTACATCTTATTGTTTTAAGCTTGTTTTTTAAGAGCGTGATTCCTATCAAAGGATTGCTGATAGTATGAACTTATGAATAAATGTTAACTTTTGGAAAAACCCGTAGAGATGTAGTTAGTGGTTGAAAAACCTGACGCTACGGCTGTGGTGGTGTCTCCAGATCCCAGGGGTTTGAATTTTTGTAAAAGCAAATGCAGAGAACCCAGCCAAAATTAAGCCAAGATGAAAATGTTCTTACAGGTCTGCTACAGCTGTGGGAAAACTCTCTCATGCTTTGGGGACAGAATCTCAGTGCACAAAAAATATTAGCTCGTGTATCTGGAAAGGTACATGTCTTAATGCTGTAGTCTGCAAAGGCTGCTTGCCACTGCTGGTGTTATTTCTTTTCATATGTCTGACACAAAAGGTCAAAGAAATTACCTGAGCTGTTGTGAGGAGCTGAAAATGGCCAGGAGCTTGTGTTGTATAGCTTCTACAAACTCTGTGTGTTCAGGGGGTGTTTTTGTAAAAACCAGGGCCTGGGATTTGGCAGCTTTGCTTGCAGAGATAAATGTCACTCCTGACCTTCAGTACCATTGCTTTTAGGATTTATGCTTTTGACAGGCCATCTGCAGCTGAATGCTTGTGCAGCCTGGACCACTTGGCAATGAGGGCTCGAGGTAACACTGTTGATGTTGTGGGAGTTACCTGAAGGGGCTGGAATGCAGTCACACAGCAGGAGGTAACAGGCAGCTGTCTCCTGTATCGGCCACACTGTGAAACTTGCATTGGTCTGTCCAGTTCTCAGAATCATAGAGTAATTTAGGTTGGGGGGTACTTTCAGAGGTCATCTGGGTCAACCTCCTGGCCAGAGCAGTGCCGGCTTTGAAAGTAGGTGAAATATTTCAGGGCTGTGTCCAATAAAACGTTGAGTATTTCCGGGGGTGAGCATTTGACAACCTCTCTGATTTCCCATTTGGTTTTGTAGCATCTTCAGTGCAAAATTCCCTTGCTGTAATGGGCTCGTTGCCACTTGCAGAGTCTGGCTCCGTGTTGTCTCTGACCATCCATGGGGTGGCTGGAGCCTGCAGGTGCTGCAGCCCTGATTGCCAGGCTGGACAAACCCAGCTCAGCTTCCCTTGAGCCACAGCGTGAACTGCAGCCCTCTGGCAGTCTTGGTGGCCCTTGTTGCAGGTTGGTCAATGTGCTGAGGAGCCCCAAACTGGATATGTTACTCTAGATACAGCTTAAAAGTGTTGAATACAGGGGGGAATAACTTCCTGCTGCTCTTCCTTTGCTGTGCAGCCTCCTACAGGGCTGGCCTGTGTAGCTGCAAGTGCTGCTGGCTCCTTTTCATCCTGGCCACTGTTGGCCCCAGGCCTTCTGGTTTATCATTTGTCAGATGTGGGACTTCTGGACTTAAACTTTCCATCAGCACATCGCTTCAGCCGGGAAAGATCCAACTGAATGGGAGTTCCCTCCTCCCATGTTTTGGGCTCTGCTGCTCCTGTCCTGTGCCAGCATTGTTTGGTGTCATCTGGGAGTGTTCTCTGTGCCATTGTCCAGGTGGGTAAGAAAAAGCACCTGAGGTACTGCACATGCAGCTGGCTGTCCCCAAGATTTCAGATTGGTGACTGCTGAAGCCTGAGCATAGAAGTCCACCCCATTTTTCACTGCCATTGTAGGTTGTCCATCCACTCCCCAAGTGTGTTTTTGCTGTAAGTCAGGGTAAACACCCACTGCTCTCCCCTTTTCCTTAGAGCTCATCACAAGGCGGCCAGATTGGGCTAACTAAAATTATGGTGGTGGCTATTGCCAGTCACCTTATCCCTCGTGGGTGAGGATGTTGCTTTGAGGAGGTTCCATAATCTTTCTCCACTGAATGGGCATCATGTACACAGGGTTCATCACAGTTTATCAAGAAAATAATCTTCCTGTCATTTTTCCTGGGGTCCAGATGTTTCCCTAGGGGTGGAAAAAGTTTCTTAGATATCGTTCCTGAGATAACTGCTAAAATTGCTCTGAGAAGTTGAGTGCTGTGGTCTGCTAAAAGCAAGATTTGAGACTTGCTCCAGTTAGATGCAAATGAGAAGCAGGGAACTCCTCCACATCCTCTGCAGCTGTGGCCACTGAGAATGTCTTTGGTCAGCCTGCCCTGAACCAAACAGGAACTCTGCTTGAAGCACCAGGGCAGCGGGGAGGTGCAGTAAAATCCAGCCCTTACTGGAATTCCAGCCACGCTGGCTTTGGGAGGGCGATAAATGCGTGGGACAGCTGGAAACTGCACAGCAAGACATGGAGAGCACTGAGCTCTGTGGGATGGGATGTCTTGGCTCAAGGGAGTGTTACGTTGTAGGTAAAGGAAATGAAAGCAGCAAGGATTTGTTGAAAAACAAATATTTGTAAGGAGCTGTGCTCTGGATGCCTTTGAAACAAAAGCTCTGCTGCAGTGAATCGTTTTAATCCGGGGTGGGGCATTGTGTCTCGTCTGGAGGCTTTCCGGGGTCAGTTGTTGGTAGTCTGTGTATCACCTCCCCCACGGCCCCCCAAAAAGTCATTTAAAGCCAAGTGCCAGAGGGAGCTGCTGCGGGTGCTTACATCCGAGGGGAGCAGCCAGCCCTGCATAGGGGTGCTGGGATGGGGGTTGGTGTCTCTGGCCAGCCTGGCACCTGCTGGGTACGGTGGGTGATACGGCAGCAGGATGAAGGGCTGCATCCTCCTCCAGGCTGGTGCGGGCCGTGCTCGGCTCAGCCCCAGGCAGCGGGCGCGGTGCCGCTCCCCAGGGAAGGGAGGTGTTCGCTGCCGCTGCTCTGGGGCAGGAGCAGTGGAGCCCACGCAAACCCATGCTGTGAATTTGGGAAACAGCTCAGGTTTTGGTGGGATGTGGGATGAGTAGCACGTTGTTTGCTCCCGTCAGCCAGTGATGTAACTTTTCACTTCATACAGCTGGAAATCGAGTTAATCTAGACATTGTCAGTGCACACCCCATCCTTTCCTTCCCGAGCCTCCGAGGCGGGAGAGAGGCCGCAGGTGGATGCTTTAGCTTTGCCTAGGAACGTTCTCGGGAGGGAATCGCTGCTGAGAACAGCTGGTGGAGAAGTGGAACCTTGGCAGCAGCCCTGCCTGACGCCGATGGCCCAGCCCCAGGTGAGTGTGAGGTGCTGCCGCTCGAAGGGGAGGCTCCCCTGGTGTAACCCCTGACCCAGGTTTGTACCCTGCAGGTAAGGTGTGAACACAGCCCAGCTGTTCCCTCTCTGGGCCTTGCCATCCACCGTGGCGCCGGTTTCCTCTGGCTTCTGGTACAGATAATCTTGGAATGGTCAGGCTCTGGGATTTAGGGGTGTTAGAGAGTACACAAAGCTGAACAAATAAATAAAGGAAGAGTACACAGCCACGGAAAAGCTGTTCATAACTTAAAGGATTTTTTTTTCTTGCTCAGTAATGCGATTGTAGGAAGCTGATGGGTCAGATTCCTGTCTGGAGCAGAAATGGGCATGACCTTTGTGTAACTCCTGTTTACAGAGAGTGCTGCTGGACAAGCAGCACCTGAGATTTCTGCAAAAAGGAGCTTTTGCCTTGTCCTAAGCAACAGCTGTTCCATGTCCCTGTTTCTCTCAGCTCTGGTGATCTCAGAGAAACGACTTTTGTTTTGCTCCTCCCAAACTTCTTTTCCTTCCCAGCAGGGGAGGTCTTGCCTCCCACCCTCTTGGGGCTGCCTGGCTGCTCCCACAGAAGCTGTGGGACCGCAGGCTGTCCGTGGGCACCGTTAGGACCAGATTTGGGCAGCAGTAAAACAGCCGGTTCCTGCTGTGCTCACCTGTGAATCCACAGGTGCTGTGGTAGCAGGGTGCACGCAGTTCAAACCTTGTGGTAAGAACCTTTCAAGGTGAGTTAGAATAGCAAAGACCAGTCTCCTTTTTCCTCTAGGTCCCAGGTATGGTGAACACCAAAATTAAAAGTTCCATTGGCTCCGTGTTTTTAATTAATTTCCTCAATCCGAATATATCACTTTGTCTTTTGTTTGTTTGTTTGTTTTTTCCCCTTCCCTGATCACCATGAAAGCTTCATATTTGGGCTGTGACAGATGTAATGAAACCACATTCCCAGCACTTGTCAGATGATTGGCAAGCAGTGCCTGACCCTCTGCCTCAGGTTGCAGGGATCAGGAATGAAGTGTCCTTGTCAAAAGGAGCTGTGCTGCTGTGAGTCTGTCCGGCTGAAGGGAAGTAATTAATTAACGTTCATGGTGGAAATTCCTTGTGTTGGGGTGTATTTCTCCTTGTGACCTCTTGATCTGGGCAGCCCCCTGAGCATCACTGTTTGAACTCAAGATGGCCAAAGGGTGGCATGGCTTGGAATGTCATAGCCCAAAATGGCAAAGAGTGAAGCTCACGAGCAGCAGCAGCCGCCCTCCCATTCCCTCCGAAGGGCTCTCGAGCTGCCCTCTCCCTTCAGTGTGAGTGCAGTGAGCCTGCCCAGGCAGAACGAGTCCCTGTGCCTCTGCTAAACCCTCTGTGCCCCGTGCCCGGGCACCCATCCCCGGCTCCCCTGCTCCAGTGCTGCTCCTCCTCTTGGCTGGCAGGGTGAGCTTCCTTCAGGCATCGGCTGCATCTCGTCTGAAGCTGAACTTTTTCATCTCTGGCACTCATCAATAGGAAAATAAGATTGCCTTAAGTTATCAAAACTGACAAAATCACTTTTTTTTTTTTTTTTGGGAAAATGAATAAGCCTGAAAGAAGGAGACTTGGTGCCGTATGTTGCAACTGACTACCAGAACAGGAATGACTCGCAGACAGGGGATCAGCCATGGTGTGAAGGCTTGTGATTCTTGCTTCAGGCAGAATTCCACCCACCTGGGAAGCTGAGTGAGGGCTCCAGGTCTTGCTCCTGCTGTGTCTCAGAGCCCCACCAGGCACGGAGCCAGTTTGGTGGATGAGTGCTGGGGAGTGCAGCTCCTCTCCTCTGTCTGCAGGGCCCTCAGCAGGGCAGCCAAGGGCGGGTTAGAGGAGCAGCACAGGTCCCTCTGCTTCCTCCTGCACTGCCTTGGGCTGTTGGTGACCAGAGCAGCAAAACAAGAGCCAAGCTGCTGCTGCTGCTGCTGAGCAGTGGCCGGGAGCTGGTGGCTCTCCCTCACTCCTTGTGCTCAGACGAGGGCTGTCTGTGATGTTTTGAAGAGAGAACATCTCCTGACAGTGCAAGGAGTTTTAAAAATCTGCTGTAATTCTGATTTTGGGAAGCTGGAAAAACTGAACTCATGTTTTATTTATTTTTGACCATTTTTTTGAATGCCCAAGTTTTCATTTTGTCAACTTTTTCATAGAAGACTTCTTTTTTGAGAAACTTCTAAAACCGTCCTCTCACTCTGTCAACCAGTGACTAGCTGATTATTGCATTTCCTCCCAGAAGGGAAACTTTGTGTTCTGAGTAGTTACCAGCCCAGTGGTCATGAATTAAGAAGTATCTTTTTTTTTTTCTTTACTTTTTAGAGTGTTTAAATGAGTATGAACAGATGCTCTGAGATCACTGCCCAAATCTTGCTTGTTTAAAACCAGATTATGGGTTTTCTGTGGAGGAATCAGTTAAGTGAGTACAGCCCTGTCTAACCTTTGAAGAAAGTTTTCCCATTTTCCTGCCAGAACATGCCCCTTGCAGGCAGACAGGGTGCAGGGATATGCAAATCCCTGCTCTGTCGATGGCTTTGATGTCACTTTTCTGCAGACAGTCGCTTTCAGACTTAAATCCTCACCTCAGAGGAGCAGGGTGTGCAGAGCATAAGGAAAGGCCATCAATGCTCCCAATACACAGCTCCCTCTCCGTGCCTCAATTTACCCTGTACCTAATCAATCTGTTCATCCCTTCGGGGCCACTCCAGCACCACTGCTGCCATCGCTAGCCTGGAATATGGGCAGGAATATTTCCCTTGGTGTATATGGTTCTAGATATGAAAATGTCCTGCAGTTGTTTCCTTGGCTGCAACAACAAATTAATTTCTTTTAATTTCTTGGTGCAACTACCAACTCTCACATCAGGCAGCCCATGACTGGATTTTGGAAGAGCAGAGTAACGGCGGGAACAGAGCCTGAACACATTTTAGGGAGAGGGC
>VZTA01000037.1:133984-327149 GCA_013398855.1 Mohoua ochrocephala | reverse complement strand
ATTCCCGCCGTTACTCTGCAAGGGTTTGTTCAGGTTGTTGGTAAAGTGGAAATAGGAAAGGGGCCTGAGGGGCTGGTGGTACCTGATAGAGTCGAGGGGAAAGCAGAAGGAGATGCTAAAAAAAAATATGGAAGTTTCCAGGCTCAGGAGTCTTTGCTTGTTACTCAGCTCCTGCTTATATTATATGGTGTTTTATTATTTTCTAAACATCTGTGTAGGTATCTATACATCTGTGCTCATAAAGGCATAACCTTGCAGTGCTTTCACTTTGCCCATAAAGAAATGAGGGTACTTTTGAATTCTGAGCAGAAAAACCCCTTTTCCTCGCTCATGTGTGCAAAGGGCCAGAGGGTTTAACGGGGACAGGGTGCTAGGGAGAAGTCAAAGCAGAGGTAAGAGACAGAGCTGCACCTGTGGCTGTGCACTCACCACTGCGTGCTCCTGCTTTAGGCTTGGGTTTGGTGCTGCAGGCAGCCCAGGGCACACCCCAGGAGCACCTGCTGCTTTCATCCTGCTCTGGGGGGGAAACCGCTGGCACCGGGCGCAGCCGAGGGAGGGGTGACAGGAATCTGCAGCTCTACTGCTGCTGGGAATTCCTGTTGCGACCAAAGCAGGTCTAGGGGCACTGTTCTTTTGGTCTCAGCTCATCTCTTGCCGTGCTCTGCCGTGGTCATGGAGAGGGACAAACCCACGTGCTGTCACCTACGCACCGAGCGCAGTGCGAGCGCTGCCTGCGGCTCCTGCCTGCCCAGGAGCGGGGGGACGGCAGTGGCACCCTCAGGAGCTCATTCTCCAGCGCTCTGAGCACGCCAGCACGCTCTGAGCAGTCCCTGAGCTCTGGCTCATGCAGAAATGCCACCTGTTTATCTCCAGTGTGCAGAGCACGGCCTCCACACACGGACATATCTCGCGCCACAAACCCGGGCACGCGAGCGAGGCCTCCGCGGCTCTGCAGGCATCCAGAGAGGATGGGCTTCTTCAGCCTCAGCATTCTCACCCTTCAAGCCGTTGTTTGGGAGCAGTTATTCGCTGGGAAGGCTGTGTCTGAAGGAGGCTGGCTGAAAGGCTGCAGCAGGATCTTCCGTCATGCAGGAACTGCAGACCCTGGCTTTCTGCTCCGGCCGCTGTGGTTGCAGGATGTACCTGCCTTTCTGGGACACGGCTCAGCGGCTCGAGCAGGAGTCAGCCTTGCTTTGGTGCTTACTTTGGTGCTTACTTTGGCTTCCTTCTTCGCTGAGCGGTCTCCAGGTCCCTGTAGTGTGCCAGCCAGTGTCAGCCTCTATTTATCCCCTTTCTGTGCATGTTTGTGACAATTTTGCTCGCTACAGCCGCGGCTGCTGAAGCTGAATAACATTCTCAGGCTGAGCAGGCCAGCAGCAGGGTGGTTATCAGATGGAGGAAAGGCATCGCATTTGCTCTGGCCTTCGGTTCCCAGATAATGTAACGGCAAATTGTGTTCCTGGAAGCTGGGAGGTGGCTCAGAGATGGCCCTGCCCCAGCACACAGGCAGGCAGCTCCTCCCCAGTGACAGAGGAGCCGAGGGGGAGGTGGGACTGGGGGCACGGCTGCTCTCAGTGCTCAGCAAAGGCCAGATGTGGCTGATGGCTTTTCACTTCGGGAATGCGAAGCAGCAGCAGCTGTGCCCAGGCCCCTCTCCTGAAAAGGCTTCGGTGGGTTTGGAGCATAATTCATTCAAAAGTGGCTGCTACCTGCAGAGCAGCAAGAGGTTGTGCTTGTCTCCCAGTAAACATTTCCCTCTCCTCTTTTGGCCTCACTGTTCCTTTAAGTAGGTGCCTTTTGAAACCCTCCTCTTTTTAGGTCTGACCTACCTCTCCAGGTGGCTGGAGGGGGCTTGGTGCTTTGGAGGAGAGAAATCCAGCACTTGTTCCCTGCTCAGCTGGACATAAATGTTAAGCAAGACCTGGGAGTAGGTTCTGAGGTTCCTACCAGAGCATGAAGCATCAGCACTCCTGGGCTGGGCTGGGGACAGTTCTCATGCACATCTGACCCAGACAATGTGGAAGGACCTTATTATCTCCAGAGGCTTTTGTTCCACATTTGCTTTCTTTGGGCTGTAAGCACTTCCCTGGGAGCACAGCCTCAGCTGCTGGTGGAAGGCTGGGACTAAGCTGAAGGCAGAAATCTTGGCAAATGTTCTCAGGCAAAGAGAAAGATAGGAGCAAAATGCAACATCAATCACCAGCCTTTAGGATGATTTTCCAGCTCTTGTCCTGGCTGAGGTGTGAGGCACTCTGACAGTGACCCCCCTGGTCCAGAGCTCTTGCTCTTCTCCAAAATGGGTGTTGGGGAGAAGTGTCTAAGCCAGCTGTGCCCCAGCTGCAGAGCTGGCACAGCTGCTCCGTGCTTGGCAGCCTGCCTGGAGCTGGAGGCTGCTGCAGGACCTGCTCTGGAGGCACCGCTCCAGCGTGGACTGTCCCAGTGAACGGTGGGTGACAGCCTGGGATGGGGCTGGGAGGAGTGTGGCTGCTCTGGCTAGTGCCATCGTCAGCCCTGTGCTCTCAGGGGGCTGCTGAATAGGCAGCCTCTCATTTCACACCTTTTTCAGGGAGGCCACCCACAAAGTTAACCCCCTTGTGCCATCCTGGGGGTTGGCATGAGAGTGCTGCTTGTGGGACAGGTGCCAGCATCAGTGCTGCCACTTGCCAGCACTTGTGGCATTGGCAGGAAGGAGCTCTGCAGCTGCCCAGGGGGGTTCAGCTTGCACGATTCCAGGTGGCACACACTGCTACAAAAGCTCTTCCCTGGTGTTCTCCTTACTCATATAAATAAATGTGTATCTATCCAAATTTTTTTAAATGGTGTTACCTCGGCAGATCTCTGGATGAAGTTGTTTTCCTGTTACTACAGCATGCATGTTATCTAGGTTTGTTCCTTTTTCTTTTTTTTTAAAGATCCCTATTTTTCCATTTCTCTTACTTGTTTCTTGCAAACCTATTTGGTAAGGCTTTGTTTCTGACTGTCCCTGTTCTTCCCCTTGCCTTTGATACAGATACAGACTCAAAATCTTAGACATTGAGATTTCATCATCTGCATTTTTCCCTTTAGATTTTTTTATTGCCTCTGATGGGTTGATTAAAGTCCCTCTCAGTTTCTTTGCCTTCTACCATTGCATTGAAATTATATTTTGTTTTCTGTGGTCTTAACTGATCCTTTGCGGTGTTTGCTGGTTCTTGCCTCTTTCTATCTTCCATAGAATGGTTTTTTGTTTTTTAACCTATCTTTCAAGTAACATCTCCCAGAACCATATGGACTTTTTCTTAGTTCACTCCAGAAAATGTGTAAAGCGATGCTTTACTTTAAACACACTCTGCTCAGGATTTTCCAGCTCGCTTTTGCACTTGTAGATTTAATATTTCCCCTCGCTGCTTATGTTTACACTGAACATTTGTTTTCATTTTCGAGTTATTGTTGTGTTCAGCGCAGCCTTATCTCGCCGGGTGGAAGTCAAATAGTCTGTAATTGATTGCACATTTTCCTATCACAGTCTATTAGTTCCTGCCAATTAGCTCGTCGTCTCGTTGATAAGATTATTGCTATCTGTACGCTGCAGTAATTGTGCTTACCGAGGGACACTCATGCAGTGCTGCTGACGAATGCAAGAGTTTGACAGTCTCTAGAAATATTTCCTGAATCGGTCTCCTCTCTCCTTATACCAATCTGTTGCACAAGGCGAGGTCTTATTTGTCTTTACTGCTGTTTTTAATCCCTGCATTCTTACCCTGGCCATCCAACAGCTGCACTATTCACTGTGAGATGGTTTCTGCACAGAGCGGGATGTTTTCCGTTCCTCACCGCGTTGCGTAATTCCTCTTCTGGAAGAGGGATTATGGGAAAACCATCTTCCCTGGTTTTCAAGAATCACTGGTGTGAGGAGTGGAGCTGTTTTATTTGGACCACCCTGTTTAATTGCTGTGGAAGAGGATCAGCTCTGTGTGGATTTGCCTGGTTCCTTTCCCAACGATATTCTGTGCTAATGGCCGCAGGTACCATGTTTAATTAATTACGCACAATGGGAGGAAAAAGTATTTAAATTTATTTTCAATCTGAATTTTTTATCAAATGACATTAGCTGTTACATTGTGAGATGTAGTGAATAATATATTCATCTTCTCTGTCTTCCTTCTTCCTGGACCTCTGTTGTCACCCTCTTTTCAACCAAGACATCTGTTCCTGCTGTGAGGAGTGGTTCCATACTCGGTCACTCCCTGGTTGAATTAATTCCTTACCTCTGCCTGCCCCTCTTCCCTTTCCCCGTTTCTCCTGTGGGGAGTCTGGTGCTGTGTGGGCTCACCACAGATTAATGTGGTGACACCCCAGCGTTTGCTGCTTCTTTCCTGTTGTTCTCCTACCACCTTCTCGGGCTGCCTGTGCGCGTTTTGCTGCCACTTTACGCATCTCGTACAAGGACGCTGACCCCAAAAGTGTTATTTTTTTCCCTGTCCTCTCTTGCCTCAGATATTTATCAACAGACGCAATAAAAATATTTTAAAACCTTGCCTCACGTACATCCTTGGACCATCACAGCTGTAACATATCTACCGTGAATAATATCCTGTGCTGTTTGCCTCTTTTATGGCCTCTAAGCAAGGAGCTAATGTCATCATTACCTGCTGTAATCCCAAGACCTCCTTCTGGAGCAAGCACAGCTCATTTTGCAGCCCAGTGCTGGCTGTGCATAACTGGGGCCGGTTGTTCCCTTGCTATGTGATTTTTGATCTACTGCTTGACTGTCTGTTCCCATTGCAGCTTCTGGAGTGGTGTCCTGGGATGGGGCAGTGCTGCTTCTGGGAAAGACCAGTGGCAAAGATCCCTGAGTGTGAGGGAAGAGAGTTTGCAACCTGCCAACTTTCTGAATGAGGCTGTTTTGGGCCCTTAGTAAGAAGCAGTAGAGCGCTTAGCCGAGTTTATTTCCAGCTTTGCTGCCTGCCACCGCTCCTGGCCACAGCACAGTCCTGGAAACTGCGGGTCAGGCTGCGATGCGGGACCTTGCCCTGTGCCCGTGACCTCCCTGCTAAGGAGCAGCGACGGGAGGGAATTCACCGTGAATTCACATTTTCTCTCTTACCTCTTCCCAGCAGGTCTCGGGGCTTCGGCTCCCTCAGGCAGCGCTGCGGAGGCACCTGTGTGTGGTGGTGTCCCCGTTCTGCAGGGACGGTGCCGGCAGAGAGGCGATGGAGAGCGGGAGCCGGGCGGGCCCGGCCCGGGACAGAGCCCGGCGGAGGCAGCGGGAGCGCTTCTCGCAGGCGGGGGAACGAGCCCCTTTGCACTGGCCATGAAATCAGTCATGTGTAGGTTTTTGTCCAGCCCTGGGGGGTGGGGGAAGGAATGTGGGTTGGGCGAAGTCTAGGATTACACCACCGCTGAATTTTTTCTTTCCACACTTTAAATAGCCAGCACCTTTCGGTCCTGCCTTCGCCTCTCCCGTCGCCCGCGCCCCGACAGCGCCGTCCGCAAGGTAACACCTCTGCCCCGTCTGCTTCTGCCCTGCTCCCCCTGTGCCCCTCACCCTCCCGGGGCTGCCGTGCACGAGAGGTCACGGAGCATTTTCTGCCTGTTTAATAATTTTCTAGCGTGGAGGGGTCCTCCCAGTCCTTCCCTTCGGCCGCTGTCAAACGCTTGCCAGTGTTTCTTAGTCCTCTTCGTGTCCCCAAGTGTTCTATAGGGGGACTATGTCGGGGGAGGGGAGAAGTCGAAAGTGCTGATTTGCCCTTTTTTAGTTCTCCCCGGATAGGGGAGGGTGTCATTCGCTGCCAGCGCCTTTTCCTGCTCTCCTGGCGAGGGAGTTGCAGGCAGGGATGAATGGCAGGGTGAGGCTGGGGCTGGGGCAGCGCGCTCTGCAGGGCAGGGAGCAGGCTTGAGGGCTGGCACTGTGCGGGGGACGGTGCCCTCCTTGGCACGAGGTCCTCAGCAATCCCAGCTTTGACAGTGGGAATTGGTAAGAACCACAATCCTCACCCTTCGCGCTGGGGAACTTGGCAGCCAGCGGGGCATCCCGCCCGGGAGGAGCACGCTCAACCCTCCCCGATCCTTCCAAATGGTGTCCTCTTGGAGATATTTGGGGGAAGGTGGGGCAGCGGAGTGGTGCCCACCTGCTCTCTGCTGATCTTCTCTTAGCACAGATGTATTTAGAGATGGTGCCACAGGATCTGAGAGCAGTGCTGTGGGGAGCTGCGTAGGAAACGGGCAGATGTTTGGAAGGGCAGACCTTGAGAAAGGCAAGGTCCCAGATGCCAATGACTTCTGCACGCTTTATCCTGCTGTTAGAAGGATAGCACCATTCTGAAAATCACCTTTTCACGCAGCCTTGGAGATTGTCAGCAACAGTTGCTACCATTGAAAGGAGAAATTTGTTTTCCTGTCATTTCAGTTTGTTCTCTTCCTGTGTCTAGGACTTGTGTGTGCTTTGTGGCATCCAGCGCATGGTCTGCAAAACCAGACCCTGGTAGGCAGCAACAGGGGAAGAGAAACCCTTTTAAGATACCTTGCCAAGTATTCGATCCTGCTGTCATCTCCCTCCAGCCCTAAGTCTGTTCCCCACACCTGACACAGTGCGAGCTCCAGCCTGAGCCGCTGGGTCTTCTGTGGAGCACTGGGCTTGGAGGATGTGCTCCCAGAGACAGGAGGGTTTTGAGACGGGGCAATTTAAAATAATGAAATTAATAGTGGCTTTTAAGGACTGGTTTTGGACTCAGCAGTGAAAATGCATGCGTACTCTTAGCACCAGCAGGGATCGGTATGAGGAGCAAGAGAAGAACAGTTTGAGGTGTGTGTGTGCATGTCCTTGCCCCTCTCTTGCCTCCCATGGTCCAAATTTCTGCCTCTTTGCATGGCCTGTGCTGAATGTAACGAAGGAAACTCTTCTTGAAGGTGGGATGGATTACAGAGTCCCCGGTGCTGTCAGCAATGGTGAAATGGTGCCCACACACCCTGGCATGGAAAAGGAGAAGGAGGAAGAAGAGGAGGAGGACCAGACCCTGGAGCGTGGTCAATGGAACAACAAGCTGGAGTATGTCCTGTCCGTGGCTGGGGAGATCATTGGCCTGGGAAATGTCTGGCGCTTCCCCTACCTCTGCTACAAGAACGGTGGAGGTAAGTGCAGCCAGGGCCACCTGGCCACCAGCCCCACCCCACCATCCCTCTCAGCTTCTCCGCTGTGCCCAAATCATGAGTCCGAAGAGGGGGTGCCAACCTGCCAACAGGGCACTGCCATCTGGGCCCCAGCCAGGGGCTGTTTCGAACCAAGTGGGACATGGATAACAGTGGCAATGTCCCAGGGTTTCCGATGGCCGTAGCTGTGTTTCCCTGAGATGAATGGAGCTCTGGTCCTGCTGGTGAAGTGGGTGGCTCTCTGCAGAGGCGAGGCAGGAAGAGCAGGGAGAGAGCCCAGCTTTCAGAGCAGCGTGTCTCACTTCAGGCATCACTTCCTTGAGGGGCGCCAGGCATCCTGTGCTGGTCAGGTGGTGGGTCCTGTGGGAGAGCAGGGAGTGGCGTGGGAGGCCACAGGGTCCCGGTGTCCTTGCAGGCTCTGCGAGGAGGAAAGCTCCAGGGGAACTCCCAGGAGTTCTTGAACACAGGTCCTGCTCCTGCGTCCATGGAGGGCTGTCCCCTGGGTGCTGGAGGCAGGTGGCAGGGACAGGGCAGAGTGAAGGGGTTTCTCCTGCCTCGGTGCAGAAGTACAACACCCCTCCTGCCCGCCATGGTACTCCCTTGGCACCTACCGGAGCTGCAAGGTGGGGAGAGGAGACCCCTGCCCGTGATCCCCAGGGCAGGGCGGTGAGGGCGGGATGGGTGTGCCCGATGCAGAGGCAGGGCGGCAGGGCGGCAGGGCGCTGCTGCCGCGCTCCAGCGCTGCCCGGGCCGTGCTCAGCCATCCCCCGTGGCCGGGCCGTGCTCAGCCATCCCCCGCGGCCGGGCCGTGCTCAGCCNGGCAGGGCGGCAGGGCGCTGCTGCCGCGCTCCAGCGCTGCCCGGGCCGTGCTCAGCCATCCCCCGTGGCCGGGCCGTGCTCAGCCATCCCCCGCGGCCGGGCTGCGCTGCGGCGTGCCGGCACAGGTGGGCTCGCTGGGCAGGTGCAGGGTTGCTGGGGGCTTCCGCAGTTTGCGGCTGCCTTTTAAAGGACAAAACTTTAAAAAATGAAAACCCAAAGTTTTTTCCTCAACTTTGGCTCAGTGACATGCAGAGAGAGGGAGCCGCTCTCCCTGTCTGGTGATTAGCTGCTAATTGGGCCCTCCGGAAGGGCAGGGGAGAGGGGAAGCGGCGCTTGGCTGGGAGCTGGCGGGGAGCGAGCACTGAGGACCCAGGGCTGAAATCCCCTGGCTTGAGCTTGGGGTAGTCTCATGGGCCTCACTAAACTGCTTTCATCCCAGTGGCATAAAAGAGGATTAAACACTGTTTAGCTACTTTCATGCCGTGCTTTGTTCAGCGCTTGTTTCTTTTCGCCAGGTGGTCAGGCAGTTTCTTTCCCTGTTGAAAAAGGAGAATTTTCCGCATTTTCTTTTTCTGTGGGAAATGTGTCTTGCATTCAGCTGTGTCTGATCCCACCGCTGCGACTTTCCTTGGGTACTATTCCATCGATGGGAGCAGGACCTGGAATCCTGTCCAGGCACCCCTTGCCCAGGGTGCCAGGGGAGAGCTCTGGGGAGAGGGGAGCTGCCGTGTGAGCAGCAGAGGCAGGACACGAAGGGATTTCTCAGCCTTTTCTCCCTGGAGAAACGGGCCTGGAGCAAAGCCCTGTGGAGCAGTAGAGGCTGTGAGGAGTTTGAAGTCCCAGGCAGGTTTTTCATCTCCGGCCCCCTTTCCGTGAGGTTAGAGCAAGGATGGGGCACGAGACCCTGGTGCAGCAAGGAAAGCGGTTCCTGTAAGGTTTCTCCTGGGGCGGAGCAGTGCGATGAGGCGGTGCAGGACGCAGGGCTCCCTCCTGCCTCGCGGCACCCAGCCTACCCCAGACAGTCCTGTATCAAAGCCCTTGTAACACCTCCAGCTGAATTCTGAAAGTTGCCAGAGGTTTTGTTTTATACTCCTTTAGGAATGCTGGTCCAGGCACTTGCTTCTCCCATTCTTCTCCAAAGGTGCAGGGCCTTTATTTAGCTTCCAGCTCCAGGTCAGTCATGGCCAGCCTGCACCCATCGTGCCAGCACTCCCCTCAGTCTGAGGCAGTTCTGCCCTGCTGGATGACTCTTTCTCTCCCTGCTGAACTCTGTGCAGGCAGTGGTGACAACTGCTCTCAGCTCTTGCTTTGCTTACCTAAATATGAGCTTCTTCAAGAAAATGGTATCTGCAAAATCTGAGTTATGCAAAGAGCCAGTCACTCTTCCTTTCTTTAGGGATATTTTCACATAAAGGAAGAGTAGTGCCTTACACATTTAGTGCTCAGTGCATGACACCAAAGCCCTACACAGTAGAGAAAAACAGCAAAGAAAAGCAAAAATGTGTTCTTTTTGCTCTTGCTTGCTCTTGCTTTCACCTGCAGTGGCAGGGTCAGGCCCTCCCTGGGCAGGCTGGCCCCACTGATTGGGAAATACCAGGGAAGCCTGTCTGGTGGTGTGGCTGCCAGCACTGCACCCCCTCCCCAGCTCCCCAAACCTGCCGGTCCCAAGGCCCTCCCACTGCTGGAAATGAGATGGGGAGGGCACTGGGGCTGGTTATAGAGTCATTTCACACCTGGGAGGTGAGGGGATTGCAGAGACAGGTCTCTGCAAATTTTTCACTCTCTCCACCGTAATTCTGTGTTATTTCACAGCCCACGTATCAGGACCCTCCTGAAACCTTCCTGAAACTCAAGATAACTGGAGGTTAGGGGACAAGCCAGACTGCAGGCTGCAAATAAGGGAAAACTGGGCTGGAAAGCTCAACTTGCTGCCTTAGAGACCTCTCCCAGAGTTTAGTTAAATACAAACTCTTAAATGACAACAATCTTACTTGGAAACAGGCTTGACTTTCATGATGATATGATTTTGTGCAAGGTGGGAGGTGAGGGGATGGTGTTGAGACAACCATTTCCCCTGCCATTTGCCTTCCCCCATTTCTGTTTACTGGTAGAGGGACAGCGTGTGGGCAGATGTGCATTGTTCCTGCAGGGCTGCCAGGTATCACAGAATCACAGAGATTGGAAAAGGCCTCTAAGATCATGGAGTCAAACCATTAAGCCAGCACCCCCTTCAGCTCCTGTTTGTCCACAGGGAGCTGCCAAGGTGCCTCCCCTGTCTATTTTCTTCTTCCTTTTTTTTTGCAAGCAGGGGGGGCTGTGGCTCTGTAACCAGCTGAGATGAGCACAGGGTGGGAATCCCGGCCAGTCCCCCAAGTCCCCCTTCCCTTTCCCTGCCCCTGCATGCTAGCTAAGCTTCTTAATGAAATCTCCTGGGTTTTGAGTTCTTGTGCGCCGGGATTGTTATTTCCCATACACGCCCACCGAGCTGAGCCCAAAGCCAGTTAACATCACACAGGCAGGGAAAAGGCCTGTGCAGGGAAACCACAATTAGCGCCTGCCTGGGCTGCCACCTCTGACCCTGCACACCCTCCGAGCCCACCACAGCCCAGATGCTGCTCTCTGCTCGGGGCCACCTCTTTCCTGACCTGTGTCCCTGCCTCTCAGCGGGGCTCGAGCAGCTCCAGTGACACATGATGTGTCAGTGGCACATGATGTGCATGGACCATCTTGCGAGGCTGTCTCCTGTGCTCTGTGGGGTAAAGGCCATGGCTGTATTCAATATTAACCTGGGGTAATCAAAAGCTTGAAGCATTTTCTCTCTCCCTGCCTGTTTGGTGACAGGGCTGGAACAGGAGGGCGGCCCTGGCTGCTGCTGTGAGGTACATACTTTCCTGTGCTACTTGCTCTTCATTTGCATGTCTGCTGCTTTTTGGCGAGCAAGTGATTGAGCAAACCCACAGACTGGGCAACAGTGTCAGTCTCCATGTGCTCCTCAGAGCCTTGGTATTGTCATCCATGGGTTTGTCAGCTTACTCAGTCACAATAATCGATACGAAAGGAGCCACCAACCCGATTAAAAGTTGTAATGTCTTTACAGAAGAGTGTTCTTCTGTATTTCCATACAGCTATTGACAACTTCCTTCTCCATTCTTTGTATATATTGAATTATTCATGTAATCACATCACTCCAGATGATGAAATGGGAGGAAATTTTTTTCCTGGCATCCTGTCTGTGATCTTCCAATCTCCACAGCCCCCATCCCTCCCAGGCTGTCCCACCCAGGAGGAACCTGCCTGGTGACTGGCTGGAGACAGCCTGACCTCAGTCACCTCATGGGGCTTATTTTTCTGTCTGCCACTTGAATCTGCCAGGTGCCTTCTTCATCCCTTACCTCATCTTCCTCTTCACCTGTGGGATCCCGGTGTTCTTCCTGGAGACGGCGCTGGGGCAGTACACGAGCCAGGGAGGGGTGACGGCCTGGCGCAGGATCTGCCCCCTCTTTGAAGGTGAGTGGGGGGAGCTGGAGGGCGTGGTGAGGTGGGGAGACCCCAGGACCCCAGGGGGATGAGCAGAGATGTGTCTCCCCGCAGCCTGGGTTGTTATGCGCCTCCACACATCCCCTGCCCACCTGCCTGAGAGGGCCACCGGCCGCCCCCTTTCCAAAATCGTGCTGGAAAAATTGATCACCTTTTTCACCAAACAGTTCTCGTTGTTACATTGCATCCCAGTTTCCTTCTTCACGGCCACAGCTCTGGCCAGGAGCTTTGTGCCCGATCAAGGTTGTCCTCTAAGAGGTAAATGGGGAAAACACTTCTGGTGGTTGAGGAACCTAAAGCATGCTGCTGGCTTTTTAAGTCAACGCTCTGTCATCTTTGTGAGTTTGCAGGTGGCTTAAAACCTTACTGGTGAAAGGTGTCAGCTCTCTTAATGAATTGTTAGTAGTCAGATCCTCTGTTTCTAGCACTGTTTCATCACAGTTATCCAGCCTCAAGCCACTTTCCATGATTTCTCTGAAATCACAGTTGCCTCCTCCTCATGTGCCAAAACCTTTAGATGCTTCTCCAACACTTCTCAGAGAAGGTGTGCAGTGCTAATAAAAGAGCTTCCCAAATAAAAGTGAAAAGGGAAAGTGAAAAATAGAAAAAAAAGAATTTTGTTAGAAGAGATGTGACTCAGCAGGTGCAGCACCACTGTATGTTTCTGCCCTTTGGGTGATTTTCCAACCACAACCTGCCCATCCCCTGCCCGGGGTCCCTCCCATTGCCACCCTTTCACCAGGGAAGGCTGTGGCAGGGCAGCAGGAAGAGGGGTGCCTGGGGCCCCTGACCGGATGCCCACGGATGTGGCACAGTGGCCTTTGGGGAGGGGACAGTGGCTCTGACGGCCGCCCCACTGACGTTCATCCAGCAGCGCGCTCCAAACGCAGAGCAGCAGCTCCCAAAGGGAATCCTGCTCCTGGCCCCTGGCACGTGGGTCACCTGCCTTCGGGGCTCGCTTTCTGCAGGAATTGGCTACGCCTCACAGGTCATCGTCGTACTGCTGAACTTCTACTACATCATTGTCCTGGCCTGGGCCTTGTTTTATCTCTTCAGTTCGTTCACCATCGACCTCCCCTGGGGCAGCTGTGACCACGAGTGGAACACAGGTGGGTGTGGAGCCCTCTCCCTGTCCTCCAGCAGATCCCGGCTGAGGGAAACCTGCTGCTGCCCAGGGCCAAGCCTCGGGAGAGCGTCCTGCTCCTGTGTGGGTGGGACACATGGGGTTTGAGGTGCTGGGTCACTGCAGTGCTGTTGGTGCTTTTGAGGGAGAGGCTTGGTCGATCTGGGTCTTTGCTAGAGAGCACCAGCACTGGACAGTGGTGACCTCCCTGGTGACTCCTGCTCTGGGCTCCAGCTACCATGGGCACCTTCCTTCTTGGCATCTTTCAGTCATCCTGTTCTGTGTGTTGGCCACAGACCCAGTGCTGATCAGGACTGTGCCCACTGGGAGGAAAAATTAAATGCTGTCATCTTAAGCGTCCCAGATGTCTTGCCAGCCTTTCCATGGAAGGGATTTTTTTGTTGTGCATCCTTGGGACTATAGGAAATTTCTCCCAGAGTCAATGTCAGTGAGTGTCAACAATGTGGATGGACAGGGAAGGATTTTTCAGATCTTCTGGTACTCCGGGCACTGCTGCTTACGCTCCTCCTCTCCCTGGGCCTTTCCCACAGAGAACTGCATGGAGTTCCAGAAGGCGAACTCCACGTTCAACGTGACCAGCGAAAACGCCACGTCCCCGGTCATCGAGTTCTGGGAGTAAGTAAAGGACAGGCCTGGACACCCCTTCCCTCTCACATGTAACTTCCCTGGGCAAGGGACAAACCCTGCAGCAGCACATCCTACTAACCCACCCTTGCCAGAAGAGGACACAAGGCAGGAAGCCGGGCAGGTCAGAGTGAAGGCCCTCAAGGGCAGCCCTGTCAGTCAAGGTTAACATCACTGGGCCCATGGTGTTGCTCTGGAGCTGTGCTGGCATGCCTCAGAGCCACCTGATTTTGTCCTTCTCTGATGCTGTGTTCCTGTTCCTCTGGACCTTTTGGCCTTTTTGGTCTCACTGACCTCTTTCCTTTGAATCCGTGCTGCTGTGTGAAACCAGCATGTTCCCAGGAGGCTCTGGCATGGTGGGTGGTGACTCTTGTATGTGAGCCAGTCTTATCTCAAAAACAGAAAAAGAAGCGATGTTTTCACTACAGGGTGACTAATATGCAAGTTATGCTGAGGAGAGAAACTCACCAAAATCGAAACAGAGTGCTAGGGCCAGATAACTTCACACTGAAATTTGGTTCCTTGTTTTCACTGTTTTTTCCTCCTGAGTTAGTTACCCTGAGGTACAGAGTAGCTTTATTTCTGGCATGAGGGCGTTGCTCTGTTGGCTCAGGATCTCTGATGATCCTCAGCATCCTGAGCACTGAGCCCTGGCTGAATGACCGTGCAGGTAACCCCTGTGCTGCCACCGTGCATTCCCCTTGTGCGTTTGGATGGAGGGAGGGCTCCGGCCCCGCTGCCCTCGGCAGTGGATGGAGCGCACACACAGCACCCCCAGAGCTTCCTCAGCTCAGCACAGGGACACTGCTTTTAAAGTTTTTAAATTTTCTTTGTCTCCTGTGTGCTCCCTGAGCCTGTGGTCTCCCTCTGCCTGCTGCTCACAAGTGATTAGCTGGTGGTCTGCCTTAGGTTGCTTTTCCTGAGGCTGAACACTGGAAAAGTTGTTTCCATCGCTGCTGTGACCATGCCTGTGTTACTGGGGAATAAGCGACACGGGATTGGAAATTTCCACTGTCCATTGCGTCTGACGCAGCATCTGTTCCTGCCCTCCCTGGGCAGGAAGGCAGGAGGCCAGCACGTCTGAGGAGCTCTGACCTGCCAGTGGGCTGATGGCACACTCCAGAGGTCTCTTCTGGCTGCAGTACAGCACCCAGTTAGTTCCAGTCCATGGGCACTCTTTCCACTGGTTAGAGTCCACATCCCTAGAAGCAGGCAAAGAGCAACATGATGAAGCACATCTGCGAGATGATTTTTCCAACCCTTCTCTTACCCCCTCAGTCCGCTGCAAGGCTGTGAGGCAGGGGGGCAGCAGTGTGTCTTAGACTAGGGTTCTCCAGCAGCACCTTTATTTGGGGATAATTGCTGTCTTTTGCAGCAGGGTGGACGTTGCTGCTGGGCTCCAGTGTTGTGCAAGTCCCTCTCTGCCTGTCTCAGGCTTGGGTTTTTGAGACTGCACCTTGGGGTTTCACACTCAGGTCCAACTGTGTGGTGTAGGAGCTGGAGGAGGATGAGTCCTTCCTTTTGTAAGTGATGAGGAAGATTTGACATACGCATGACATGGAAAGGCCGCTGTTACCTGACCTCATTTGTACCACGGTCCACATAGTCCAGGATTTTATCTCCACACTGGCTGCAAGAGGATGCTCTAGGTGGCCTCTTCTGACTGTGCAGTGGGGATTATGCTGGTCGTGGCTGGGTCTTAGTCACAGAACGGGATGCCGTGCTGCTCTGTGTCCTGAGGTGAATTATGTGGCTGCCTCAAAAGAGAGAGGTGTGCTGTGGAGAAGGGGTTGGACAGCATTGCTTCTTGGGTGGCCCTGATGGATTCTGCGTGGTAAGTGCAGTGTATCCCTCACTTTGTGGACTGGAGCATGCCAGAAATGTAGGTGAACTTTGCGTGTCCACGCGTGACCTGCCAGGCTGGCAGTATTTTTCAGAGGAGAGCACTGCTTAATTCCTCTGAGGCTTTCAGCTCAGACCTGGCCCTGGTTAGTAAGACAGCTTTTCTCCCCAAAGCCACCAGGCACTGAGGAGGTGAGAACCAGCGTGGTGTTGGGAACGTCAGTGGCCAGCATCAGTGACGCTTGCGTGTTCCTTTGCTTCCCCCCAACGCAGGAGGCGAGTGCTGAAGATTTCTGACGGCATCCAGCACCTGGGTGGTCTCCGCTGGGAGCTGGCTCTGTGTCTCCTGCTGGCGTGGATCATCTGCTACTTCTGCATCTGGAAAGGGGTCAAGTCCACGGGCAAGGTGAGTCCTCGGTTCAGGTCGAGCCTCTTCCCTTGGTCACAGCTGGAGCACTGGTTCTACTCACCTTTCATAGGCTCAGAGAGGTCCTTGGGGTCCCCTGGGAACCGCTGTCTGCATAAGCTGGTGGGAGCCTGGAGGGCTCAATGTGCAGCAGGAGTGTGAGCCAGGCTCTGTGGTTTTGGGTAGGAAAGGATGGGAGCACTGAGGCATCTCAGAGCGTTAACTTCCAAGGTGTATATCCCCATCTAGTCCCTCCCCATCCACAGGCCCAGGACACCCTCCAGTCTTCCTCTCTGTGGGGTGGTTGCATGTTCCCTTCCTTCCCACCGCAGCGTGAGCAAGCAGCATGTTTCTGCCTCTGCTGGCAAGTGCAGCTGGAAAATCTTCAAATTAATTAGATATAAACAAAGGTAACTGTGATGGCCTCAAAGCCCTCTCTGCCTCAGCACCATGGGAGTTGTCTTTTTATTCTTTTTGTTTGCCCCAACTCTTCCAGTTGCTCATGTTCTCCAGCAGTAAAGGTCTCCTTTTTCTTTCCCCACACCAGTCACCACAGAGTTATTTCCTTGACTGTTTTTGGGAAGGATTGGTGTGACTGTCCAGCTCCATTCCGTGCTCCGTCTGTTACAGAGTGTGCCACTCTCATTTGCACTGACCCCATTACTTAGTTTCTGCTACCGCCTCCTGACCCCATTCCCAGCCAGCTTTGTCTGGAGCCAGCAAGAACAGATGGAAATGAAAAGGTTTAGTGTGTTTCCTAAATGGTGTCTTCTCTGCACGTCTTGAACAAGCCATCATGTGTGATGGGGTGTAAATTTTAACTGCACCCGTTTCCATCAAGCTGATGGCACGGATGTTAGCAGTTTCTCTTGCTTCCAGAATGGTCTGGGATTATGAAACATGACAGGGAAATCAAGCATCTTGCAGGGATGATATTTTCTGGTTTCCATGGAGTAAAATTAGAAGAAAAGAGCAACTGCTTGCTGTGGTGGCCTGGTAAAAGAAAGCAGAGGCGGCCTAATAACAGCAAATATTACACTAGAACGCAACAAATGTAGTGTGGGAAGCCCTGAGAACAAATTCCATCTATTTTAGATACAAGTTCTAGGTCAAATGCAAGTGATTTTTAGCAAAAAGTACTAGTGATGGTGAGACCTTGAAAACAGAAAACTTCTTTCAGTGAAGCAACAGTGTCCATAGGTTTATCAACCCTTCACGTATTTCATAATCTGACTAAAATGATGGCTGTGGGAATACAACCCCAGTGGGAAAGAGATATTCCTCAATTCCGAGGATTTGCCTGTGGAGGGTCAAACACCCTGAGCTGAAATCACCCTACTCAGATCAGCAGTGGTTCTCATCCTCCAGCACAGGGACAGCCCGACCCCCAGGAGCGCTCCCACAGGCAGGAGGTTGTCACAGATGGAACCACTTTGCCGAGGCATGTGGATCAGATTCAAGTAAAACTCTGGATGTTGTTGACCAGCATGTGACAGAGCGATCACACTGATCCCGGCAAGGTTCCTAGTGATGTAGTTAGTGCTAACAATGCCCAAAAAATAAAAAGATTGGGTCTGAGCCAAGCACTGAGTAATATCTCATTGGATCCAGATGTTCCTGTTGTTAGATAGAAGTTTGGCAATCTTAATCCAGCAAAAACTTCTCCAAATTCAGGCCTCTGGTCTCAGTGGAGGTGTGAGTGACTGTGGAGTGAAAAGCTCAGCACACTAATTCACATGGGCTGTAAAGCACATAGGATGTTACCAAAATGTCTGGCGCATGATTTGGACTCACAACAACCAGTTTGTATCCTGAGCTCCTAAAACTAGAGATCAAGCCAAGAATGTGCAACTTAGTGCATGTTCTTCCAGGATGCTAAGGTTCAAAGACAATGAGTTGTTTTCATGATTTTTGTTTTTAATCTTGCTTTCATGGGCCGAGAAAGCTTAGACTTGCATCCCGTTATTTCCTGAAGGAAGACTTTGATTGTGTGGTAAATGCAGTGATGATGGTTAAACTCGCAGGACCTGCAGATTTGATTTACTGTCACTGTACAGCTCTAAATCAGAGGCTCCTTGAAAATTTGAGACTATGGGGAATGATGGCATTTACTTGTGCTGAAGGATTCTGTCCTTGGTTTCTACAGTGTTCAGGATGCAGATTCAGAGGGACAGGGATGAATCTGCTCACGCAGACATCTCCGGCAATCCAGAGCCTCAGCAAGGAGGTATTTTTCACTGATCTCTGTGTCAGTGTTATCCAAGGCTGCTGAGATATATAGAGCAGGGCACATGAAATGCATAGAAAACCTGGAGCTGCAGACAGAGGTGATAGTCTAGTGCTGGGTTTTTTCAAGGACGGGATATCTCTCAAATCCTGTCCCACAATACGAAACTGAATCACTGGAGAGCATTGTGTCCTGACTTAGGGGAGGACTCGCATTGCAGCATCAGGTGCTTTGGCCATGGCTTTATTCAGATGGAGTCTATCAGAGTGGATCCAGAAAACAAAATCTCTTTTTGAATCACTACTCAGATCATAAAGATTACCCGGGGCAGAGCAGAGGTGGTCGTACTGTCCAGGGAAATCACGCGCTTGTTCTCCTCAGGACGTCCCCTAACGCAGAAACTGCCAAAGATGTGTCACTGCCTGTGACTCCCGCTAAGGGATGGGGGCTTTAGGTGGATTTTAAAGCAACTTATTCTGGATGGATGGGCAGGTGTGAGAAATGGATCACTTCACATCATTACATTTTGCACTTCCTCCAGAGATGAGCTCTCCAGTGCACAACTGCCAGAGCTGAGAAAAGAGCTGTAGGGTAGCGTTCAGGTGAAGCATGCTGATGCAAGTCCTCGCTCAGCACGTCCACACAGGAAAAACCTGAAGAAGCAACATTTCTTTTTTGGCCTAGCATGATAGCGAACAACCTCTTCTCAAGGTGGTCAATAATTCTTTAAGGTGTGGAAGCAATGCAAAAGGATTAATGACATTACTTGAATTGTTGAGGAGGTTGCATGAGCTCTCGATATCGGTTTGTGTGGGAAACAGACTGCAGTGTGGCGTCACTGTGGCATGCTGCAGCAGTTAGCCTGAACAGTCCTGAAAGTACCCTGGTAATCCCCAAAGTGAGTGTCACATCTTCCAGAGGTGAAGTCCCTGAAAGGATTAGCTGATATGGGTTTCCAGCTTTCCCCCAAGGGATGTAGCTAGAGAAAGGGATTTTAACCCTACCTGAGTACGCCTGCAATGCTGATGGGGCTAGTGGCATCAAAAGCAAGAGGACATGTGCTCAAGGTCCTGCTCAGGTCTGCATGCTTGGTGGCAATTCTGAGACGTGCAGCCCTGCTCTGCCTGAAATGCCCACGATGGGTAACTGAGCTGGGGTCCCTCAGAGGCAGCGGCTGCGAGTCACCGCAGTGGGGAGGGCTGGGCACACCCCCTTTGCCAGTTCCAGCTCTGAGCTGGGGACCCCCAGCATTGTCCCTGGTGGTCCTTCAGTGGCAATCACGTTTCAGGGCTGTATCTCTCACCTGCATACCCCTTCACCCTCGACACTAAACGCTATGGACAAGAGACTGTCTGTGTGCCACTCAGACTCTGTTTGGAGTAGGGATGTGAAGATGGACACCGAGGGCAGCTTCTTCTCTGGTGCAGGTGGATATTACAGCACTGGCTTCAGCAGACCCACTCTGACCCCGGCCTGCTGACAGCCTGGCTCAGGGTCTGGACCGCTCCTAGGGCTACAAAGGTTTTCTCTGGCTCCAGACACGCAATGGCATGTCCTAAGTTTCCTGAGTGCATTCTAAAATGCATTTCTTTCTACTGCAGGAGACAGCAAGGTGCTCAGCAAAGCAACCTGACCTGTCCCCTGCCCACCTCTCCCAGCCCGGGGGTCAGTGCTGTGCTACCGGCCGGAGCTGTGTGCTCTGGCCCGTGCTGCTCTCTCACACCTGTCCCTTCCTCCTCCTCCCAGGTGGTGTATTTCACTGCCACGTTCCCGTATGTCATGCTGATTGTTCTGCTGATCAGGGGAGTCTCCTTACCCGGGGCATCCCAGGGAATCCTCTTTTACCTTTATCCAGACATCAGTCGCCTTGGGGACCCTCAGGTAAGGTGGAGCGGGGGGAATGAGTGGCTAAGCTGTGCTTGCACGGATTCCTCTGGCAGCCCTCACTCTCTCCTTTTTGTTTTCCTGCTCTCTTTCTTCCAATTTCTACTTTCTGACCCCTCTTTTCCCCCTCTGTGGCCATAAGGCAGAGCTGCGATATTGCTGTGTTTTCTGATAGTCCCTGCTCTCTTGCCCCCCAGTGCTGTGCCCGTATTTTCCTGTCTTGAGTTGACTCTGAATCGCTCAGGGGTATGGGCAGTGGGATTTAATCCTCTATCACGAGTGGTGCCAGCTGTCCCTCCCCTTTCCCGGGGAGGCTCCTGTGCTGCGGAGCCAGACGGTGCACGGGGTGCACTTTGCACCGTGCCGGCAGCTTGTGGGGATGAGCCCTGCTCCTGGCACGTTTGCTCCATCTTCCTTGGGCAGCATGCCGGGTGCATGGATGGCGGGAGCCACGGCATGCTGCAGCAGCAGTCCCTGGGACCTGGCCGCCTTCCTCTCCTTCCCATCCCTGGTGAGAAATTCCTGCCTGTTTGACAGGAGGGTCAGCGCCCGACTGCTGCTTTTAATCTCTTTGGGACAAGTTCTTCCACGTTAAATCCTGGCTCCAGCTGAGCTGCTGTACCAGCCTTTGTGTGAAGGTGTTTCCAAAGGAGATTAAAGGGTGCCTGCCTGGAAAATAGGCCAGCAAAACCCTTGGTAACCCCATTAACTCTTTCTGGTCTAGCACCAGTGCTGCTTTGGTTATTAATTTTGCGAGAGGGAACATAAGCGCTGATGGATGTACGGCAGGAGGGGGGTGAGACAGCTGCTCCCTCGGCATGGAGGTGCAGAAAAGCGTGGAAGGGCGTGAGGACAGGTCTGTGTTTGCTGTGTTTGTGTCTCCATTTGTGCTGATGAGGTGCAAGAGGCTTCTGAAATGAAATAATATTTTTGAATGGTGCTCCTTCCCCTTCTGAAAAGTCCTGTTGTTACCGTGGCTGTGTTGCCCAGGGGACTGAACTAAGCCACCTCAGGCTTAGTTGGTTGGTTCTAGCTGTGTCCTCATTAGGTCTGTCCCGGCAAACTCTTTCAATTGCAGCCCGTGCTTTAGAAGCACAGCTTCCTTCCAGCCTGGCAGAAAGGCAGAGTAACCCTTCAGAGTAAGAGCATGGCTCTGCACCAGGGCGGGAGAACTCTGCTGAACCAAGGGAAAAGAACTTGCTTCTCCCTCCCCAACCCCATCATTCCCCAATGAATGCTTCACTTCTGCGGGAGAAAAGCAGGATTTGGCAGCGACGGTTGCCTTCCTGTGGCATGTTTTAGCCATCCTACTGAACCGTGTCGCAGGGCTCGGGGCTTCTCTCGTGCCTTCCCATCAGCGAGGGAAGGGTTATTGCCCCGAGCCCCACACGCGTGTGGCTGTGCCCCCCTGTCTCTGCGCAGGGACTGCGGTCTGAGTCCTGCCAGCCCACGGGGACCGAGTCGATTATTATTGATTTGTGCTCAAAGGACAGTGAGCTGTAATTGTTTACCAGCAATCCTGCACTGCCTGGGAAAAAGGGAGGTTTTTTAGCGCTTGGGAAGGGATTCTGGAAATTAAAAAAAAAAAATTAAAAATAACCTCTCCAATCTGAGCCTTATGAGAAGGCATCTCAAGGGGAGGTTTAAACAAAGAGCAAACAATATACAAGGGGACAAAATCAAAGCTCCTCTAAAGTATATGAAAAACTAGGTGAAAAGAGGGGATGAATTATTTATCGGATTCTACCAGGGGAGCAGCAACAGCTGAGATGTGATTAAGTGTCAGAATTTCAGGCTGGTGTGTGGAAATCATTGCTTTTCACCTGCCAAGTGACCTTGTGCAGAACTGGGAAATCCTGTCTGTGAGGGCTCAGTCGAGCTGATTGATGATGGTCTCTTCTGGCTGTGAAGTCTACAGTGCCCTAAATCTTCCTGCACCTTCATTTCCTCGATCTGTGAAATGCCTATAATTAAAATGGTAAATAAACTGCATTTGATAGGTAGATCAGACCAGACAGAGAACTGCCAAACCAAGGTGCTGAATAATGAAGACCAGTTATGCTCAAATACGAGCAGATAACAGCAAAACCAGCAAAGAGATCATCTATGTTGAACTGCGTGTCCCCAAACCAAAAAAATCCAAAAAACGAGCCCATAGCTCATTTTTTAAATATGTAGAACATTTAATACTATGACGTGAGCATGCCAGCCATAATTAGGCCCAAAGTCTTTTCCCACTCCTTGGCTGCATTGCTGTGCTCCAGAATCATCCTGTGTATTTCACAGCGTGGACCAACAAAGGGTCTTGGGGTCATCCTCCATTTCTACTTTTGATCACTCCACCCTTTGCATTTATCAGCTTTATCAATTGTTTTATTCAGTAGGAAATGTTGGAAATTTATGAATGTCATTAAGCAGAGGGATGCATAGTGGGATCCACTAGTGAGAAGATGAAACGAGAGGAATTCAGAGTAGAAATAAGATTTAAGTGTGTAAAACTTGTCATTAAAAGAACTTTTCTCAGGTGCTGTCAGCTCTCTGTTGGTTGAAGCTTTCCTATCGCTGCCAGTCACTGTTTAGATAGACAGATATAAAGAGAAGACTGAAGGGCTCAATGCAGAAAGTGATGGCTTGTGTGTTTGGGTTTGCTTTAAAGAGAAGAAATGTAATGGTCTCCTTTCGCTAAATTAGATTTAATGAGTGACAATGGAGAAGGAGTTGTGCTCAAAGGCTGCTGAGTTTATCTGTCTCTGGAAAACCAGCAAATGTTTCTCAAAGCCTCCCACTCTTACTTTCCTCTTGAAATTTCCAGAAAACCCCCACCTTGCTGTATTTTCTTGTACTTTATCCAGTCTTTATATAGAGAAAGAAGCTTCTGTGACGAGCTGCTTTCCACCCATCCCAGGTGTGCTGAAGGCCCCCGAAGTTGGGGGCTGTATCCCGGTCCTGGGGGCAGGGAAGCACCGGAGGTGCCAATGGCCAGCAGAGGTGTGCATTACTTTTTGAATATCCTTCCCTACGTCCCCCTCGTTTTCTTTCACCCATTTCCCTGATGGTTGTGTTTTGGAGCAGAGTTTGCCCCTGCAGATTTCCCACATGGATCTTGCTTCCCAACAGACAGGATAGGAAGGGAAGGCAAGAGAAGATGCCCCCAGTTTTTCGGGGGGGGTCTGTCCACTCTGCCTGTGGCTGCAGAGGGAGAATGCTGAGGTCATGGTTTGGACCAGGGCAGCTCTTACAGTCAGTGCTGAGCAGAGGATAAGCCCCTCCAGCCACCACGGGGAGGATGAGAAGTGTGTGCATCTTGCAGGGCTGCGACCTGCTGGGTTAACCATGGGCCTCTGTAGCCACGCTGGGAAGGGGTCAGAGCCCCAAACTCAGGCCCTTCCTGCTGCTGCTCTACGGCCAGCAAACGCTGCTGCTTCCCTGTGAGAGGCGAGGGCGACCACAGGCCTGCTAAATATTATTTGTTCCCCGTATTTATTGTCTTCCCAGCAGGCCTTTGCCTTGACGCGGTGTGCCGGGTTCGTGCTGGTGCCGGCACCCCGCTTTCCCCCGGTGCCGGCGCAGTGTTCCCGCCGTGCCCGTGAGGGGACGCGTGCGCCGGCAGCGCCGCCCCGGCAGCGGTGCCTGTCCCCACCGCGCACCCCGCGCCCTGCCAGAGGGGCGGCGAGCCCGGGCACTGCTCCTGCTCCGCCCGGGGGACGGAGGGCAGGTACCGGGCTGCAGGCAGGGAGAGCTCGATGCTCCCACAGCGTGCCGGAGGGGCTCGGGGCTGGAAGCCTCTCCTCCGCCCTGCCGGAGCGATGCATCCCCGTGGGGCGAAGCGCAGCTGTATTTACCTTAGACGGCTTCCTCCGCCTCCTTGTCCCATGCCTGCTCCCGGCCCTGCTGCCATGGGACCCGGCCGTGCAGCCCTGCTGAGGCTGATCTCAGCGCTGACATAGCGGGGAGGAATAAAGCTGTCTGCCTGTCTGTCTGTCTGCCCGCAAGCAGCAGGGCGGGGAGGACCATAAAGCCCGGCTCCCCGGGCAGCAAGGAGCGTCCCTCGGAGCACCGCTCGCCCCTTTGCACCTCCCCGGGGCAGGCAGCTGCGGTCCTCGGGTCGAACCAGGGACCTGTTTGTTTTCTTGTGGTGTTTAAAGTAACCCCAGTGGTGGGCGGGCCCTCCTGGGTGCAAAATGTCCCTACAGGTCGCCAGGTGTCCTGAGGTGTGGGGGTGACATGAGGTCTGTGTTCTCAGGCTGGGCGCTGTGGGGGCCTCGAGTGCCGGCACAGGGAGATTAACTGGGGAACAAAGCCCCTGTTCCTCACTCCCGAGGAGTATTTTCCAAGCAGATGGGGCTCAGGATTGGGAACATGATGCTTGGCTCGGTGTTGGCTGGGCAGGAGGAACCAGAGCACTTTACAGAAATGTCAGTGACCCATTCCCTGTCTCCTCTCTGCTGGGATAAATGGGGACGGAGGGAAGCATTGCCCTGGGCTGTGCAGCAGGGCCTCAGCTCTGTGCTGGCACAGCGCTGTGGGATGTGGGCTGCATCTTTGGGCCGGGGCCTGTGGACCGGTCCTGAGTGAAGGGGAACGTCAGTCACCTGGAAATCGTGCCCTGGGAGCCTTGCAGTGAAACCTCAGGAGTCACCATCTCCCCTTGGAAGGCAGGGATGTGTTTGTGTGGTGCAGTGGGTGGCTGGTGGGTAGTGCCAGCGCCACAGGCTGACTCGTGAGCCGTGATGTCGTGAGCAAAAGAAATGCTGCTTGAACTGTAGCTCAGGACTTGGCTGGTTTTTGCTCTCTGCTATGCATTACACCAAGCGTGACCCTCCACACACACAGCATGTCCCCGCTCCGTGCTGTGTCATCTCTGCTTGCTGATGGGGACAGTTCGGTGCTTCTCAGCGTGCCACCTGTATTTGATGTGTGGCATCCGCCAGGGCTCAATAACATTTTGCTCGAAAGTGGTCTTTCTCTTATTTGTAAGTGCTTTGAGAACTTCCTGAGGAAGGATCTGTTTCAGTACTGGGAGCTATTAAATTCCAGTACATGCAATAAAGTGAATATTGCTGAGAAAATTAAGGGACGAAGGAATGGCCATAACCATCTTGGATAACTGCAGCTCAGGTGTAAAGGTTTTGGCTAAAAACTGAGGGTAGGAGGCTATTGCAAACTGGAACAAACAACACATTCAAAGAAATTGAATTATGAATTAAATAAACTGGATGGCCTAGAAAAATGCGGACAACAATTAAATCAAAATACCCATGCTACCAATATGCCAGCAAAATCTGAACAGGATAAACTTTAGCAGTCTCTTTGGGAGCAGTGGCCAGAGAACAGCAGGATGCTTTTATCTGCAGCGGAAAGAGAGCCCTGCCTGACCCCGTGAGGCCCTTTAGTCAGAGTGGTCTGGGAACAGCTGAAAAAAACACTTCTCTGAGTCACTACAGGGAGAGAAATGAGCACATGCAGCAGGTTGGGGAGGAAAGGTTTGAGCTGGTGTTTGCTGAAGTGAGTGGTCCATGTAGCCCCCATGAGCCCTGTGGGGCTGGGTGGGCAGTGGTGCTGCTGGTGAGAGGCTGGAGGAGGCTGGACCCCTTCCAATCCCAGTGACCCCACAGTCCTGGGACTTGCTGCTGCTGCTGCTGGACTCCCTCACCAGTGGCTCAGGAGCACACATGGCATCAGTCCTGTGGCAGTCCTTTGACCCCCAAGCAATTTGGGAATTGCAAGGAGACTGGGAAGGTTGTAGATGTCTCTTGTCTTTGGCCCGAGAGCTGCGGTAACCTTTTAATGCTTGCAATAATGTGCGGGCAGCCTGAGCTGGTGTTCACAGCCACGCTAAGTAGGATCATAAGCTCTGCAAGTCAAGCTTGGCTTTATTTACAGTTTCAGCCACAGGCTGCCTTGCTTCAAACGGGAGCATATGCTAAGGCAGCTCCTGTATTCCCTAAAGATATCCCTTTGGGGCTGGACTCCCACACAGCCAGGTGTGCACCCCACAGCTGTGAGACTGGGCAGAGCAGGCAATGAAGTGAGGAGCCCACAGACCCCGCGCTGGCCTCTGCTACACAGTCAGGGTTATCGCTGGATTTTAGGAATGAGCCACGTCATAAGCCGCAGAGCTAATGAAGCTTGGCCTCTTGATATTTGGCTTCCACCATGGCTGGTAAAGCACCAGTTCTTTTCCTGCCTGAGGGGTATTTCTCCTTTGCCTGTGTGATTTATGTGATGTATAACACTGGTTGACTCTTCTTCCCTGTAGCTTTCTGCTCAGTGGGGACCCTGAGTTCCTGTCTTTTTCCCGTTCCCTAACTGTTGTGCAATTCATAGGTAGTTGATATCCTTGAGGTTTCTGACAACTGTTAAATCTGGTTGAAAAGCATCAACTGAGTCTAATGTTATGACAAGCGTGGGGTAGGCAGTTTAATGGCAAAAGTCTTGTTATCTTGACAAATTAAACTACAAGAGCTACAAACCCCATGAGAGGGTGTGTTTCGAGCTCAGATTTGATGGAAAACAAGAGCTCTAGCAATGAACAGCAAAGTAAAAAAGCAAACCTAACAAAGCATTTGATCCCAGTCTGTGCAAAGACATTTAAATTATTGATGCAAAGGTGTCTGCTGGTCCAGCTCACCTCAGTGCCTTGCTGTGCCTAAAATGTAGCTACAAAATGAAAGCTGTGCCTTTACTCCCCACGAGCACACTGATGCTTTAGGAATCAATTTTAAAAAGAGCTTTGATCTTTTTCTAATATTTTTGAACTGAAAAAATTAATGCCTTGCTCTCTAAACCCATCTTCCCATTCATCTCCAAAAAGAGTAAAATACACTGAGGTCAATTACTTTTTCGACTTCCCAGTGCCTTGAATTAGTTGTTCCAGTCCCGCCTCATCACCTGTCCCTTCCCATTCTACAAATCAGAGATTTGATCTCACTCCCTGTTTGATCTGAAACCCCGAGTCCAGGGTTTCCATGGACTTAAGTGAAGGTTGCGGGGTTGAATGTTAGACAAGTGGCTTGCAGAACAGTCAGGGAGAGCGGTTTCACCAAACCTCGCCCTAGCAGCGCTTCGCCTTCTCTCCCTGCTGGGGTTGGCAGCAGTGGGCGGGGAGAGGATTTATTCTGTGCGTCTATGCCTTGAGCTAAATCCAGAATTTCTTCTGGAAAAATGGCAGCTAATGGGATTGTAACGTGCCTTCATAAGGCCCATCGGCCCAGGAAGGAGAGGAGGTAACTATAAAACAAAACCTCTCACCACATGATTGTACTTTGGCCAGTAGGAAAGAGGAAAGGCAGAACCATGCATTGGTGAGGGTGGCCTGAGCAACAGGGGTGGTTGGGCAGGTGCTGCCCAGCTGACCATTGCCTCAGGACATGAGGTCTTGGCTGACAGATACAGGTGTGATTGGAAGCCATCAAAACCACTGTGGTGATTTCCATTGGCTCCTGTCCTTCTCGGAGGGGCTCTGGGGCAAGGCTGGCGTTTGTCCGAGGGCTTACTGGCACTGCTACTCTGGGAGAGGAGTCAAATGGAGACTTTTCTCATAAAGTTGCCCCAGTAATACTTTTCTTCTGCTTTTCTTTTGTCTCGAGAATGTGGCTACCCTTCAGCATTGGTTGAATGATTGTCTTATCTCTGTTTTTATAAACCCCCAGGAAAAAAGGTCTTAGAGAACAGAGGTTTATTTAATAATCTCTGTCATTGCTTCATTCCTCACCGTTGATTCCTGCTTTTGCTGTTGTCTGCAGAAGGCAGTGACAGTGGCTGAATTGGTGACTGCACACAGCCAGGCTTTCAGATGAAATTTGGCATTGACAAATGTCAGCCTTAGAGCCCTGGGATGTGTTATTGACAGTGAGAGCAGAGTGCCTCATGGGAAGAACAGTGTTCTTGTGTGTTCTTTTAGGAGCTGTCTTTTGCAATCAACTCTGTTTATTTCTATTACTCCTACCCAGCTGAATTTCTTTTAAGTTTTGGAGCCTTTACCTTAAATCTTGGAGGGAAGGGCCACCACCACAAGCTGTATGTACCCGTGCTGGCCAGTGGGAGACTAGACTTGCCCAAATCAAGTACCCTCCTCTGGTGGCAGAGGGCTCCTTCAGCCCTCATGGCAAGTGTTCATCTGGTCTCCTGCTGCTGGAAGGCTCTGGAGTGTCACAGGGTGCTGCAGATTTGTCAAAGAAAGAAAGAGGTGGTGCTGAAGAGCTACATGTGATTTGGGTGGGTGAGGCTCCTGAGGTATCCCTTCCCTTTGGCACTCCTAGCCCCGCTGGGTGCCTCACTGAGCGCTGCCATTCCTGGCACTGTCCAACCTGCCTCTAGAAAAGGCTTGTTCCGATGCAGAGTGCTGCTGGCCTTCTGATCCCTGGCCTTTCTGCTGCTTGCAGCAGCCTCCGGGCTCTGCCTCTTCCCGTCTGTGCAGTGTCTGTGCTGGCCTCGTCTTCTCACCTGTGTTTGCATCTCCCTTGCAGGTCTGGATGGATGCAGGCACTCAAATCTTCTTTTCGTATGCAATTTGTCTGGGATGCCTGACGGCTCTGGGCAGCTATAACAAATACCATAACAACTGCTACAGGTAACTGCTGCCTCGAGCCCTCCCCTCCCTGCACACCAGTGATCTGCCAGAGGCTGCTGGCCTGTGGAAGTGTCACGATTTCTGCTTTTACTCAAAGCATAGGAAAACTCTTTCCAGGTGTTTTCTCCCCAAATCTGGTTCTCTCTGCTTTATACCCAGGGGCATTTTCTGTCTGTCCCCTCTTCCACACTCTGCAGAGTTAGGTCCTCTTCACTAGCTTTGTGACCCCAGCCCACACTACAGCCTCCCCTATTACATGGGTGCATGAATAGCCACAGGGGAAGCAGAACTGTGAAGTCTAATGGCTTTCAACTGGAGTCCTTTCACCTTGTGATTTATCCTTCCGTGGTTCATTTGGAGCCAGTGACTGGCAGAGCTGTCAGTGCTCTGGGTTCCTGTGTGCTATGGTTACATACGAGCCTGCAGATGGGACTTGTGTTTATTGCATGCTGGACTGCAGGAACAGAAATGGACCAGATAGAATGGTTGCCAGATAGAATCAGGCTGCTGAGTTGAAGTGCTCAAGTGAAAATAACCTAATTTTGCTGTAGGTGTGTCCATCCCCAGGGTTAAAAGGCTTGTGTGAGAGGAAGAGGCCACCTCTCTTCCCACACTTTCTCTGCTGATTGGGTTGCTCCTGGCATTGATTTCTCCCCCCATCTTTTAAATTCAAATCTGTGGTTGTTGCCATCAAAGGTCCAGGCACACCACTGGCTACGTGATCCTTGCTTGGCATCTTTCTTCACTTTAGGAGTTCATTCCTGCTGCAGGGCTCCCTCTCCAACAGCAGCTAGGCTGGGATTCCTGTTTCTTTTCATGTCCCTTCTCCCACATTCAGTTTTGAGAGAAAAAGCTGTAGGAAAAGAAGAGATAATGGATCTGTCTCTGGCCTTCAACATGTCCATGTCCTTGGACATTAGCCCTTTGCATCCCCAGTCTATTATGTAACACGGAGATCATGACAGGGGCTGCTCAGCAGCAGGGTTGTGAAGAGCTTCTGTAACTGCAGCTGGGAGTTGCTGTAGAAAGGGGAGAGGTGTCTGTTTGCACACTGTGCTGTGCTTTTTCCCTTTATGCTGCTCAGCTTTTCTAGGAACGCTGTTCTTAGTTTTGGTGACAAACCTTCGACTAGCCTGTTCCCAGGCATGGACCCAGTTTTAATGAGTCACTCCTGTGCTCTACAGGCTTAGTTTGGAAAAGAGGACAGAACCAGGATTTAACAGGGGAGAGGGACATCAGCATGGTGCCCCACTTTGTTATACCAGGCCAGGGGCAACCTTTGGTGACCTGGAAAAGGATGTGGGCAGTAGGAACCATTGTTCATATGGCAGTGTTCCAATCAAACAGCATTGACCATTTCTTGTTTCCTGTCACAGCAAGGGAATTCGTCAGGCTCCCTTTCAGGTGTAAATCTGCAGAGATCTCTTTGATCAGGCCATCCCCTCATTTTACTCTCTACCACGACACCCCTTCCCACCTTCCAGATAATGGGAGAGCACCTTCCAGCCCATGCCTTTCCAAGGAGGGTTTGACCTGTCATTGACACATCCAGGGGAAAGAGGGAGAAACACCAGGAGGGGTGAGGAACTATTTGAAATGTGTGAGAATTTGTATCAAAGTACTGAGACTATAGTTTGAGTGGAGAGCAGGCAGTTTATAGCAACTGGAGAAATGAGGTTCTGGCTTGGGCTTCCCATTGGGTAGCTGGGATTGGTGGAGAGTGACCTTCCTTTCCGGCTGGGAGATTCACTGGGCCTTAGAAACCAAATGCAAAGGCAGAGCAACGGTGCTGGGTGCTGTGCAGTCCTTGACAATGCAAAGAGCTGTGCTTTGGAAGGAATAATCTGAATTTGTATGACGCAGGGGCTCTGCATGAATTGTACTTTTTCTCTAGAAAAGGTTGCAGACCAAGAATAGACCTAGTTAACATGCAAGGAGGAGCACGAAGCCCCAAAAATGCTACATAACTAAAGACCGATACAGAAAAATCACACTGGATTTGCAGAGCAGCATTTAATAAAGTCAGAGCAGGCCATGAAATGCCAGAAGGGGTGCATTCAGTTTGGTTCAGAATATCTCAGAATGATGCTGCAAATGTTATTGTTGTCCCCAGGGTTGCAGTCACAAGAGGACTAGGGAGACTGGAGCGTGAAAAGGAATTGGAGAGATAAGAGATGTTCAGTTTAAAGTGTTGATGGATGAGAATGAGATGAAACAGAGACAAAAGGGAATAGATCAGAGAAAATAAATTGGATGGCTGTGATTATCTTTTTCTCATAAGGCAAACACCAGGAGATACCTAGCAGTGCTGAGAGCCCAGAAGATTGTAACTGGTCCGAGAAATCTATTAAGGAAAAAAAACATGTTCCCTTCTCAGACAAAAATAAACTGTTACATGCTGCTACAGGAGGGACCAGGGGAGAGAGAGGGGGAAAAAAGAGAAAAAAACCCTGGCATTTAGATGTGTAGGGAGACTGTCTCACAAGCAAGGAGCTTAGGTGAGGAATGCATCTTTATGCTGTCCTTGGACAAGGCTTCCCTTGGGGGAGTCCTGCCGTGTTGCCCAGCCTGGGGCATCTTTCTGCAGCTCCTGGTGCTGAGCCAAGCTGCAGCTGTGCTGGGGGGGACGCAGTGGCTGGGGCAGAAGAGCAGGGGCTGCCCTGGGGGGCTGCCATGGAGTGTGGGTCATACCTGGCTGATGCTTTGCCCCCTTCTCCCAGGGACTGTGTGGCCCTGTGCTTCCTCAACAGCGGCACCAGCTTTGTGGCTGGCTTTGCCATCTTCTCCATCCTGGGCTTCATGGCAGAGGAGCAGGGCGTGCCCATCGCCGAGGTGGCCGAGTCAGGTGAGTGGAGACCCTGGTGGGATGGGGCTCTGGGGGTGCTGCCACTTGAGCCCCCAGCGACAGGGGCATGCCTGCAGCTGCAGGTTCCCATCCTTTGCTCTGCGCCTCCAAAAAGCAGGGAGAAATGAGTGCACACTCATGACATGCTGAGATGCAGTGGCGGTGGTTTGAGGCTACTAAAAGCTGCCTCTAAGGGCGAGGGTTGGGGTTAGGCAGCTGCTGTCTCTTGTGGGGAGGGTGCTGAGGTGGCTGCATGGCATATGCCCAGGCTTGTGCTGTGCTCCCTGGGCTCAGAGGCTTCCCCTGGCTCCCAGTCCTTGCAACAGTGAAGAAGCCAGAGGTTGCTGTGTCCCCTTCCCTCCCTTCCTGCTTCTCCTTCGCTGCTCCAGGAGCCTGAGTTTCATGCGCAGCACGGGTATTACTGGAGCGAGAGGCTGCATGGCCACAGGCTGTGCCTTGGCTGGGTGGCTGCCTCGGGCCCGTCTGAACCAGCTGTGCTGTGCTGCTGCCCACTGCCTGCTCTGAAAGCCCTTCTCCCTGCAGGGCCTGGCCTGGCATTCATCGCCTACCCTCGGGCTGTGGTCATGCTGCCCTTCTCCCCACTCTGGGCGTGCTTCTTCTTCCTGATGGTTGTTTTGCTGGGACTGGACAGCCAGGTAAAGCTGCAGGAGCAGAGCGATTCCCTACCAGACAAAAGCCACCGTCTCTTCAGGACAGGCTTCAGCTTGGCTGAGGGGGAGCCAGTGGGGCTGGGACGCTGGTCAGGATGGGCTGACAGAGGTGGGATCTCTGCTTTTTGCAGTTTGTCTGCGTGGAGAGTCTTGTGACAGCTCTTGTGGACATGTACCCCACCATCTTCCGCAAGAAGAACCGCCGGGAGACCCTCATCCTGCTGGTCTCCATCCTCTCATATCTGGTTGGGTTGGTGATGCTCACAGAGGTATTTTGGGCTCAGACCACCTGCACGGTGCTTGACAGGACAGAGAGGACCTGGTGGGTGGCGGGGTCTATACTGGGGCCGAGCGCTTGCTGCTGAGTCCCATCCTGCTGCCCTGTGCCTGCAGGAGGCTGCCCCGCCCTCCTCATGCCATTCGCGTCCTCCCTCCCAGCCCTTACCCCTTGTGCCAGTGCTATCACTGATACTTCTCCTGCCAAGACTGATAGCTGGAGCTCTGGACAGCCTATGTTTTGGTTATAAATTTATCTTTACACAAACCAAACCTTTACAGCTGTAGCCTGTTGCATGGGAAGGGGAGTGCCCTTGTCCTTCTCTTTCTTCCTGAATGGAGCTACAGGAACACTTGGTGTAAGGAAACTTGTCAGGCCTGAGTGCACCCCTTATCTATTATACTGATATCCTCTGTATTGTCCTTGTGATTAATTGCCTGGGAGCTAAACTGTTCTTGTTCAAAACTTTTAACTCTGCCTAGCAATATGTGTGTGTGGATTGATGCTGCCAGAATGCTCTTGGCACTTTCTGTTTTCATTTGGGCATAACTTTTGAAAGAGCTGTCTCTGATGTTGTACTTGCAACATCGTGCCTGGACTTACCCACAGGCCTGTTTTGTAGGCAGCCCTGCAGACCTGGGCAGTGAAACAGCCAGGCCTCATGCAGTTATTTCCTTCTGCAAATTGGGACTTTGAAGTAAATCAGATGTATTGCATGTCTTTCCATCCTCACTTCCAGCTACAAGAGCTGCCTAGGTTTTGTCTTCTCCTAAAACATCCCCACAGTCTCTGGCAGTCAGTTGCCCTCTGTTGTGCTGCTCTGGGTTGAAATGAAGGGTTGCAGAGACTCCTGAGAGCAGCAGGGTGGCCGCATGTCTCTGTCAGGCCTTGGGCACGAGGGATGTGCCTTTTCTGTAGGCTAAAACCCTGTCCCAGAGAGGGAGATGCCTCCAGCTCTGGGGAAGATACTGAGTTTGTTTCCTGCTCTGGCTCTAGCTCTTTGCCTGATTCCTCTCCCCTCTCTCTCACCTTGCTGCCCACTTGGCCTTTCCCAGGGTGGGATGTATGTCTTCCAGCTCTTTGATTACTATGCTGCCAGTGGCATGTGCCTGCTCTTTGTGGCCATCTTTGAGACTCTCTGCATCGCCTGGGTCTATGGTGAGTATGAACTAGGGGGGGTCTCCAGCTCTGGTCTGGTTCATCCTCAAAATGCTGGTCTGTAGCTCAACTTGGTAACTGCTTCACAGTGCAAGGCAGAATCTAAACCCTTGCTTTGGTGCCCCTGGACTCAGCTGGCAGGGATTTCCTCACAGGAGCAGCCTGGGGGATCTGCTTGGCAGATATCCCCTGCATGTTCCTATGTGCTCCTGCTTTCGAGACCCTCCTTCCTTGGGGAATTGGAGATGTCTGGAAAATCTTTTCTTAACCTGTGTTTAGAGGGTCCTGAGACTCAAACATTTTTGAGAGCCCTCTATCAGCATTGACAGTCACCAGGTATGGGTAAAACCTGGGCTGAGGTCCTAGCCTTGGAGATGATGAGGGGCTGGCCCTGCTGACCCACTGAGCTGTTCTGGGGGGATAGGAAGTTAGTCCAGGACAAAGACTGAAGCTGGCCACACTCCTGAGGAGCTCCCTGACCCAACTGTTGGCTATGATGAGGCTACTGCACCTAAACAGTGGTGAAGCAGGACCCTGGACACACAGACCCTGCTGCCCTCCTTCCCTGGTGGCAGTGGGGGATCCCATCCTTGCCCTCCTCTGCAGGTGCGGAGCGTTTCTACGATAACATTGAAGATATGATCGGCTACCGGCCGTGGCCCATCATCAAATACTGCTGGCTTTTCATCACCCCTGCGGTTTGCATGGTGAGGGCACACAGGAGGAAGAGCTGTGGGGAGGAAGACGGGCAGAGCTGGGTGCCTCTGAGATACAGACACCTACATATATGCAGAGGGATGTGCATGTGTGTAGGGGGTTACGTGGCCTGTACTATGGGGGCCTTTTGTTATTTGTGCTTGTAGCTTTGAGGGCCAGGTGTGGGGCTCAGCAATGGGGAGAGGGTCAGCTGTCATAGAGGTGTTTGCTGGTGGGACAAGCTCCTTGATGCCATGACCAGTGTTGCCCGTGGGGGCTGTCCCAGCAAACCTTACTTAACTGGTGTCCCCTCTGTCGCTGCCCTGAGGTGCTCCTTTTCACCATGAGTCTCTGTGCAGATGTGTGCTCACCAGGAAGACCTCTCTTTGCTCATGGTGTTGATTTTCTTTCTCTTTTTTTCTCGGTCTCTTTCCCCTTGCCAGGCAACCTTCCTGTTTTCTTTGATCAAATACACCCCGTTGACGTACAACAAGAAGTACGTGTACCCATGGTGGGGAGACACCCTGGGCTGGCTGCTGGCCCTCTCCTCCATGGTGTGCATCCCTCTCTGGATTGTCTACAAACTCTCCACCATCAAAGGCTCCCTCAGAGAGGTGAGGCTGGTGCTCTGGGATCAGGGCATGGGCTGTGCTTCGGTGTTGAATTCCAGCCCTGCAGCGGAATCATTCGTGTGTTGCAGGTTGATTAGCCAGGAGCCCAGAATAAATCAATTGAATGAGTTCATTGCTATAACAGACTTGGGGTTTTTTAAGTTCTGCCTTGCTGGAGGGCTTCTCCAAGCTGACTGCTGCCTCATGGTACCCTTTTTTTATTTCTTCTGTCTCTTCACAAGTGCCACCAGGAAAAACGTCATTAGATGGAGAGAATAGAGATCTCCATGCTGCCCTTAACTTGAGGCTTGAGGACTTGCTCTGAGAAAGCTCCAGATCTCCTGAACATTATGGTCAGCTGAGTTCACCAGTCTAAGCTGAGGCCATAGGGTTGGAATGGAGGGGGTCACTGGGAATTTGGAGTTCCCATCACAGCCTTAGTGCCCTGGGTCTGCCCTGCTTCCAGAGTTGCTGCGATGCATTGCTGGTTGCCCTGGATTGCACTGGAGGGGCAGGGGGCTAGAAAACCAGGCCTTGCTCCAGACGAGCATCCCATCCCTGCCCCAGCTCAGAGTTTCAGGGTGAGGTTTCACAAACAGTCCTGAACCCCCAGGATCCCTCTCATTCCCTGCCTCCTGCAAGTGTTCAAGAACGGGTTGTGACAGCAATGGGCCCCTGACCCCTGTGTCCAGCACAGAGAGGGAGGAGTGTGAACAGCTGCAGGGGCATGGCAAGGCTGCCCAGCATGAGGTGGTGTGAGAGTAACCCCTTATGCACTTGTCCCAGTTAAAGCCAATCCTGTGTGCACAGGCTCTGTGCTGATGAAGGGCACGACCTGGAGGTACTTGGTCATCAACTTTCCTTTGGACTGTTTTCTAGCCCTGGCCTGGAGCAAATGGAGCACAGAACTTTCCTCCACTGTCCTTGTGTTAGACATCTCACGTGCTCAGTGACACGTGACCTTGCCTTGGGACAAGCCGTTGGAAGATGAGTTTATCCCCTCAGTTTCTGCAGTTCTGGCTGTCCTTATTTTGGGCATCTCCAGCATTTAGGGCCCAGGTCTGCAGCTGGGCCTGGCTGGCTGAATGAAACCCGTGACTGGCAGGAGAGGGCCCAGACCACCTCTTGTCCTTGCAGCAGTGTTTAGTGCCTGTCTTTGCCTTCCAGAGGTTCCGCCAACTCACCTGCCCACTTGAGGACTTGCCGTCCAGGCCGGGCACAGGACAGCCCCTTCCCTCCACCAGAGCTGGCCTCCTGATGCTGACAGAGCTCGAATCTCACTACTAGGACCAGTGTGGCTCTCCCTCCCTCCCCCCAGGATGGTTTCTGTACAGCCTTTGCCACCTGTTGGATAATGCAAGGATTCTTCACTCGCCAAGAAGAGAGGGATTTCTGGGCTGAGCTCCCTTCTCTGGGAGGTTTGAAGGGCTGAGGAAGAGGCTGCCGTGGAGATGGTCTGTGTGGAGTTAGCAATGCACCTTAATTCTCTCCCTGGAGAGAGCTCTGAAGGGGCACGTCAAGCACCAGTGTTCCTGAGCATCCCCAGGCTTCTGGTGGGCAGAAAGGAAGGACTGACCCTGGAGTAAAGAGTGTCAGAGTCTCAGAGCTGTGGCTCCAGTGTGGACTTTGGGAGCTTCTCCATTCATTCCATTAAATCTGTGTTTTTCCTGACTAGATCTGCTCTGTCTCAGTTTTGTCCCACTGGCATTCCTTGCCGACAGCACGTTAGGTGAGATGTGTCTCAGCGGAGCTGTGCTGGTACATCCTGGTCTGGATCTCTGTTGCACTGGCACAGTGATATGGGAAGGTGGCCAGAGGAGAGGAAGCTTGGTTAGGGTAGGAAGGAAAACAGGGAACAGTGGTTCAGAGGCTCCTCTAAGTGGTAGGCCTGGGGCACCTGGTGAAGAGTGCAATGCCACCTTCTGCTGGAGCCACTGCCAGCTCTCAGACAGAAATGTCATCTGTCTGATGAGTCACTGGGCTCTTCCTGGGGTCTGGAGGAGCACGGGGATTTGTGTTTTCTTCTTGCAAGTGAGGGATCATGGGAAGCTCTCCCTTGCCCCTGCAGGGCTGTGTCTTTTTCCATGCTGAGTACCTTCCAGGTGCTCTGGAGCCAGTCATTTCGGTTTTCCTGTGAATGGAAGAAGGGCTGAGCGGTGGAAACGGAATCCGTGTGTTATGTCAACAAACAGGGCCCCTCGTTTCCAGGCTGTTTGGGTAAAAAAATTAAAACTCAAAGAGCTTGTGTTTTAAGTGCTGTAGCCCCAGCATCCGAGGAGGGCAGCCAGAGGACACGTAACCCTGGGAAGCTGGATGGCTCCCAGGAAACCCTGAGGAAGCTGGAGCCCGGACAGAGCTGAGCCAGCAGCCGGAGGCGCTCAGCTTCCTGAAGCACACAAGGACACTGGTGGGCACCACGCTACGGCCAAGGTTTCTGCTGCCGCGGGCAGAGGAAGACGCGAATTAAAGCAAATTAAAGCGAATTAGAGCAATCCGCGCCATTAGCCACAAGGTGGCCCCAGGCCCTCAGCCACGGCCTCGGCGCGGGATGGGGTCCCCGCGGGCGGGCGGGGGCAGCGGCACCCGGCCGGGGGACAGCGGGACCCCGGGGTCACGGTGACCCGGCCATCCTCCTCCCCCTGCCATCCTCCTCCCCCTGCCTTCCCGGTGCCCTGTGGGGCTCTTCTCTGCGGACATCGGCCTCCCACAGGGAACGGTGATCTCAGAACGGCGCTCCCAGCTGTGGCACGGACGGGTTTCGTCCTCTAGGCAATGACACGTTCCTGAGCTTGGTTTCCCTGGGTTTAGTTTTCCCTAGTCTAGTGTTCTTGCAGCCTGGCAACCCGAGCTGGGAGACAGGTCTATGATGGAAAGGAGTCACGGGCTTTTGCTCCGTGGCCCTGCAGATGCCACCTCCGGGCGGGAGCGCCCGCCGAGCTGCGGCCCTCAGGGGCTGCGCTGGCTCTCCTCCAGCGTGGCTGTGGAAACCTCATCTCACTGCCAGCCCGTTTTCCCTTTTCCCAGCCTATTTTTCACAGGGACTGTGAGGTGGGTGGGTTCCTTTTACTAGGCTGCATGTGCAACCACGGGTGGGTCTGCAACCCTTGGTGGGTCTGCGCCTCCCACATGAAAATCTCAAGTTTCCGCATGTCTCCCTCCCTGCCTCTGGAGAGCACCGGGAAGTTGGGAGCTCAGCTGGCTGCCACGGTTTTCATGGGCAGCCTCAAAGCCTCAGAGCTCCAGATTCTCCTGCTGCCACTGTGCTTCACGGTGCTCATGCATGAGCTAAGGGTAGTAAAGAACCGAGAAATCCGGGGAAAGCCCCTTTTGGAAGAGGCCCACAACGTGAAGGAAGACGGAGCCAACCAGCTGCCCTGCCACTTGGAACTGGCTGGTAAACATTACTTCTAGAAATGAGAGAACTGAATTCAATACAGAAGTTCCAGCAACAGATATTTTTGTTCATGCAACTTTGACCTCAAACAGAATTATACTTTCATTTTCCAGTGATATCTATAAGAGGTTTGTCCCACTGGGAAGATATTTTAACCATAATAGAGAACAGTAATTGTCTGCAGCTATCTCTAAAATCTGGCTGGTGTAGAAAGTCCGCTTGACTGCATGTAGGCAAAGTGTGAGTTTGCTGAGAGGCTTGTGACTTGACTTGTTTCAAAATAGACTGGTGTCCAGTGAATTGGGCATGTGGTTTATTGATCTGGTTATATATGAGCCAGAAAACCTCCCAAGCCTGTGTTCTTACATGACCCAATTTCTGTAAAGCTTTGGATGAGCTAGGTAGGTCAGATAAGCAAGAGAACCAAAGGTTTTGCTGAATACTCTTGAACAAGTGTCTTGTTTCTGACAGGACTTTAAGCAAAATATTAGACTTGATGATACCTGGCTTGACATATGAATCAAGTATATTCTATCTTGATCATTGAAAAGGTTGATGGACTAAATTTGAAATTAATTTAATTGAAATTTCCAGACATGACATTTTTTTCACAGCACTTTTAAGACCCCATGCTTAAAAGGAATTTTTGGTGAAATTCGGAACATGGTGATTTCAGCATACAGTGATTGTTTATGATTTGGAATGTGGTGAAAGGGATTCACATTGCATCCAGGATCAGCCTTGCAGTCTGTGGAATTTGCACCATGCTTTTGCCAGCCGGGGAGATGCTGATCTCCCTTTAGACAAGAGGTGTGTGGTCAGTGGCTATTTCCCACCTTCACAATCCAAAACCTACAACTTAGCCTGCGAATTCAACCCGTTACTTACTGGATAACAGGCATGAGATTAAAGAGCCTTTTTTTCATGGACTGTTTTTTGGTGGTGGTGGTGATTTTTTGTTTTGTTTGGTTGGTTTTGATTTGGGGTTTTTTTGGTTGGTTTGTTTTGTGGGGTTTTTGTTGGTTTGGGGGTTTTTTGGTTTGTTTTCGTTTTTTTTTTTGTGGGGTTTTGGGGTTTTTTTTTGTTTGTTTCGGTGTTTTTGGTTTTTGGTTGTGGGTTTTTTGTTTTGTTTTGGGTTTGGTTTTTTAATTTGTTTTTGGTTTTTTGGTGGGTTTTTTTTCCCCTCTTTTTTTCAAATTAGAAGTTCACCTAAAAATAAAGAAGTCCCTGAGATTCTGCCCCAGGTCATTGGTGCTTGGAAAGGATGACCTGTCCATCCATCTGTCCATGAAAACCAGGCTCTGCTTTTCCCTTTTTGTGTCAGTGGTGCCTGGGGAGAGAACTCAGCCCTACTTGTCCATGGATGGAGATACTCACATAGGGCAGGGGAGAGACTTCAGATCTCAGGGGCAGACCCGTGGCTGAGGATGCATCTACTGTCCTGGAGAGCATCCCAAATCCTGGGATGTTTGAACAGATGCTTGAGAGGTCTTTTTCCTTTTGCCTTTAGTGGTGTCTGCAAGGCAGTTTTCCATGGCTGTTGCAGAAGGATGTGTTGTGAGTCGTGTTGCACGTTTTGGTGACAAGAAAAGTGGATGTGTTGGATGCCATGGTGCATAAATGGAGAGAACAGAGTACGAGGAACATGTTAACTCGTGGGCTACATAATCCTGTGAAGCAGAGATCCCCAAATAATCTGTTAAGTGTGTCCTACAGGCGGGTGCAAAATGAGCGTATCCCACAGAGCAGGCGTTTGGCTGAGCCCTCGTGTGCTAACGTGGGTAGCAGCCTGCAGGAGGGGGATCTGCACGGCGCAGATAAGGGAAGCCTGCGTGGGGGAGCACAAAGGCACATTTGGGAAGCTGTTACTTCCAAGAAGTTACCAGTGGTTTGGTTACCCCCTTCTCCATCTGACCTGCCCGGAGCTGCAGCGCCTTGGGCAGCAGCAACAGGCGCCTCTCTGCGTCTCCATCCGACCTTGTCCTTCGTGTCCTTGTGCCCTGTGCACTGGAGGTGTTTGTTGTCACATGTCCCACAACACCAGGCTCGGCTGCCCTGAGGAAGCAGGGAGGGAAGGCAGGAGCAAACAGGCACAAACCCATGTGTCCTCTGCCTGCCTTTGTTCTGTGATCCTCTCGGTCTCTGATCAAGAGTGAGCGTTGCTGTGAGGCTCAGAGGGGCTGTACAGACGTCTCCCCAGCAGTGCCAGTCCTCCCTCCTGACCCCCTTTATTGCTGACTCTGGGCTCCTAAGCCATTTGCCCTTGCCTCATCCTCTCCCAGGCTGGGGATGCTGTGAAACAGGGGATGTCTCACCCTGCCTGTACTTCCAAAGATAAAGGCTCCTGGCAGCCTCCTCCTCCCTGGGAGCCCGGCATGGGAGCGGTGCTGTGGCTGCTGGAGCCCGTCAGGGTTCTGTGGGGCCTCATTAGCTCTTGTTGCTTTGGTTATGTTCACTTGTGATTAGTTACAGTGAAACTGTTGTCAGAAGTCACAGGCTTACTCAAGCAGAAATTAGCCATAAACATAAAAAATAAATTCCATCAATGCCTAGGGGAAAATGCCCTGCAAATATAGTGTTCAGTCAGCAAGGCGTGTTGTCAGTGTAAGAAGCAGCAGCGCTGTGCCCATGGGGGAACCAGAATTTCTCCTGTTTTGTTAGCAAAAGTGTTAAAAGGCGGGATTAGTCTGGACAAACAAGGGCAGCCGTGGCTGCTCCCGCAGGTGGCTCAGCGAGGGGGGCAGCCGGGGCTGCAGGCTCCTCTGTCTCCAACAGCTGCCCCAGCGACTGCCTCTGCAGCCTCTAATGTCTGTAAAGCACGGTTTGGATTCACCCACAGGGTGTCACACTGACAGACCTCTCCCAAAACCTGGGCTAGGGGGAGATTTGACTTGTTTTGCCTTGAAGCCTTGTGTCTCACTGGCTCGGGCGCCCAGGCCTCGCTGCTGCCAGGGAGCATGGCCCTGGCGTGGGCTGAGGTTGGCAGCCTGCTGCTCTGGGCTGGCTCTTCAGCAGGCATGTCAGAGCTGGCTGAACGGGAGGAAAGGGTGGGGACACCCAGATGACGGGAAAAGCCAGCATGAGTTCTGAGAAAAGAAATGGTAAAAGGAGAGGCAAGAGGGCACTGCCAGCTGGCAGGAGGTGAGCAGGGTAGGGAGGAGGATACCTTTGAGGAGGTGCAGGACAGATCTGAGGTTGGGGTTAGCCATCCTTTGGGCCAAAGGCTGGTGCAGCAGGCTGAGTCCTGGTCTCCAGCTGCCCTGAGCCTGGCAGGTTGAGGGAATCTGGTCTTTTCAAAGAGAGTTTTCCTCCTCTGCTCATGAGAGGGGATGGAAAACCGTGCAGCTGGCTCTGAGCTAGCAACTGCAGAGGGAACGGGTACCTCTGTGTGGTCGGGCAGCAGTGCAGTCCCTCAGGTGCAGGGATGGGGCTTCCTCAGGATGCACCGTGGGAGAAGCTATGGAGATCTGAGCGCTGCTGGTGTGTGAGCCGCTCGCAACAGGGGGGTCCCAGGGCTGGGAGGGGTTCATGCTGCCTGGGGAGGGGGCTGCTTTGGACATTTCCAGGATCTATTGCAAGCAGTGCTTCCCTTTTGGGGATGAGCGTTTAAGAGCAACCTCACCCACACTTATGGAGGAGGAGCACTCGTCATGGAGTGACCTGCAGTCAGAATTGTCACATCCCTTAGCAGCCCTGTCCTACCTACCCAGCTGCTAGTGCAGAGTGCCTGCTCAGGGCTGACTGTGCCAGCGAAGGTGGCAGCTGGTGGCCAGGGAGTGCATCACCCCTTTCCTTGCTCTCTCCTGGGATGGGACTGAGCACAGTCTGTACCCCACCAGCTGAGCTGCTCAGAATGTGATTTTTGGTTTCCAATCTGGGTCATCACACTAGTGAAATCCCTCACGTGGAAGCTGGTGTGCTGAGATAAATGTGCCCCGTGCCCATAGCAGGTTTAAAAAACCCTGTGAATTATTGCCTGGTGGGAAACTCTGAAGCCCGAGTGTAACTTCTGGTACCTTCTGGGCTGGAAAAGAGAAAAAACCTTTTTTTTCCCCTCCTGGAGAATGATTTTCACACATTGCTGGATAAAGTTTTCATTTAGGTTGACTTTCTTCTTGTTTTACCTTAATGTCACAGGTCATTTCCCATCTACAGCTTTGCAAAAACCCTGCGATGTTCCTGTGAAACACTTCAGTATGGATAAATCAAGTTTTTAGGTCAGCTCTGCTTACCTAGGCTTATCTCAGTCCCCTTTTCGTATCTGGATAACCTCTATTGCACCTTTTCCTCAGTTGTGCTGGGTCATGCCAGTCCTCCGTGACAGGACAGGCAGTGGCACTGTCCTCCATGAGCAGGGTCAGAGGCAATGCAGAGCCAGCACATGCTCTTCACCTTGCCGTCTTTCAGGACTTTGGAGACAGCCCCTAAGGGGCAGAAGATGGAGCCTGTCCCCTCTGATGTTGATGCCAGATCTCAAAAGGGAAGAATCAGCCTGTATTTCTCTGGATATGGGACCAATCCACTCAACCAGCCCCTGGGGTAGGTGAAAGCCAGAGCTTTGAAAATGGCATGCTTGGAAAGTTTAATCCCAGAAACAGCCCCAAGTAAATGGAGATGTTTTCCCCTACTGCCTCCAGCACTGGCCTCAGTGGTTTATCCTAAGGATCCCACCCAGCCCAGGGCTGATTCCCCTTTCCCATCTCTGCAGCATCGTTTGTCCCCAGGGAAATCCAGCATGCTCTGATGGTGTCTCATTCACTGGCTCCCAGCACCCGTGGAGGATTTTCTAGAGACAGCATTACAAACGACCTCTACAGAGTGTGGGCAGGTAAACCTACTTCTTCCCCATACCGTGGCATTGAGGACTTTTGTCAGCTCCTGTGTTTCCCACTGAGGGGCTGAGAAATGCTCCTCTGGTGAGTGCAGACGTGGCCGAGCGCGTGTCGCGTATGTCCCGCGTTGCCTCTCGCATGCTCTCTGGTTTGACCACATGGGTGCACGAAAAGGTCAAGAAGAGTTTGGCAGGCACATTAACAGACAAAGCAAGAGACAAAACAGTGATAGCATTAAACACAACCATAAAAAAAAGGAGAAAATCTGACCTGAAGAATCTTGAGAGAAATGGTGTAACTGGAATGCCTGCTGCTGGTGTCGGTCATAAGAAGCTCTGGAAAAGCGCATCAGGGCTGAGATGGATACAGAGAAAGCTGCCAGGGCAAAGGCACACAGGGATTGCTCACTTCCAGTGAGCACCCAGACACTATAAAGACTCCAGCAACGCCTCTCCTTGCTGACAGAGCTCTGTCCCGTGAGCTGTGTTTGTACTCTCAGCCTATGGCACAGGCACTGAGGGGGCTGCGTGGCCCCAGAGCAAACGTTCCCCCTTCACCCACCCTCTGCCTTTTGCTCCACCTGCCTGATGGTGTTGGTGGGTCTTGAGCTTGGCCACAGAAGAAAGTTTAATGCAGTGCTCCATGGAGATCCATTCTGCATGTTTGTAGGATGACATTGAGGGATGCCCCTACCCCACTAAAGTGGGGGAGCCCTAGAACACTGGGAATATGTGGCAACCAGCCTGGGCCGTGCTGTGGGGTCTGCAAGGGAAGAGTTCCCACCGTGCTGAGGACAAGAGGGCATGGAGTTACTCCCTGACTGCTGTAGTTGATATTTACAAACTCTGGGCATTTACCCTGCCCGCCTGTGGCTGCTTTCTCATCTTGCTTTCTTGTCAGGGCCACAGTTCAAGGTCTGGAGAGGTGCATATGGTAAGGGAATAGGGGAGAGAGTTCTTCTGCCCTGATGCACCTCCCCTCCCTACGTCCCACCACCCACACATGAGCCGGGTGATAATTTGGTGGGGGGAGCTGTTGGAAGGGGTGGGACGGGAGGAGGAGAGAGGGTAGTCTCTGCCTTAACTCTTGCCGTATCTCTTTGGCACTCAGTGGATTCCCTGCCTGGACTCCAGTGGGACGGGAAAGGACAGGATAGGACGGGAGGGGCTTGCCCGGGGGAGACCCGCGCTGGGTTCAGGTGAGTTGGGCGTTTGCTTGTCGAGCAGATCTGGCTGGATGTGCGCATCAGCCTGGGAGTGCCGGTGACTCCAGCGCTCCCGCAGCCAGCTGCTGCACGCCAGCTGCTTGCCGTGCTCTGGAGAGCGGGCCAGCAAATCCGCAAGGGCAAAATCTTCCCAACGTTAAGCAAAGGAAGAGCGAGATGGAAAATAAGGAGCAAATAATCAGTTTGGATCAGCCCAGGGAAGAGGTTTTTCTTTCAATGGTTCCTTTGGAAAAGGGAAGGACAGGCTGACATGCTGCTCAGGGGCTGCCAGGAAGCTGAGAGCAAAGACATGCCTGAAGGATGGGTAATTGGTACTGAAGGTTGTGGCAGCAGAGAGAAAGGGAGAGAGTGACAGATAAGTACTCAGACAGCAGAAAGATTGAGAAGAGAGATGAGAGTGAGCGAGACAGGGATGGGGATGAAGGGCAGAGATGACTGGTTGATAATAGGTAGAGGAGCCAAGGTGCTAGGAGTGGAGTAGGCTGTGCGCATTCCAGCTACTGCCAGCATGAGTCCTCTCCTCCTGTGCTGCCCTGCAGAGGTGCTGACCCTAGTGCATTGACTTGGGGGCTGCAGTTTTAAAGGATGTGCCTGGGAGTGCACTTCTTGTTCTTCTTGCCCCTGAGGTTTCATCAAATTTGTTCCTGTGGGGGTGAGGCAGGGAGACAGTTTCTGCATGTGCTAAACTCTTGGGATCTGTGGGCATATTTGTGAACAAATGCAAGCAGAACACACGAGGGTTTCACAACACCTGATCTGTGTCTTCTTAAATCAACAGTGCTTTTAAAGTAATCACTACTAATCAGGGCTTTCATCTCATGCCAGTGAAAATGCCACTGCCCTAGTTTTTCCTCTTTGACAGCTGCTGATACGAGAGGCTGAACCTTGGACCTGACCTTTGCAGCTCTGCAACAGCCCAGCTTTGCCGGCTTCGTGGCTGCAGATGCGGTCCTCGCAGAGGGCAGGCTAAAGAGCCCTGTGCCGTATCTCTACCTGACCGTGCTCGTGGGCAGAGCTGTAGGAGAGTTTGGGTGCCCCAGGCTGGAGAGCAGGCACCTGGCCCCTCGGAGGGTGCGGGTGGGATGCAGTCCCCCCACATTACAATGTGGCATTACGGCAGGAGCTGCTGGAAAACGCTTACGGCACTGCTGGAGTCGTGGTGGACGTGCGCCTCTGCCTGTGCCGATTTCACCCGATGTGACTCGTCCTGAGCTCCACCTGGAGATGGCTGAGCCTCCCAGGGTGTGACACGGGGTGCTGGGCTCCTCGTGCAGGGCTGAGCAGGGAGCACGGCGTGGGGACGGTCACGGCAGGGAGCCCCTGCGGCCCTGCTCCGCGCTGGCCGCACACGTGTCTGTGCTGCGGGACCGGGCTCTGCCACGCAGGCTGCTGGCTCCCCTCATCCTCCCTGCTGGCAAGCATGAGGCAACGTGTCATGCCTCAACCTTCTCTGCCTTTTGGAAGAGTCTCATCCCCTGTGCTCTTCCCTGTGCTCCCTGTTTCTCATCACTGACAGCAAGTGCCCCCAGGCTGCGCTTTCGGGAGGTCAGGCAGGGTGCGCCTACCTGGAGGAGTTTGGATACAAGTGCCGAGAGCAGTGTGATGCCAAATTCCCTGTGCTGCCCTCCCGCCTCTGAGCCGCTGGCTGCAGTGCTGGCTCCTCTGCTCTCCTGCTCCAGGGGCTTTGCTTCCCACTCTTCTCCGGCCCTCGCCCGGAGCCCCAGGCTGTGCTGGGATGGCAGCAGGCGGCCAAGCTGCAGGGCTGGGGGCTGGCAGCCTCCATCTCTTCGTCTGACCTGCCCAGGGCTGTTGGCTGGCATCTTGCTCTGTGAAATTGCTGCCCCAGAGAGGTGGCAGCCCTGCAGGCATCCTACAGGCTCTGTCCTGTCCCTGTGCAGCACCTCTGGGCTGCCCCACAGGTCGCTGCCCCGCTGTGCAGGGGCCTGTTTGCAGGCTCCAGCATGGCTTTCACCCGCTGTGCCATTCACCTGCTCTGCTCCTCCAGCCACTGACAGGAGCCGTGCCGGCCACGCGCTTCGGCCGCACACAAGGACCTCTGAGCCAGCCTGATGCAGCCCCAGGACTTCAGCCAGACACCTCCAGCCACCAGTTAGGTGGCTCTAGGTGCTCCACTGGGGCCTGGCTGGATCTGTGTCTGCACCAGACCTATCGCTGGTGCTCTGTAAGAAGGATGGATCCTGCTGTGGCTGGCCCTCCTGCTGTGCTGCACTGGATACAGCCGGACTATGGGCTGAGTGGAGGTCTTGAGAGTATCTGGTTTGATGCAAAGGCTGGTTTCTAGGCACATTGAGACACCATTTATGGACTTCATCAGTTAGTCTTGTTTTTTTTCTAGGCTAGAGAAAGAAACAACCTATGTGTCTCTGTAGCCCAGAGCAGGGATGGTGAGCCATGGACCCCAACAGAGACTGATCTGGCCCTGGGAACAACAGCCTATATTGCTTTTAGCAAGAGATTTGCCATTGATCCTCAGGAAAGTCCAGCCACTGTTAGGGGCTTTGGAGGCTCTCCTGTCCAGCAGCAGAAGACAGGGCAGGGACCATTTGGCACCCTCGGGCACTGGGGGTGTGTGCTCTGAAGGGTGATGCTCTATAGTCCTTGCAGCTTGTATTGCAGATGTTGGTGTCTTTAGTGAACTCACAGTTGTTCCTTATCTCACTCTTTCTGGTGTCAGTAAGTAGCAAACTCACTGGCTGCAAAAGCAGTGCTCTTATTTCACACTGGAGAAAACATAGGTAGGATCTGATTCTTGTACCAGCCTCCTGTGTCTCATGAACCTTGCTGAACAGATGCTTTGAGAATACCCTGCAGCCCACAGAACCTGGAAGTTAATTAGAAAGTGTAAAGAAGCCAACTAACTTTCAATTGCTTGAAATGAAAGGCATTTTAATTTCGTCTGCTGTCCCAGAGTTGATCAGTTCTTCTCTTTCTACATCTTTCCTTGTCTTTCTCTGTCACGCAGCTGGAGTGAGCCATTCTCCAGCAGCATTCCCATTTGGAAGCAGCTGTCCCTGCTCGTGTAGCTGCTCTTAGATTGGCTGGGGAGCACTTGCTTCCACTGCTGGTGTTTTCTTGTGAGTCTTGCAGAGATGACCTATTCCAGCAGCAGCCCCCATGCACTGATTTAACCGGGTTGGTTCCTTAAGCTGCACCTTGGCTCTGCTGTTCCTCGCTGAGCCCTGATTTTCTGCCTCTGCCCCCACAGCCGCCCCCGCCTCCTGCCATCAAAATGCAGCGCAGGATTTCAGCTGCCGACTAACTGCTGGCTCTGATTGTGCAACCAGAGAATTTTCTGTGTCCTCCTGCTCCTCCTTTTGTAACGCAGCCCAGTCTTCTTGCTTCCCGATTCCTCCCTCCCCATCTTAAATTGCAGGTTACGTGCTTGCTTGCTGCTTGTTTCAAAATGAAACCAAGAAATATAAACGCAGTGCAGCTGTCTGGATTGTCACCTGTGACTCTGCATTCTGCAGTTCAGGCAGCACCTCTGAGTGTCCAAGAGAGCTTTAACACCGTGCTTCCTCTCATAAATGTTATCAGCTGCTTTTTAGAGACATTTCTGTCTGCTGTTCCCTCTATATCACTATTCCCTCTGGAGGTTGTCCTCCTCTCATTTGCCTTATGATAAAACAGGAGAAGAGGTCAAAGGGAGGATGTGAACTTCCCAGCAGTAGGAACTCCTGTCTGACAGCAGTTGGGAACAGGCAGTAAGTTCGCAGGAAGAAAAACTTCAGGAGAATTGCTATTGGCTTCTTCCTCTGGTGCCAAAACTCCGGGTGGCTTCTCTCTCATCTTTCTTGTCTCTCTCTTGTTCCTTGCCTCACCTGAGCAACTTTTAAAAAGCCCTTTTTTACCCTGAGAGAGGCTGAGGATAGCACCATATTTTGGTTTAAATGATACTTTCTTTTTCCTCTTTTTATTTCTACCTCCCCCCCGTCAGTGGCATCTTGTTTCCAAACAAAGCCAAAAAATGCTGTTTTTCTGCATATCTGCATTGCGTGTTCAGCACATCAGAGGCTGAGTGAGCACAGCGCTTCAGAGGTGTCCCTGGTTTTCCTTGCCCTTTGTGACCATACTTGAAGGATCCCGTGGTGGTAGGTGTGGGACAAACACCGTCCAAAATTTGTAACCAAGGGGAGACAGTGTTGCCTCATTCAAATGTTCAAGGATGGAACTTGTTGCTCCGTGTCGATGGCTGCCTGCATGCTGCCTGCTCTCTGTCCAGGTCCTGCAGGAATCCAGGTGTGTTCTCATTTTCCCAGCAATAAATCTTTTGGGGAAAACAATGTGGCTACCTCCACGCACCAAGCCCAGCACAAAAGGCTGCACCATTTCCTATGGAGCTGCAGAGAGGGAGCCCACTACTCTCTGTGGGAAGATGACAGACTACAGGTCATTTCTGTGGAGGGAAAAAAAAACCCCATCTCCTCCAAGTTCTGAGGGCTGAAAATAGAGCAGAGCACCTCTAGAAGAGACCGGTGGGGTTGGAGGGAGCTGAGGAGGGAAGGTGGTGGTGGTGGTTGAGAGGGTCCAGGGGAGGGGTAGACTGTGGATTGCGTCAGATGGCATTTTAGCAGTTGGGAAAACTTCACGGCAGAGGGAAAAAAGAGGCTGGGAATGAAGCAGTCATAGGATTTTTCTCCAAACTTCAGTGAAGGAACAGCAGAAAAAGTGCAGGCGAGCAGTGAGGGGCACAGTCTTTACTCCAAACTCATGCATTAAGGAGAGGGCAACCAAAGGGAAAGGAAAATGTTTGCCTGCTGGGGAGGATGTAACACAGTAGGTGGCTGTGACTGCTGTGGGAGAACCAAATTGTTCCTAGCTGGAAACAAGAAATTATTTGAGTCCCCATCTGGCCTGAGAACATATAGAGCAGGGGCACAGTAGGATTAAATGTTCGGGGAAGGAGCCAGGAGGTGTATGAATAGGCTTTCTCATAGAAACAGCAGGCAAAGCAGAGAGGGAAGTAGTGGGGATGTGTAACATGCATGGCTTTGTCTGGGAAAGGAGAAGTTGTAGTTCATGCCAGGAAGGGCCAAAACTCTGGGCACCAGTTTAATCCACCATCTGTTCCCACTTGAAAAGGTTTGATTTCATAGCCAGGGTGCTTTCCCCCTTTTTAAAATAAGAAAATGAAGGCAGAAGTGCTGTGTCTCCCCTGCTGTTCTGTGTTTGTCCCAGTTCCTCATTGCAGCATCCCGACTTCCATCCTTCATACGGGCTTATTCAGGAGTCAGAGGACAGATACAGAGTCAAAGTCTTGGTCCAGGTGTCCCTGAGGTGCAGGCTGGTGGCAGGGTTGGGGCTGTGGGCTGGCACTCATACATTCCCTTCCCAGGACTAGGTGAGAGGAGGTGATTCTCTGATTGTGATCTTCCTCTGCACCCATGTGTGAGACAGGTCTAGCAAAAGTGAAATAAACCACAAATATTAGTAGAAATAGGCTGGCTCTTGGATCCACCTTACATTAAAAGAATAAAACCAAAGAATTAGCCAGTCTTCTTCTGCCTGCTCCTTGGGACATTCTCAATAAACCCAGACTTAGACATCATTGTACTTGATAACGTGCCCTGGACTGCAGCAAATTGGAATGTGCCAAGGACTGTGACAGATCAAACACGTTTCATTAAGTACGTGTTACTTTTTCTCTCACATTTGACAGTGCGTGGAGCTCTGCTCCTCTCAGAGATGAGGAGGCTGTGCTGCAGCATCGGAATAAACTGATTAGCCAGCTGGCAGGCCTTGCTGCAGGCAGGCAGTGGGGAGAAGGGCCTTGCCTGGGCTTCAGAAGCTGAGAAATGGCTGGCAGGAGGACCTGATGATTCCATCTCCCGATCCAGCCCAGCAGGAGGGCTAAGTGAAGGGGGCAAAGCTGGCACTGGAAGGACCTCTGTGCCGCTGAGCTGCTGGTGAGCTGCAGAGCTGCTGCTGCAAGCCAGCATTTAGGGTGTGTGCCTTGATTCCTGGGTTTCACCACCTTCCTCAAGTGTGGGCTTAGAGGTTTGTAGGAGCCTGTTAGAGGGCTGATTCACCTTCACGCTCACACGGAGATCCACAGGTGCTGTAGCCCTTGGTGGTTTGGATCAGTGCAAGCCATACCAGTGAATAGGTGCTTTCCAGCATTTGGACCATAAAGGGCAAGGGCTGGAGGTAAAACAGAGGTTGCTTCCTCAGTGCCCTTGTGCACAGCATTTGACACCGAAACCGGTTGTGCCCACTGCAGTACTGCCCGTATGTAAGCTCTTACTGGCAACAGTTCTAAAAACCTCTCAAATTTAACAGGAACCAGGATCTTTCTGCCATATTTTTGAAGAGAAAGCTGTATTAGCCTGGAGGATGGTTTTCCCTGGCCCCTGACTGCTCTCCTCTATGGTTTATGTCCCCCTGTTCTTGTTGCAGCCCCTCTTACGCTGGTTGATGTCTTGCATGAGATTCAGTTCTCCATTCAGAGTCCATGGAAATCTGCTGCTGATAGCAAAGCAAGTAGGATGAGCCCTTCAGGAAAGCTGATGGGGGAACAAAGCCTGTTGCTGCCTAGGGCATTTAGACAGCAATTGGTGTATTACACTGGGAGATCTGATTTCCTTTCTTTACTTGAATAACAGGCAGGAAATATGCCTGTGTCAAAGAACCACTTGTTTTGCTGTGAACATTCATTAGAAGTTGCCTTTTCATCCACAAGCATCTTTCTTTGCCCCAGGGCCTGATATATCCAGAGGGTTAGCATTTAGGAAATCATTTCATTTACAGAAGTAAATGAGACGCTTTGATAATGATGCTGTCTTGTGTGGATACGTGCAAGCGTGGCCCACCAGCTCCTGCTCCTGCTTCCTCCCTGCCTCCTTGAAAACTACACCGAAACAAGTGCCACAGCATTCCTCGTCTGCTGGGACAGTCAGATATTAGGGTCTACACTTGTTCTTGTTCCCAGTTAGGTCGGGTTCCCTGGTAGTCCCTGCTCACCATGAGATGGCTCCTACCTGGTGCTTGTCCAGAGGGACATCACTGGAGAGACACCAGGCACAAGGAGGGAGGGAAGAGCTTGCCCATCAGGGTCCTGGTGCGCCATCCTGGTGCAAAGGGTCAGCTGAAGATTTGGTGGTCCTGTAAGGTAAAGGACATCAAAGGTGATGAGGTCCTGCTCACCTCTGAGGTGCTGACTGGGAGAGGTCCTTGGCCTGACCTGCCTCCCGAGTCAAGCTTGGACTTTGCCTTGGGAGAGAGCAAGTTTACATAGTGCAGAGCAGATCCAGGGGCAGTGGAAATGCTGAGTGCTGTGCGTGATGCAGATTGCTGTCTCTGTTGCTCCCTGAAGATGGGGATGTTCCTTTAGGTGGCACAGAAGGAATGAGAGATGTGCTATTAAAAAACTTATCGAACCACCGGCAAAACGAATTTGCAAGTTGCCGCAGAGGAACAAAGCCCTGATTTCTTTGCAGTCCCAGCTGATGGGAATGGAAGCAGAGATGCTGCTGCTTTGGAGAGACTTGTTTGCAGCGCAGTTTCCTGATCTGAACAAAGGAAAGTGTATCTCTGGCTGAAGCCAATCACTTCTAGAAAGGCCAGCTTGTGCTCAGTAATGCCACCAGTTAGATGTACCTAGATTTAGGACTTCCTTGGCATAGCTCACCGGCTCCCCTGCTCCGTGTTAGGTCTGTGGTTTTTGTCTGGACTCACATGTGCATCCCTATCTCAGGTAACTCATTAGAATGAGATTTTGAGGAGAAATTTTTTAGCTAAGTCAAAGCTAAAAAACTCTCTTCACCCTTCAGTTTCTTCTCATAATCAAATGTCTGTAATAATGCAAAAGTGTTGAAGGGAAGATTCAGTGTTCAGCGTCTGTGTTAATTTTGACTGGATTTAAATTAACTAGCCAATAAAAAGACTGTGAATAATAGAAAAATATATCTTGTAACAAGCAGCCACTAACTTTGCTTAATTAAGAAATTTGATTCAGGATTGGAAAATGTCTTTCATGTGCCTCCCTAGAGGCCCAGCCATATTCAGTGTGCCTCTTTCAACAGTGACTTCGCTTCGTGTTTCCATGGCTGGGCTTTTTGCCCCTGACATTTTCACTGCAGTACTTGAGCTTGTCTAATCTCAGTACTCCCTTGCCCAGACCTGAAATACCTCACAAGTTGAGGCCCTTTTGCTCACCTGAGGGCCTTTGTTTCCTTGCCCAGTATTCTTTGCAAGGTTGGGCAAAGGTGGAGGATTGGTGCTGGTACCTCTTTATTGAGGAGAGCCTAGGCCAAACAAGCGCGTGTGTGTTTTGCTGAGGTGGCAGGATGTGTGGTAGCGAACGTGGTGTCCTGGGGGTCAAAGAAAACACTCCTAGCAACACCTTAAAGCAAGATGGTAGGTTGTCCATTCTTGTTCAGACTATTTATCCTATTAATATTTCTATCCCACTGTCTGAAACCACTCCAGACAGAGTTGTTGCATAAAGCACACAGGGAGGAGAAACTCCTTCCGCCTCCATTCCCTGCTTCAGCTCCAGCTGCTTTTCTCTTCCTCTGAACTGCTGGTTCCAAAGTCCCAGGCAGGTTTCCAGCAGTGATGGAGGTGCAGAGCCCTTAGGCAGGGGCAGATGGAGGTGCACTATGCTGGTGGTTTGGGAAGGGTGAGGAAGGGGGCCGTGGGGAGGGAAGGGTGAATTCAGGGATGAGTCCCGTGAAGGGCTAGTGCAGGCGGGTTCATCTCACCTGAACAGCAACCTTTCCTCTGTCCCTTCAGCTCTGACATAACCTGGGGAGAACACTTTGTGCTGACACTAAAGAAGCCGTTTTCCAGAGGGTGAGGGAACCTCGTGCCGATACTGGGAACACATCTATTGTGGTGTCTGGTCCCCTCGCTCCTCTTCCCACAACTGGGTCCTGCAGCAGCTCCCTACATCCCATGCTCTCCTTCTCTTCTGTCCCACAGAGCCATGACAAGAACCATATCCAAGGAAGGAGAACCCAATGGGGCCACCACATCTGCTGAAGAGATAAAAGTGGAGGAAATGGAAGAGAGGGGCCAGTGGCAGAACAAAATGGAGTTTGTGCTGTCGGTGGCCGGGGAGATCATTGGCCTGGGTAACGTGTGGAGGTTCCCGTACCTCTGCTACAAGAACGGCGGTGGTGAGTTCACAGCATACACGAATTGTTCTAGATCTGTAGTATGACCAGAGACATGCGCATGCCTGAACCCATTTCTCCTATGCCCCATGTGCCCTCAGGCACTCCCTTATTGTCTCCTTCAACAAGTTAGTTCCTGCCAAAACCAGGAGGAATAAAAACTCAGGGGTGAATCCAGCTTCCCAGAGGGTACTCTTTCTTAAAACAGCAATCTCAAATCTGGGCTCTTGAAAAATTGAGCTCTTGTAACATCTTAAGGCTCTTGGGCATCTCAAGAAATTACTGGTCTTTGGAAAATATCAAATGCTGTGGGTGGTCAGAAAGCCAACACTGACCTCCTCCTACATATTTCCTTTTTCCTACTCCTGGTGTCAACTCCATCTTTTCAAGCCCTTGTTACAGAGGAGGAAAGGCTTAGATAGTGCTGGTATCCTTTGCTGGTATCCTTGCCAAGGCCTGATACGCCCTAGAAGGAGATTTCTGCCTCTTCCCCAGGAGCAATTTGCACAGTGATCAAACCACTGCTAGGGAAATCCATCCCCCAAAAAGGTTCATTCACCTTCCCTTTTGTTCCTTTGCATGGCTCTCCTTTTCTCTTGCAGTAACGCTGCAATGAGATCATTATATGGTTAAAAGTTAAAATTTCTCATAACAATAAAATGAAACGTAAGGGAATAATTGACTGTCACTAACTTTTCTTGGTGAATCAAAATCTAACTTTATAAAAGAAAAGGAGGAATAACAAATTACATGTCAAAGGCAGCAATAACTTCTCTTTTGTTCTTGTTCTCTAGAGAGACCTTGAAATAATGCTCTGGGACTTGCTTTCCCCCCTCCCCACTCTGAGCTTCCTTTCTCTGCAGACCATGCCCCAAAGGCCTTTCTTTTCCAAGGTGCCACGAGCTTTCACCAATAGCTGGGTGGTTCCACTGTAATTTTTCCCGGGGCTTCCAAATTCCTGTCCTCTGTGCTGTTGCTGGAGTTTATCCAAATTAAACAAGAGCCAATAAAATATGTCCTCAAAACCAGAGAGGGGCAGGGTAAGAAGTGGTTAAAGAAAATGGAGTTGAGTTTTTCTTGAACCTGGGATGATTTTCAGCAGATCCTCCGCTATTTTGGTGGGAGGCACCAAGAGCAAGGCAGATGGGCAGGGGTTAGGAAACACTGGAGCTGCATCTGATTGAACAGCCCTTTCTGCAGTGATGCTTTGAGAGACGAGTCATGGGTTTCGCATGGAAAATTTCTCCCTGAGCTCAGATGATATCTCTGCATAGTTTATGCCTGTGGTACCCGGTTCAGCAGTCCTTGCAATTTGTATGCTAATTAGCGTAAGTGAAAAGGCTACTTTTGTTCACTTTAAGTATCTATTGAATAACATTTTTTCTTTTTAATTAAACTGCTCTGGAATATCTGGGGCTGTGATTCAGAGGGCAACGAGGCTAGGCTTGGGAAAGGTTAGGATGGGAGAGTCCTTCCCTCACAGCTCACACATTGCCAAAAGCCTGCTGCTGCTGTGGAAGGTACTTTTCTCTCTCCGGGGCTCTAGGGAACCAGCAGACTGGTACAGGACAAGGCAATGTCTTTCCCGTGCCACTCAAAGATATTCTCACTCTTGGAAAAGTTCTTGAAATTGCAAAAGAGGCATTTTCCACCCATAAATGCTGCATCCCTGTCCCACCCTCGCCCCTCAAACTTGAGACTGCTGTCCTGTCACCTTGATGCTGTAAATTTGATCTAATTGCTCAGCATCCCGAACTTGTTATTGACTCACAAGGAAAGAGGCTCTGTTTCTGGGGGCCCCACTCGAGGCTGAGTCTCCTCCAGTGGAGCAGCAAATTGAGGAGGGGATCACAACTGGAGTTTCAGCTGGTAACTGCTGTGGGACAGTGAAGAGAGACGAGACAACAGAGGTGTAAGCAACAACACCATTGTTGCTCAGAGACCAAAATGGGTCAACCTCTGGGACAAATTGTATCAGAGGAGAGGGTCTGGAATCTGCTGAAAGGCTCATCTGTGTGCAGGATAATAAAGCTGTCCTGCAGATTTGGCATAGATGTCTTGCAGCGTGGAAAGCAGCAGCTGCCTCTAGTTCAGGGTCTGCAGTTCCCATTCCCTACTCCACAAACCCGCACTGACCCCGAGAATCAGCCTCCTTCCCTCTGGCCCCAGGTCTCCTGCAGCTCCACACAGCTGTGTTTAGGGGAAATTTGGATGTTCTTTGTTATTGTAACATTGTTGGCTTAAAAACAAGGGCAAGTGTTCCTAGTTGCTAATTGTCACAGGATGGAATGCCAGCGTGGATGCCTGTGCTGGCAGGGGAGGAGAGGGCCTGGGAGGACAGTGGCTGAGAAAGGCACTCTCATCTTGGTTGCAAGCAGCTGAGATGCTCTCCAGGCACTGGCAAGGGAGGTGTTCACGACCAAAAGTTCATTGTAAGGAGTGACAGGAGTGCCACAGTTGTTTCAGTGAGGAAGGCAGTCACCTTATCTTGTTTGGAGGGGAGCAGAAGTGTGAAAATCTACACCAAGGGTGTGGAGAAAGACAGTGAGGTGACGGAAGGAGGGTCAGCTGTGAAAATGAGATCTCAAGAGCGGTTTTGAGCAGAGCAGTGAATATATTTGGTGTTTTGGCTTGGCAGCATGACTGAAAAGGCAGAAAAGTTTCAGACAGCTGAACAGAGCATTAAACCATTTTTTTCAGGGCATTAAAGTTTTTAGTTGTTAGTTTTGTTTGTCTTTTCTTATCCTTTGTTTATGTTGGTCACTGTTTCTGGAAAAAAGCCGTGCTCTTTCTCTCCTTCCTCTTCCATTCTGACATGGGTTAATCTGGGGGCTATTTTGGGCTGATTTCTCTTCAGACATTTCTCTACATTTTAGCAAAAAATAGATTTTGAAGATAGAAGTTAAACTTCTTCATTTTGAAAATGCTGGAAAGATACTCTTCCCCTATTTCCATTCTTCTGGTGCAATCTGCTTTCCAAATTTGACGTGAAATGTGTCTCAAGTAAATTTATATCCTGGCAAATTTATTACTTACCAAGAAATGTCACCAGCCTCCAGGTTTGCATCCTCTGGGCAAGTGGGAGTTTTGCTGTGACTCTCATGAAAGGCAGAACAAATGTGGTTATGTGAAACAAGGACTTATTTTGTTCACCCCATTCCTGCTGAAAGCTGGAATGAGGTCAGGAGCATGAAGCAGGGAGAACTTCTTCAGCACTATCTTTTTTTAACTCCTTGCCCGGCTACTCCTCACCTCTAGGTTTTGGCCCATGCCAAATGCAGAAGTACTGCAGCAGCACGAGACAGACCACCCTTGTGTTTTTTTCTGGGAAATGTTGGTGGTGGAGACCTTGTTTCTTCAGCAGAGGTTGCACAGTTAGTTCAGAGAAATATTTATGTTTATGTAGCCGATTCCAGCTGTGGTCCCAGGCACCTGGCAACAGGTTGTGAGGATAAGGTTTTTGAAGAGGTTTCTGAGGCAGCATTTTACCCTCTCTGCAGGAGCCTTCCTCATCCCTTACCTCATCTTCCTCTTCACCTGTGGGATCCCGGTGTTCTTCCTGGAGACGGCGCTGGGGCAGTACACGAGCCAGGGAGGGGTGACGGCCTGGAGAAAGATCTGTCCCATCTTTGAAGGTGAGTCAAGTTACAGTATTTACTGGCAACACTTCCTAACAATTAGTGACTCAGATCCCTTTTTTAAAATATTATTATTCTTTTTTTTCTTTCTCCTTTTTTCTCCCTCCCTTCCTCTCTCTCCCAGCCTTGTTATTCCTCCTGGTGCCTGCTGTGTGTGCAGGGGCAGTTCCCTGGCCCCTCTGTGTGCGAGTGATGGTGTGTGGTGCTGGCTGGGGGCGGTGCTGGTCCAGCTGAACCACAGTCCCTGCTTTGAGGAGCTCAGAGCCTGGGAGAGAGGAGAAGCAGGATGGCCAGCTTGAAGGAGGAGGATGGAAGTGTCAATATACAAACACCTGTGTGTAGTCCAGGATAAAGAGTGAGAAGAGGATGAGGAAAGCTGTCTGGTTCCTAAGTGTTTTTCCTGCCCACTCCCATGCCCTGGGCTGCTGTGGCAGCATTTGCAGGCTGGCATCCTGCAAACTGGGGGGATCAGACTGTTTGCACTGGTCTGACAGCCCAGAGATAGCGTGGGGTTGAGGTTAAGCCACGGGGATGAGAACCAGGACTTCTGGGGCCCCTTCTGGGGAAGGTTATTTAATGGGATTAATGGATTTGTGAATATAATTTCCTCAATTCTCCTGTCCAGGGGAGAGCTTATTAACCATGTTTTGCAGATGGAGGAACCTGTGCTCAGGCAGAGCGGAGCCTGGTTGGTGTGCTCGAGCATGGGCATGCAGTGCTATTTGAAACTCTCCGGGGAGTGTGGGACCTCCTGCACTGGAGACTCCTCTGCTCTGGCACAGGCCTGGAGCTGGACAGCAGTGGCATCTCAAAGCTCACTGACAGTCAGTTTTAAATGAATGAATTGGGCCTTTCTGGCCTGATTACTGTTCTGAGGTCTCGGTCAGCAAGGGGCACAAGCAGGACCCAAGCCCAAAGCTGAGCATGGTGTAGATCAGCTGTGAGGATGTTTTTTGCCTGAGTCTTTCCAGAAGTGAGAGACTCAGCTGCATTTCTTTTCTCCAATGGCAAGAGCTGTCTTTTTCTGAAGAAGAGGCACTATATTGCAGTGGCACGGTAGCCATCAGAAAAAATGTTTCAAATCAGCATAAGGTTTTGTGTCTGTTTCACCACAGACCCGTCTAGAGTTACCAGCAACGTTTCCTGCCTGCGTGCACAGTCACAAAATCCTTCCTCTTTCCCTCAGGCAGATCTTGCACTATTCTCTGCAGAGCCGTGTTCTTGGTGTCGCATCCTTCTCACCACAGCGTGACCTGTGCCTTTGTTTGGGGTTAAGCCTGATGTGTTTGGTGTTGGTTGCCAGTCCCATCCTCACCTCCTCTGCTTTTCTTCACAGGAATTGGATATGCCTCTCAGGTCATTGAGGGGTATCTGAATGTCTACTACATCATCATCCTGTCCTGGGCACTCTTCTACCTGTTCAGCTCCTTCACTTCAGTGCTGCCATGGGCCACCTGCAATAACCCCTGGAACTCAGGTACACCTTCCCTTGGTCAGCTTCTAGCTTCTTTCCAATTCCCAGAAATTATTTGGGTTTGGTTGAAAATATTTTTTTTGTTTGGATCAGAAGCTCTCATGAGCCGCAGTGTGGTGTCATCAAAAACCAGGCATTTCCTGGCAAGCAGGAGAGGTGGGTGGTGGAGTTTTCAAGCCAATCTAGAGCCCTCTGCATGTGGCAGGAGCTTTTTATTAGCTCTGGTACAGCAGTTTATCTTACAGTTCCCTTGCTCTACCCATTCCTTTGGAGTTACTGGGACAGTTGCTGGCAGGGCCTGAACAGCTTCCTCTGTGCACTCAGCTTTTGGATAAATCAGGCCAAGCCTGCACTGGAGGATTTTGCCAGTTCATGTCTCCCAGTGAAGGAACCAGTAACACAAAACTCTAAGGGCGCTGTTTTCCTGGTTAATCACACCCACACAGCCTCCATACTGCTACATTCACCAGGGGTCTCATCTCTTTGTGGTCACAAGTCACTTAACTCTGCCCAGCAGAGAAGACCTGGCTTTGGCTTCATTTGAGGCTCTTGGGCTGAGCCTGGGAAGATGGGGTAGATGTGAGGTAATCCTCGTGAATGTCCTTGTCAGGTCTTTTAAAACATGTTGAGCAGGTTGTTTTGCATGGCAGCAGCTTGGTTCCATCTCTTTTTCTCTTGCATCAGTTAATTAATTTCTGCAATTAGTTAAATTTCTCTACCCTGTGGGCCTTTCACTCACAGCTCCCTCTGCCCTTTCACCCCAGCAGAAGTAACCAGCCTTTTAAAGAGCTGATCCAATTCCTTCAGCTCCCCCAGCATGGGTTTGTTTGTAAGGAAACCCACATACATTCTCTCAACAGAGAGAAGCTTCCCAGCAACAGCTGTGTTTCCTTGGTTTTCCAGTGGATTGTCTTCTGCTGGCAGAATGCAAGATGAGGTGCACTGGATGTGTGGCATCTCCTCTGCCTTTAGTTATCCCACGCTTTGTCACAGGGTTGTGGATGGCAAAGGAGAACAGGAAGGCCTCTGTGGTGAACACAGGCATGCATGTGTGGACAGGGAATGGTGCATGGTGTGGAAAGAGAATGGGATTTTCTATCCTGGCTACTCACAGTCACTATCCCTCGATAATCTATATTTTGCAGCCATCTGTTTTCAATTTGGCAGGCAATTGCTCTCTCCTTCCCCTCTTCCCTTCCTGAAGCCCCTCTGGCTACTGCTGGATTAGGATTCATAGCTGGGGAGAGCCAGAGTTTAATGAGATGTTTAATGAGATGCAAGAATTTAATGAGATGCTCTACAGCAGAGTGAAGGGTCTGTGTGCTGCCAGAGTGAGGGTTAGGGTCCAGAGGGGAAGGAGCATCCCTCATGGAGGAGCCCTAGAGAACTTCTCACCTCATCAGCTTCCTTTTCTTTTGGTAGATCTCTGTGTGGACATTCTGAATAGATCCAGCCTGGACAACAGGACCTTGCCTGCGAACGCCACCTCCTCAATGATTGAGTTTTGGGAGTATGTGATTGCTTTCGCTCTGCTCAGGCTCTCTCTCGTGCAAAGGCTGCAGCTGCAGCAGTACCTGGGCGGGGGGCTGTGTGTCTGTAGGAGCAAGCGAGGTGCCACGTGTCAGATCCGGGCACGGGGAGCACAACGAGCTGCCAGGGAGATGGGCACCGAGCCCAGGGCGTGAGGGCTGGGTGCACCCCAAAGGCAGCTCGCCGTGTGCCTGCCCGGGGGTTGCTCATGTGCACCTTGAGGGCGTGTTCCCTTTCTGGCACTGAGCTGCCAGGGTGAGTGTGGCCACCGAGAGAGGCACCAACAGCAGGCGAGGACTTGCTGCAAGTGGGGGTACGTGTGCTGGGTGTTGCAGGCAAGCATGAGAGGCCAGGGCAGACTGAAAAGTCCTCCACAGTGAAACACAAAGTGGAAAACCTGCCTTTTCCCTTCTTCTGACCCAGTCCTGCTTGCTGTCTAAGGGGAGTGGTCCATCAGTCCGCTCAGGATCATCCCTGGAGAGCAGAGATCCCAGGTGCATGCGTGAGATGCCAGAGAGAAATTTGAGGAAGGAGGAGAATGTTGAGGAATTTGGGGCTGGAAGCACTAAAACACAGTCTGAGTGAGGGGTCTTGCAGCAGGCCAGACAGTGTCCCAGGCAGGGTGGTCATCAGTGTAGCCTGCAGAGGTTGAAATGGCTGCTGGTGCCACCCTACCACCCCACATGCTACTGAGGAAAGTCTTATGAAGAAGAGGGGTGTCAGGGACTCAGCTTCAGCAGCTGGGTTTGGGTTTTTTCCCCATTTCTGGCTCCTAAAGCACCTTTGAAAGGGTTGACTGTCCTTTGTCTGTTGCAGCCACCACAGGGCACATAGAAGATGATACGTGCCCATGGTTGCAGAAAGAATTTGCCCAGTGCTGGCCCCCCTCTCCTGCCCTGTTCCTTGTGCATGCTATTTAGTGAGAGCTGAGACCCCTCTGAAACAGTTGTTCAGGTTTTCTGTAGAGAGGGCATGGGGATACTGGGGGGACTGGTTTGGAGCAGGATGTGCAGAGGAGTTGTAAGTGTGGGGTTGGGCTTCTGGGAACTGCATGAGCTGCAGTGCTGAGCTCTCATGTGGCCTGCCTTCATGATGGTGAATCTTCAAGGAAGGTGGCTGAGGGAAGGGCATGGGCATCATAAAGATAATTTATGCTTATATATAGGGTGTCTGTAGCATATGGGGGGGAGGAATGGTGGCCGTGGGCTGATGGTGGCTTTGGTAGCCTCCCTTGGATTGAGTTGTCTCTGCTGGGGAGCTGCCAGGCTCAGGGAGCGATGGGGAGCAGGTGTTGGTTCTGTTTTGTGTGGGTCTGACAGGCACGGCACCGTGGGCTTGGGGAGTGGGGGGTTTGGGTCAGCTACAGGACACGGTGGAGCAGAGGTGAGCAGAGAGGGGAGCCTTAAGCAGAGCTGGGATGATGTGCATGGCTGGCAGCCCTGGGCAGATGTGTCATAGACAGGCTGTTAAGCCTTTGGATGGGGTAATATGGGAAAGGTCTGTATGGGCGAGTGGGGTGTGGAGTGTTAACGCTTCTCTCCCTGTCCCTGGCCGCCGGCAGGAAGCGAGTCCTGGGGCTCACGGATGGTATTCACAAACTGGGCACTGTGCGCTGGGAGCTGGCTCTGTGTCTCCTGCTGGCGTGGATCATCTGCTACTTCTGCATCTGGAAAGGGGTCAAGTCCACGGGCAAAGTAGGAATGGAGATTATCCTCCCAGTCCATAAGCCTCCTTGTACCCATCTTATATTTCTTCCCCAATCTCTTTTCCTTCTTCATGAAGCAGAGGCAGGAGACACAGCACCAAAGTGAAACCTAGAACCTGTTAAGGCCACACTGATATACACCAGTTGTGTTTGAACCCTAAAAGGAAGAATGAATGAGTGGGTCCATCAGGGAGGGGAGAATGGGGAAAGAATTGCCAACTGAGGGGAGTTTTGAGTCACATTTTCCCTCGCAGACACCCACAGTGGCTGATGGATACTCCCCAAGTGCCCTTGGGAATCATGCACTCCCCAGTGTGTTGTCCTGCTGTGGCTTGAGGGTGTTTTTAACAAGATCCTCTGCAGTGGCAGACTTCCCATCCCTGGCAATAATTAAACACTTGAGCAAAACAGACAAGCTGCTGCCTGTAACCAGCTCAGTGAATAGATAATGAATCTCTCCTGCTTCTTTATCCTGCAAAGCACTCGGGGTGGGAAAAGTGTCCTTGTTCTCTCTTTGGTGCTCTTTCTGGATCTGCGGGTTTTGGGTCAGTTGGTCACTTTCTGCATTTTGCTAACGGGGCCGGAGCCACTGCTCCCTGCTGAGGTCCGTCCTGTAGAGCAGATGGACTGGTTTTCCTCTTGGAGCGAGTGAGCGTTTGGTGCCTTGGGCTGGGTATTAGGGACACTGCCACGGCCATGGCCTTGACTTGCTCAGGACCTCTGTCTTTCCTGGAGCTGCAATGAGATGGGTGGATCATTAATGATGATTGAGGGTTAATGATTAGTCTTGTGGGTGTCCAGGGGATGTCCCAATAGCAAAGGGAGGGAACCAATTTCTGCAACAGATTTCTTCCTTCAAATCACTATCTCTGCTCTTGACAAGTGTTCCCTTTCGTACCTGCCACCTGTGTTTCAGTGTCAAATCCCATCTGCTGCCTTAAAACTGCACTGGACACCCATTTCAAGAGAACGAGATAACAGCTTGCTCCCCTGACTAGATTTTTCCCAGTTTTTGGTGATGACTGGTTCTTGCTGGTGCTGACTTGCTGTCCACCGTTTCTCAAGGAAGGAGAGCCAGACTCCACATTTATGGGGAGAGGGGATGGATGGTCTGCATTTTAAACCTTGAATCTCTGATGCCCCCTAATTTGAACACCACAGGGCCATCTTCACAAGAGATTGGGTCTGAGAGGCTGTGTGATCTGCGTGGAAGAATAATTAAGTCACCCGAGGTTCTCTTTAACTCTCAGACCTCTCCACCGAGTTTCTCCTTTGCCTGGTGCTGCCCCAGTGTGCAGAACTTAACCTGCACAAGGAGAAAGCCTAAGTAGCTCAGTCAGGCTGGTTTAGCTGATTTGGTTTGGCAACACCAGACCAGAAAGGGAGAGGAAACAGTGACTACATGTAGTAAATGGAATGGTCTCCCTGAGAGTACAGAAGATTTTTCCATCACCATTTTTAGGATACAGGGCTATTGGCTATTTACCAGGCAGGTGTTATGGACATGGTGCAGCAGTAAGGGAGGGGTTTCTGTCCCCAGATATACTGCAGGTCAAACAGGCCGGTTGTCTTCTCTGCAGGCAGTAATTTTCAGTATTACAGGGGCACTGCCAAAAAACTCAGCTGCCTCCCTCTTTTTCTTTGCTGACAATGTACTAAGATAAGCAGTGGGAAAGACCCCAAGAATTCTGAGTAGGTGCATAACTTTGTTCCGCAGCTCCAGATTAAACAGGAGGTTGTGCTTGCCTGGGAGGCTGCTCTAATCAGATAACCCTGCCAGATCCTTATGTTTCTGCTTCTGTGATTTAAGGAATCCAAATTTAAAGAAACCGTAGTGACCTCAGGACAATAATTTCAAATAACTCCATAAAGACTCATTTTCTTTTAAAAGCCTTTTTCTTTTATTCCTTTTGCCCTATGTTTCTCTTCCTTATGCATTCAGCTGTTGTGCATAAATGTTCCTTAAAAGTGATTTCTGAAGGTGGATTTTAATACTTGTGCCCAAAGTAGTGCCATTCTCATTCAATCAGGGAACAGCAAAAGTACCATGTACTGTGACTTATTTGACCAATTATCACTAAGCACAAAAAAATGTCATTTTAGGCCCATCGCTATGAATCCATGGAGTAAACAAGCCTCCACATTACTTGGATGAATTTTAGTAATGAATAAATATTAGGAAGTTGCAGCTTGCTCACAAGTATTTTGCAAATAGTAAAAAAGAATATGTTATATTGAGCAATGGTTTAGAGATGATTAATTCCACTGTAATATTTATTTATGTCACACACAAAAAGAAGTAAAAATAGGTATTACAAAAATAATGGTCTACATTTTCTTTAAAGGCTTTGAGTTGCCCCCATTTTTTACCTGTGAGCTCAGAGGCATTGAAGGGATGAGAGTGATGCATGAGCACTCCTGGAAACGAGACCCCTCACAGGTGTCTCAAGCTGGACAGCAAAAGTTGGTATTTAATTAGGGAAACTCTTGCTGGGCATAGGACCATTTTAATAACTCCTCATTAAAACTCAGTGACAGGAAGAGGTCTGGGTTTCCTCTGCAGCTCTAGAAAGATGAAGGGAACAGCTGGAGAGCAGGGAAATGACACTGACTGGAAAGAGAAAACAAAGCAGAGCAACCAGTGGCAGTCTTGAATGAAGAACAAAATGCAGATTAACTAAACCACCAGTGAGATGTAACCTTGGTTAATTTCTTTCCCACCCCTCTTCTGTGTTAGCAGCAGCAGCTACAGCCAACAGCAGAGTCAGGGACGTTTGCTGGGGTGGGGGCCTGCAGGCGAGGCGAGGTGGGGCGAGGTGATGCCTGCCCCCCTCCCTGCTGACCCTCTCTCCTCTTGTTTCCCCGCCCCTGCAGGTCGTTTACTTCACTGCCACCTTCCCGTACGTGATGCTCCTCGTCCTGATGGTTCGAGGGGTGATGCTGCCGGGGGCTGCTGAGGGGATCATCTTCTACCTGAAGCCGGACATCTCCAGGCTGGCAGACCCACAGGTGAGGGGTGGTGTCAGGCACATGCTGGCCACGAGAATGTTCTCAGTGCTCTGGCCTTGGGATCTGCTGCTAGCCGAGCATCTAGCTGTCATCTCTGAAAGGAGGCCAGTGAGCCAGGATCCTTAAAACTTCTGAGAGGGGTCTAGTCCCCCTGCACAGAGTATCCTTTTTGCTCGTGGTCAGCAGCATGTGGGTATATCAGGTCATTTCCACTCATGGGCTCAGCAAAACCAGAAGAGTATATCAAATATTTAGCATGTAACAGATAGTTTTCCTGGCTGTTAAATGCAGATAATTAAGGATGGGGGTACGTAACCTATCACTTTAAATTTTTTCTGGCCTGGTTAGCACTTTGGCTCCATCAGGGCCCTCCCAGGACATGTGGGGTCCCTGAGCTTGCAGAGACCAAAGGCGTGCGTGTAATGTGGGCTGTGACCAGCTGGGTTCCCTTCACCTGTCCTGGGGGCTGGTCCCACCTGCCTGGACAGGGGCTAGCCAAAGGGTCAATCCCTGCCACCAGTTGTTGGAGCTCGTGGAAACCCTCAGTGAGAGAGATCCTGCTACTGAGCGTAGGCAGAAGGAGGGGCTTTGGTGCAAGGGGGAAGTGTGTCCGTGCCTGGAGGGCTCCTGCACACATGCCTATCTGTGAGAAATCAGCGTGAACTTAGGCAGCAGTGCCTGCCCTGGGATTCTCTGAGGGCTACCAAATTCCAGCTGCCTGGATGTTTGCAGCTGGGGGCTGCTTAGAGGAAAAAGAGGATGAGTGGGGAACCTGGAGGCCACCAGAAAGGTGGGCTGTTTCCCTGCCTGCCTGAAACTCCCAGCTCAGGGCTTTCCCTGGAGCTGTGACAGCAGAGCTGCAGCTCAGCTCCCCCATGGAGGAGAGGGCTGGAGCAGTGATGAGAAACCCCACTCAGCTTTTCCCATGAAATGCCAGAGCAAAGGGGAACCTGGGTGCATGGCACCTCGCTGGCCTGCAATCTCTTATCTCAGCAATTTTCTGCCCTTCGCCCTGCTCTCTGGCCTCAGAGATGTGGGAAACCAGATCTGGGAGCAGGGAAGGGAGTACGCGGATTGTTGCTCACACTGTCATTTGGGGTGACTCACCAGTGGCTCTGCAAGGAGATTAATCATCTGGGCCATGTAGGGACCACAGACATCTGCAGTGACAGCTTCAGATGGAGCCATGCTATCAGGGATGCCATCTCTATCCTGAATGCAAAGGTGTGGGATGGAGAAATGGTGTCACCTTGAGTGGGATGTGAAAATATGATCTCCTCTAGAGACTTTTCCTGAAGGATTTCCAGTCCTATAGCTCAGTTTTTCCAGATAGGTATCCCAGTTTCTCCATTCACTGTAGATCCCCTTTCTGTCTCACAGGGTTTGTTCTCCATGACTGGAGGAGTTATTGTTGGCAGGGCACAGCCATTTGTTTATTTCGTTGCCAGGTCTGGAGACCACTGACCTTCTCTGTTCCAGGTGTGGCTGGATGCAGGCACCCAAATCCTCTTCTCCTACGCCATCTGCCAGGGGTGCCTGACAGCTCTGGGCAGCTACAACAAATACACCAACAACTGCTACAGGTAGGAAGAGCCCGGACTCCTCGTTTCCTTCTGGAAGTTTTCTCAGAGAGCCCAGAGCTGCGTCAGAGGCAGGCTCTGTCCCTGGGTCGTGCTGCTGTGACTAACGAGCTGCTCAGAGTGCAGGGGCTGCAGAGGACTCAGCACAGGGAAGGAGAACGGCTGAGGGAAGAGAGGAGTGCAGAAAATGGCTTTAATAGTGCTCTCCTGCACGAGTCAGCGTGGAAACGAGAGGCTGGAGGAGGGGGAGGAATGGAAATGGAGAGTGTCTCCAGCCGCTGTGTAGACAGCACAGTCTCTTTTGACAGAGTGAGTGGGCAGGGGTGACATGGCCAGCTCTGCCACCACTTGCTAGGCAGGGGAGGTGCTACACAGATGATGTACAAAGGCTGGGCCCCCTGTCTCCAGTGCTTTAGTACCATCAGAGTAATGTACTGCCAGTGGCCTTTTGATCCTATCAAGGAGACTAATCAAGCCTGCCTGGCCTTCTCCTTGCCCTTGGATTACAGATCTATTTTATCCATGGCCTGACATGGAGCTCAGTGGAGCCATCAGGACCATTTTTGACACCTTCTACAGAGCCCCGGGAAGCAGGGACTTTGTTATTCTTTCACATATTGCTCCAGCACAGATGGTGAAATGGAATTGTACTTGGGAGACATCAATCATCTCTCCTTCTCTTCTCCAAAAGGCGCTGCCATGGCTGTTGGTTGGGCAATTAATACTTTCCCCTGGCTCTTCCAAAATGTTTCTGTCCCCAGTAAAGCAGTGTGCTGACACCTTCCTCTAATTCCTTAGGTGCCTCGTGCTGGCAGCTTAGCTGTGGGTGTCCCAAGTGTGCTGGGTGTCCACAGTGCCCCACAGCAGCTGATGCTGTGGGTCAGCTCTGGCAGCTGCCCAGGCAGGATCCAGGGGTTCCAGCCCAGCCAGCTCAGAGGGGTGCCCAGTTTTCACAGGGAGCGAGTGCACACAAGTTTCAGGAGAAGTAGCATAGCACGTGCCAGCCCCCTCTGAGCATAGTTAATAAAGACAGTGCAGACACAGCCCTTGTCAGGTGAGGGTTTTTATTATCCCATCACCCTTGTTTTACTAGACCTGCTGAACCTGTATGTGTTCATGCTTGCAGATACTCCTCTTTCTTGACTTTGTTTACTTTTGCAACCTCTTTTCTCTTCTAATTTTCTGTTTTCCTCATTTTCTCTGTTGTTTTTTCCTGTTCTCTGGACTCTTGTCAGTTTTTTATTGCTATGTGTTGTGTGGTTGTGCCCCATTCACCGGCTGTGCCATGTATACTCCTATAACTCTTGAACTCTTGGCTCTGCTCTGAGCTTTTTACTTCTGAGGGGGTTTGAGAACGACATTGCTGTTTCCTGGTTAGTGCTGTCCAGCCGGGGAAGCTGAGTACAGACGTGATCCTAAGTGGATCCATTCTGCAGCAGGGAAACACCCGTTTCTCTCTGGTCTCCTTCCTGCAGGGACTGCATCATGCTCTGCTTCCTGAACAGTGCCACCAGCTTTGTTGCTGGCTTTGCCATTTTCTCTGTGCTGGGCTTCATGGCTCGAGAGCAGGGTGTGCCTATCTCAGAAGTGGCCGAATCAGGTACGTTTTTCTGGGACACCTCAGAGCCTAGGGAAAACAAACAGCCTGAAGGAGAGGGCACTCTTCCAAGGTGAAACCCAAGATGTTCTCTGCATCCTCTGTCACTACGGGTGTCTGCAGAGAGGTCTGCATGACCAGTACTCCTCAGCACAGCTTTCAGCTGTGGGTGGGCCAGGAGCTGTGGCAATAGGAGCTCTGAAGATGTCTGTGAGCTTACTCTGTGCTGCAGGGCAGTGGTCATCCTGTGGTCTGTTGGCAGGTCCTGGCCTGGCTTTCATAGCATATCCAACAGCTGTAACGATGATGCCCGTGTCTCAGCTCTGGTCCTGCCTCTTCTTCCTCATGCTGATCTTCCTGGGACTGGACAGCCAGGTACAGCAAATGCCCCTCCTCACCTAAGGTGCAGGTGCCTGTCCCCACCCTGAGCACTCCCCAGGGTCATTGGGCAGGGTAAGGTGGCTGTGTGCTTTGCTGGTACCAGAAATAGGTTCTCTGCATTGTGTGCAGCACTTTCACACTGTGGGAGCTCAGAGCCAGGGCCGATGGCAGGACAGTGGTTTTGTGTGCTGGCACCTCTGCTGGCTTCTTCTCCCTGTGTGAGGGTGTGTGAGGGTGTCCCAGCTACATCCCCCCATCTCTGTGCCAGCTCCAAACCTGTGCACGCTGCAGAGTGAGGCCCAGCACCGAGCTGGGCAGTCTGGGATGGGGGAATGAGGCTGTTTCCTCCCTGCTGCATCCCACCCAGAGCAATCCCTGTGCTCTCTTTTCACTGGTGTGCCTGTCTCCTACAATCCCATACCCCTGTTATGCCAAGAACAAACCCTGCAGAGTTTGTTCTTGGTACAAGGGGAGCAGAGGGTGTCCTGCACGTCCATCAGGCAGGTGTTTTGCTCAGGCTCTGCTCTGCAATACCTCAGCCCTTGTACCTGGATAACCAGGCCTTTTCCCTCCGTTTCTGCTGGCCCTTGGTGGAAGCAAGACAGATGAAAAGAAAAATTGAAAAAGTAAGGATTTGGGTGGTGGGAGGACAAAAAGGACAGGGAGGGGAAGAGCGTGCTTGGGGAAGGAGAGACACTGATTTCTCTGACCTGTTTTGCTCTGCAGTTCGTCTGCGTGGAGAGCATGGTGACAGCTATTATCGACATGTTCCCTGCAGTGTTTCGGAAGAAGGGGCGTCGGGAGCTGCTGATCCTGGCCATTGCAGTCATATGCTACCTGCTGGGCCTGTTGCTGGTCACTGAGGTGAGCAAGGAGTAGCTGGGTTGTACAGCTGAGCACCAAACCCCCTGCTACACAGCTCTGGAGGTCTGGGCAGAGACTGCAAGCTTGTCTTCCATGCTGTTAATTGTCTCTCCTTCCTGATGCATTAGCTGGTGTCTCTCATGGCCAGTGCTGCTCTGACCCCGTGTGACACTGGTGCACTCAGTGCGTCACCGAGCCTTCCAGAGATGCTGGTCCCACAGCCCAGAGAGGCTGCCTGACACACGGCTTCGTGCAAATGCCAGACCTGGGAGCTAAAACAAGCGGAGCTGTTTGAAAACAAGCTCTTCTAAGGGCAGTGATCGTTCGCTGGCTGCTTTCCACACAAAGCAGAGCAGCAGGAGAGGAGCCTGGGGGTAATGGCTGTGCCATAACGCTGCTGGAGCCCGTGGGAAGCCTGTGATCCCGGGGACCAGAAGGAGCAGCGCTGTGCTGGTGCGATGCCAGGCACACAGTGTCTGCACTGCTCTGCAGCTGAAAGCTGCACCTCTTCCTGCACGGGGCTGTGCTGTGCTCTGTGTGTGCCACAGGCCTGGGCGGGGGTCTTAGCGCTCCTGCGCTGCCTCCGTGGGCTCTGTGGTGCCAGCTGATTCCTGTAAAACCCCTTAGGCACAGACAAATGATCCTCCAGCAGGATCCTGGCTAAGGAGCTGCTGAAGGCAACTCCCACTGCTATCGATTTGGGTGACGCTGTGTGTCTAGAGCCCTTCAGCAGTATTTGAAAGCATCTGCTTGACCCGGAGAGGCTTTCTCTTGGAAAAATCATATGAAAAACCATCCACGGGCCTGTACAGGTAGCTGATGACAACTCTGCAGGGCTCAGCTTGAAGTCAGAAGCAGCAGGAAAGCCACGAGCCTCTGCCATTGCAGAGCTTGGACCAGGAGCAGTATGTAAAGTTGGATGAAGGTAAAACGAGGTATCTGAATATCCTGGTGCTCAAGATCACAATTTTTCGGGTGCAAGTTCTGCACTGCTACATGGCATTTCAAAAATTATTCTGGAAACTTCCTAACTGTTTTAAAACATCCAAACAAAACAGCTCCTGCTCTTATGCACATAGAAGCCAGCCTAGCCCAGCAGTATCATACAACAGGCATGAAAACCTCTCCTGCCACCAGGCCTGATTGTGTTTTTGGAACAGAGTGAGGGCAGCCCCAAGAGAAGGCTCTTCTCCCCCTGCTCTAGGTTCAGTGTTTCTGCTGCTGTTCTTCCACTTGCCCCACCCATTTTTCCCTGACATGGAATGGTCTTGCCATGGCTCTGTTTTCTCTACCTCTTCAACAGGGTGGCATGTACATCTTCCAGCTCTTTGACTACTATGCTGCCAGTGGCACATGCCTGCTCTTCCTGTCTGTTTTTGAAGTCATCTGTATAGGATGGGTGTATGGTAAGTGGAGGACAAAAATCTGTCTTGCTCTTTATCAAGGCAAGAATGGGGGGTTGAGAAGTGGGAGTGGATAGGAAAGATCCTCAGGGGGCAAAGAAGTGCTGTAATTACCTTCTTTCTCGTCTAGTTTTCACTGTGTTTCCTTGCAACATTTCTTAATTGCTCCACATTTAGACTAGGAATGTTTTTTCCTTCTCCGTAGGTGCCTCATATTGAACTACCTTGCTGTTCTTCCTATCTGCCCTTTGAGTTAGAAAATCAGCTGTAGAGGAGTGACTGCTGTCCTTTGGTGTCTCTCCCTGCCTACTTACACTGTGCATTTAGTTTAGTCCTGCCAGTTAATTTAACACAAAATGCTGGGATGCAAACCTGCTATGTGCTGCTTCTGCCGTGATTCCTGCTTCCTGTTTACCCTGGCTGCGATGGCACTCAGAAAAGAAATAGGAGGGACTGCTTTGGCTCTCAGTGAAGTCTGTAACTAAACTACTCAGGAGCAGGATAAAACTGAACTATCAGGAGGAAACCAACTGCTTGTTAGTCTGTGCAGTAAGAAGAGTCTTCTCTGATATCCCACGGGGGATCTCTTCCTGAGCACACAGGCTTTGGTTCTTCTCCCTGAAGCTTGTGTCGAGGCTGATGGGTTTTGGGCAAAGGGTCTCGCTGTGTGTCATGCAGAGCAGCTGCTGCCTCTCTTTGCTCCACGGGACTGCGTGAGCCTCATCGCTGTGAGGACTGTGCACAGCTGCTGTAGGTGCCAGCTCAGACCAGACCTCAACATCCCCCAGTCACGCGTCTGCTGGTCCCAACTACTCCAGGCAGCATCGCCGCCATAACCTCAGGGAGAGATTGCAAACACAGCATCATGCTGGGTCTCGAGGGTCAGGGTGGATGCTCATGAAGGAGCACAACAGAAGAAAAATTAGGAGTGATACTTCCTGTGAATGTTCTTCCAGCTTTTCATAACTTATTATAGAAGCATAGAACGGTTTGTTTTGGAAGGGACCTTTAAAGGTCATCTAGTCCACCCTCTTGGCCACTTTCCACCTGACCAGGTTGCTCAAAGCCCTGTCCAACCTGGCCTTGGACATTTGCAATGGTAGTGTATCCAGAGCCTCTCTGGGCAACCGGTTCCAGCGTCTCAGCATCCTCAGAATCATAAATTTCTTCCTTGTATCCACTGTAAACCTCTCCTCTTTCAATTTAAAGCTGTTAGCCCTTGTCATGTCACTACAAGCCCCCTTTATATATTGCAAGGCTGCAACAAGGTCTCCCTGGAGCTTTCTTTTTTCTAGGCTGGACAGCCCAAACTCTCTCAGTCTGTCTTCACAGGACAGTTGCTTCAGTCCTCTCAGTTCTCATGGTCCTTCTCTGGACCCACTCTGACGGCTCCACGTCTTTCTTGTGCTGGGGGTCCTAGAACCGGATGCAATACTCAGCTTGTTGCCCAGGAATTTCCAGTGCCAGAAGTGAAATGTATTTATTTCTCTTCTGATATTTTTTTCCAGTTGACTTGGCTAAGCATTTACCATCCACAAAATGCTGCAGCAAGGAGTTCCATGGCTTTCTCAGGCATTGTGTGAGGAGTCACTCTCTTCCTGGTTCTGAATCTGCCACCTGCCAATTCCATTTGGTGCCACCTTTGCCTTGTTGTGGGCAGTCAGTCGCTGTGTGCTCCTCTTGGTGCTCACAGTTTCATAGAGGTTGCATTGGCTATAGTGCAGTTGCTGATGAAGGCCTTACCAGTGTCTCCAAATGCTTTATGTAGAGCAGGAGCCAACTGCAGGTTTGGATAAACTCCTCTCTTGCTGAAAGGGTAACTGGTCCAGCTGCTTGGTCTTGAGCTCCAGGGAGTGCAAGAGAAGCAGATCTGTAAGAGAGATTTATTTTAGAAAGATGTCCTTCAAGGGAAGCTCACCTGGCAGCTTGCAGTGACAGACCCTGGCCAGATTTTAATTTTGAGTCACCCTCTGTCCAGTCCTTCTGGGATTTAAAGCAATGTGGGGGTCCCCATCCATCTGTGACAGGATGGGGATCACCGTGCTGGGTTAATTCATTGAGCTGAATTATGCTGTGATGTTTAATGCCATTTTTACAGCCACGCAGGCCACGTGCCTTTCCTGATGACCCACGGAGAGGAGCAATGGCAGACAATGGGGCAGTGATGCTGCCCCAGCAGCCTCAAAGGGAGATGGAGTGGCTGGGGACAGGGAAATGGCCCCTTTCCACACCACCATGGGTTCATTTGTGCCACTCCACACAGTGTGATTTTACCCTCTTGACATTCTGCTTTGCATCCACTGGCACGATTCTGGTCCAAAATGTAGTCAGAGGGCCAAGGTGAGGCATTACAGTTGGGAAAAAAGTGACTAGCACTGATTAAAGGGTTTTTTTCCCCAGCCTCAGAACTGGCAGGGCTGAGCCTCTTGCTTACACTGTGAAGAATTACAACATTTCTGCTAACACAAATATGCGTTCTGAGTTTCCCCTCTCCCAGCACATACGCCAGCCACCCACCACTTGGCAGCTTCCCCCTGCTGCCAGGCAGCTGCTCTCCCAAAGACCTGAGGATTTCCTCTGCACTGCTCCCTGCCTGTGGAAGGATCGCATTGGGCCTGCTGACCGTGTTCCCTAGAGGAGAGTGCTGCAGGGATTCTGGTGTCCCCCCACCTCTTCTCCTCTCTCCCTTCCACTTTGGGACAGGCAGCCCTTCGGGCCCAGCGGGCTTGGGGTTTGAGCACCGAGATTCACAACATGATGCCACCGAAATGTGCTGCAGAGGAGATTTTCCAGGCAGTCACAGCATTGCACATTAGGATCAGCTGTTGCAGGAGAAAGCAAGGGCCTCCATCACTACAGGAGAGCCAGGGCTGAAATCATTAGGACTGCTTACACAGCTAAAGCAAACTGGTGCCAGAGGGTACCTGTGGGTGGCCCTGGGGTAAACCTGTGTTGTGCTGCGATAAATCTTTCTCTGGTTCTATTGCTCACATGCAGCCTGGCCCCCAGCGAGGCACAGCAGCCTCCTCCTGCCTGGATCCTGCCTGTCGGGCTTGCTCTGCCTCTGTGTGCTGCATGCTCTCAGACACACTGGCTATGAGCAACCCTACATGCTTCTTTATGGGCCATACAGGGCCTGCTCTGTGCACCTGCTACCCAGAGGATGCGCAGGTGTGGTGCCAGGGTGTGCAGATGTGGTGGCAGGGTGCACAGATGTGGTGCCAGGGTGTGCAGTTGAGGTGCCAGGATGTGCAGATGAGGTGCCAGGGTGTGCAGATGTGGTGCCAGGGTGTGCAGTTGAGGTGCCAGAGTGCGCAGTTGAGGTGCCAGGATGTGCAGTTGAGGTGCCAGGGTGTGCAGATGTGGTGCTAGGCTGTGCAGATGTGGTCCCAGGGTGTGCAGATGTGGTGCCAGGCTGTGCAGATGTGGTGGCAGGGTGCACAGATGAGGTGCCAGGCTGTGCAGATGTGGTGCCAGGGTGTGCAGTTGAGGTGCCACGCCACCTCTGTTGCTGGCCCTTTGCTCAGGCTTGGTGCAGGTGTTGATGCTGCAGGTTTGAGACAGAGAGGGAGCAGATACAGGCTTGGTACCGTGGTGTGGAGCCACGGTCATCACCCACTGGAATGCTGTGGGTGAAATTTGATATAGATGAATGCAAATAGATGTAACTTGGGAGAAAAGACGGGCAGAGATTTTTTTATAGATTCCAAACTAGCAGAACTGTGAAACTCACTGTTTTTTGAACATGGTGAAAGTAAAATTAAATCTTTGTCCCTTTTAATTTGGGTCTCGTTTGCTGTTTTTATAAGCTGCGTAAAATGAAAAGGGCTCCGTAAGGACAAGAGATAAGGATGTTAGCAAATCTCTAGTTAGGTTCGTGTGAAGTTTATTCCTGTGAATTTACGTGGCAAAATGGGTTGTCAGAAGAGCACACAACCACTTTGAAGGTAAATGGGATTGTTCAGCACAAGGGAAGTGGTACCAGCATTCATGGTTAACTCTCCAGTGACTGCATCCCATTCTTCCTTGTCTTGGAGTATTGGAGATAAAAGCAAACATCTTTGTGCACTCCAACAAAACTTTCTTTGGGGAAGTTTCTATGGTTTTCTCTGCAGGAACTTTATCTAATCCTTCTAATGTGCTGGGAAGGAAGGGCACCTTGCTCCAGTATGTGTTCTCCAGCTTCTAATTTGCTCAAAAAGACAGTGTTGAGAGGTTGAACCGATGACTTCTTAAGCTTGATTACTTTTTCATCTGCCTGTGAAGTGTAGAATACGTAAAACCTCCTGTTCATATACTCTGAGAATGTTCATGTCAGTCCCCATTGTGCTTCATCACATCTGCCTCAGACTGCCGCAGTGGCCATGGAAATTCAGGACCTGGCAGTTGTCCTGCAGAGAAAAGGGACAAGGACAGGTGGAGGCACATCATAATTAACAACACAAGTTGTGGGATTTCTTTTCATGTTGGGGGATGGACGTGTGTGTGTTCTTTTTGTTGGGCATTTTCATATTTCTTTAATTGATATGTCTCTTTGGCTAGATCCTAGATCCAAATTGGCAGGGAAACTTTATCTGCCAGGAAGTTGTATTATGAATTAATTTATCTGTCCTATGTCTGACATGGCAGTGTGTTTCTGTGGAACACGCTGTGCTTATTTTCTAAACTGCAATTCACATGAGCTATATCTCTTTTTTTTTTTTTTTTTCCCCACCCTGTGGAAGATTTTGGCTTTTTGGCAAAATTAATTTTATATACCATCTCCTTTCATCCCCAATATATTTTCAGAAATGCTATCTGAAGCCTCACGATATTTACAGCTTGGAAGTTCTCTGGTGTGGGCTGGGCTCCCACACAAGGCTGCACGTCCCTTGATATACCACAGCTTGTTGTCTTTGCTTGAGGCTACTTGTTAACTTGCCAACTCATCACCAAGAGGTGTTCAAAGAACTATCCTCCCCCTTCCCCCCAACAAATACTTCAAAAAGCTGGGTTTAAAAGAGATTTTCTGCAAGCATTAGTCATGGGATGTAGAAAATAATGCAAAGAATTACAAAAAGGAAAAAAGCACACATGATGTGCTTTTGTAGAATTACTATATTTAAAGGAAACATAATATGAGGATTTAATTCTGAGACGTAAAAACCACAAATCAAAATAAAACTCACCAAACCCCAAACATCCACAGGGGTGGCCAGTTCTCTAGGTGCATATTTTGCACAGTCCAGCCCTCTGGTGTTGAGATATAAAGAAGCAAAATCTTATCACGTTCGCAACTGGGAACTGTGGCCTGACCATGAGTTCACAGATGGATGAACATTCCCAAAAGCAGAATCCTTCTTTGTCATCTAAGCACCAAGATAAAGCTTTAATAAGACAAATACGGTATTATTTCATCCCAGAGGTGCCTAACTGGTAGCCTTTTTTCTGGACAGACTAGCTCAATTTTTTTTGTCCAATATTGTTGTCTTATTTTGCCTGAGGCAGTCCGGTATATCTGGTTAGTTTTGGTTAGAAAGGTGCTGGGGCACCTTATAAATGACTTTTTGATTTTTCTTCATTTTACATCTCTGTCTGGCCAACATTAGGCTCCTGATACTTGAAGATGTCCTAGAGCTTATTGCAAGGTCTGCTGAAATCCATCTGCATTTTGCTGCCTCCTCTATGCCATTGCCTATGTTTGCCCTCTGTGCTTTGGGTTGGGAAGAGCCAGTGGTTAGAGCCTGGCTGCTGGCACGACTTTAAGGTGCTTTTCCAAACTATATCCCATTCCAGGGCACCATGAGATTTAGGTGGATCCCACTCACTGTGAACAAAATAACCCAGTAAGTGAAACTAATGAAAAGGAGGAGATCAGACACCCACAGTGCAGCAGCACTTGCAGATGGAGGATTTGGTTTTCAGAGGAGTTTTAATTGCCAGGTTTTCTGAGTTTATGTCAATAATAAGTTTTTTCCCCGAAGACAGGCTCTAGATGACAGGGGTCCTGCCCAGCTCAGTGGTGATTCTTGACATGACTTCCCGGGTATACCAGCATGTTTATTTACAAAGAGAGGGTTTAGTTAGGTATTCCCCACTCTCTTTGCTCCTTTTAGCACTCTGGACTCTCACAATCCCATGTGCTCAGCCTGCAAAGGCTTTCCCTTGCTGCTCTGTAAAGCAGGCACCCCTCTTTTCCTTTCGCAGTCCTTACCAGTGCATGGGCTGTATCCTCTCACTTACAGCTGCTGCTGTCTGAGGAACTGTGCCTTTCTTCAATGTCAATCCTTCTGACACTTACAGATGAAATTAAACCCCTCCATCTCTATTTAGCCACAGATGGGCCTTTTCAATGCCAGAAAACCCCTGCTGCCCTATTATTAGGATAGCCATGTTTTCACCAGGAGTAAACACCAAGGATAAAGAAAGTTTGGGATCTGATGTGAATAGTGGTCGAAGGACACAAAACCGATCTGACCTCTGGCTTTGTCTCTGTGCTGGTTGGTGGCCAAGGTGCCAACCGCTTCTACGACAACATCGAGGACATGATTGGCTTCCGGCCGTGGCCCTTGATCAAGATATGCTGGCTGGTGTTCACCCCGGGTCTGTGCTTGGTAAGTGACAATCGTGACATCATGATGTGTCACTCCGGGTCCCCGAATTCTCAGTGGAAAAGGCTGATTTATCTCCAAGGTGCTGCTGTAGATTTTTTAAATCTGCTATGGAGGAGCAGAAGCTTGCCCATAGCTGAGGCAGCTATTTATCTCCTTTGTAAAGCCTTATGTTTTGCCTGGAAAATTAATTGAGCCTGAGAAGCCAATTGTGTGTTGTGAAGGCAAAAGGAAATGTATCCTCAAAGCCTGGAGAGGCTTGGTCAAATTACCTATGAATAGAAGGCCAGTGAGAATTACCCTGTTCTGAAACATGTGCTTCAGCCTGAGTTCCTGGGACTGCCCATGGTTCAGAAATATCTTCCTAGAGCCATTCGCTTTCCATGTTATTAAATCTCTTCCAAAACTTCTGTGACTGCGCTCAAAGAAAAGGCACCCAAATTCAGGCAAGTTCTTGCCTGTTTTGAATTTGTGTCCAGTCTTGCTCCACTGACTTTTACAAGCTTTCTGAGCCAAATTCTGGTTTTGTATCTGATGTTGAGAGTTGTTTTCTTTGACCTAAGTGGGAACACAGATGGAATCTATAACTACAACTTACAAAAGATTCCTAGTCGTTTGTCCCCAGGCTTCAGCAGGACTTGAAGGTTTGGGAAATTTTCAAACCAACCCAAATTATCTGAGAGCTTTGTAGCTAGAGAGCCCCAGGAGGGGTAAATCTGTGCCTGTGTGGTTCTTCTGGAGTTTTTCTACCAGGCAGAACAAAAATCCTTGTCTTTGATATGAATAAATTGCTGTCTCAGTGTTGCTGGACTCTCAAAGCTGCTGCCAACCTCGCTTATGTTGAACTCTTCAGAAGCCTGAAGGCTTTGCACTGCAGAGATGCCTGGCCCTGGCTCTGAGAACTCCTCGTGCAGCCAGCACGCACCAGGCTCTGCTCGCTGCAGCCAGCAAGGTCTCTGCTGGCTCCTGCAAGGCACAACACCCCTTGCCACCCTTGCAGGGTGGCCACTCCTTGCAGGGCGGCCAGTCCTTGCAGGGCAGCCAGTCCTTGCAGGGTGGCCACTCCTTGCAGGGCGGCCAGTCCTTGCAGGGTGGCCAGTCCTTGCAGGGTGGCCAGTCCTTGCACGGTGGCCAGTCCTTGCAGGGTGGCCAGTCCTTGCAGGGCAGCCAGTCCTTGCAGGGCAGCCAGTCCTTGCAGGGTGGCCAGGCTGCCGGGCCTGGCTGCCCCTTGGGCTCTCCTCATGTTTGTGTTTTCTGCTCCCCAGGGTGTCTTCCTGTTTTCCCTGATCAAGTACACGCCCTTGAAATACAACAATTCCTACGAGTACCCGCCCTGGGGCTACATGCTAGGCTGGCTGATGGCACTCTCCTCCATGGTCTGTGTTCCTCTCTACGCCATCATCATCCTCCTGAAGACCAAAGGACCCCTGAAACAGGTACTGGGATTGTGGTCACTGGGCATGTTGCTGTTGCTCCCCCGGATGGTTCAGGATGAGCCCCAGGGAGGAGGTACATGGCACATCTCTCCTCTGAGAAGGCAAGGACTGGTGAGAGTGGCCCTTCCCCAGAATGCTCTGTAGCTCTTGTTGGCAATTTGGAGAGCTGGGAGGGTCTCAGCACAGCTCCCAGGCTGATCATCAAATGTCCACTCTTCCGTGTGGTGTTGCACCATCGTGCTCAGTGCAATATATAGACATATACATGTAGTGTATATGCAGTAGATACCAATGCAAACCAAGTGCAAAACCAGCATCTGTTTTGCTTTTACTTCTTGTCCCTTGTAGCCCTGGGTCAGGGCCATGTTACCTTCAAAAAAGAAATCACCCATAGTTACTAAAGAGGACATGCTCACAGAGCTGCAGGGCTCCCCCCTGTGCCATGCCTGAGCCTGTCCTCTTTCACTGTAGGCACCTTTGTCCTTGTCCTAGGAAGAACTGCGTCTAGGGAGGTGACACCTCACCTGACCCATGGAGAAACATCTGAGTGATGTACACTACATCTAAATTTCCACACAGTTTCTCTTCTGCTCCTTCCCCATCCTCGCTGCAGCTGGCTGGAGGGTGGGGTGGGCAGAGGGAGGAGGTGAGCAGGGGATGGGAGCACCCCTGTGGCTGTGGTGTAGCTGTGACAGTCACATTGTGGGCTCATGGAGAGGAGGACCCTGCACTGCCAACAAGTCCAGGGATGGGCTGGGGACAGGAGTCTTCATTTGTTCCATTGTCTCAGGGAAGGTGAATCCGTGCTCACGCTGGCTCTTGTTTACTGACTGGAAATGAGTAGCTTAACAGGGAGAGACAGGAGTTGTGGCAGAGTGGGCTCATGCCTGTCTCAGGCTCAGGAAAAGGCACAGAGCGAGGCCCAGGTGGGAATTGTAGCAACTGAAGTCTTCGGTGGAGCACTGAAAGAGGCATAAGCCACGCAGGCAGGAGGACAGAGGAGAAGTATTTTGCACTGAAAGAGTCCCTGTTTAGCTGCCTTTGACCCTTTGGCCTCCTGGCTGCTGTTGGCAGACATGAAGAGATTGTGAGTCTGGAAGGGAGCTGGGAGCTCCACACTTCCCAGCATGAGGAACTGCAGGTGAATCCAAGGTGCTGTGGTTTGATTTGCTCCAAGTTCACCCCTCGAGTCCCACCTCCTACAGCCTTTTCCTGTGCTCTGGGCCATTTAGTGACGATGCATGGCTGGTTTGAAGAGTTTGACTGGGTGGCTGACACGTCTGCCTCCCCACAGCTCAGAAGCCTTCTGTGTCTAAATGAGGGCTTGGGGCTGTCAGAGAAGTGATTGCCCACATGTCCTGCCTGCTAAACAAGCAATCTCTCTCACCAGGGGCAAAGTGCCTCCAGCCCTTGGACTGAAGTGCTGCTGTGAATAGTGTTAATGCTCGTTGTAGAGCACACCTGAGGAATTGATCTGGCCTGTTTCAAATCGAGGGGTTTTCTGTTTGTCCTGGTTTACATGATATTAATTGAAATTTCCAGGGACTCCTCAGCCACATTAGTATGAAGAAATTTCCAAGGGTGCGGTTTAGGTGTGCGGGAAGGAATTGGCTGCTAAACCTGGGCTGATTCAGGGCAGGATCAAAGCCAGCCACAAAATACCTTCTGGGATAGTTGCACTTGTTTTTAAAACAAATTTTCTCAACATGTACCTGTTCTCTTTTTCCAGTCACAACCCAGAACTGTAGTGAATTAATTTCCTGACACAGATGTTTCCAGGAACAGAGTCTTTGAATATTGCAAACCATTCACTGAAAGCAAATTTGTAATTGGTAATTATGATCAGTCACTGCAACAAACTTATTCCTCTCGTTACACTTGACTGACCAAGAAACACAAATGTTGCTTCCTAATGTGCCTGATTAAGACAGCTCAAGCTCCAAAGACTAAAAACTCACAGTGAAGTGCCCACAGAGCAGCTGCAGAGACCAAGGTCAATTTTGGAAACCATGGGGCAAATAGTTTTGAACAAATGAACAAAATCTGTGATTCTGGCACGCACTTCACAAGGAGTGGAAGCACTAAAATTAATCCAACGAGTCATGGATGAATTGCCTACTCTGCATGGGAGGAGCGTGCAGGGTCCTGAACAACTTGTGATGGAAAAAGTAGCTGTGAAAGGCAGGTTTCAGCTGGGAAATGATGGGCTGTGCCATGGAGCTGGCAGGTAGCTGCAGGACATTGTTACTGGGCTTTGGGAGGAAACCAGGAGCTTAGGAAGTTGTGTGGCACCAGAGGGCCTTAAAAAATGGGATGAAAAAGGGCAGAAATTCACTGCAGCTGTCCCTGTGAGCCAGCACTTTTTGCTGAAGAGCTCAAAGATATTTTCATTTTTTGAGAATAAACTCCCCAAAGTTGTCACAACACTGCATACATGAGTGTGGAACGGCCTGTAGCACCCTTCATTGCACAGGACGGAGGGAGCTGAGGGCAGGCAGCTGCCTCACAGCCCCTGCCTTCACCACCACAGTCTGGCTGACTGGAAGAGGGGAGCTGAGGAGGGGAAGAGGGGAGCTGAGGATGGTCTGGGGCAGGAACCAGTCTGCAGAGGGACTGCTTTACCTGGGAAATGCCACTGAGGTAGGTACCACCTACCAGCCTGTTTTGGATCACAGCAGGAGATGCCCAGCATCTGATGATCAGCCCATTTGAAAGGCTTCACAGCTCCCACCAAAATCAATGGAAAGGTACTTGGTATAGGAAAAGCAACGTTTTATGGTGTTTTGTCCATTGCCAAAGAAAATGTCTGTGTTGCTAATTGCTGGCATCCTCCCTCACAGCAGCAGGTCTGTGAGGAGTGCTGTACATCAGATTATCAGTCCACAGCCCAGATTTGAGCTCAGGGGCAGAATAATTGTCACTGAGAGCAGGTGAAGCAAAGCTGCTCTCCTCCTCCTCTGTTTCACGGCCGTTCGGCAGGAGAGGAGCAGGGAGCTGGGAGCATTGGCTCTCCAGATGCCTTTGCCCCCAGCAGTGGTTGTGGATCACTGTGGGCTGTCAGTTTGCTCATCAGCCTAATTAACAGCGACTTCCTCTCCGCAGCGGCTGAGGCAGCTGATTTCCCCGGCGGAGGACCTGCCGCAGCCGAAGAGGCGGCACGTGGCGGGGCCGTCCGAACTGAGGCGCGAGGGATGGTCTCCTCCAGTCCGGGAGGTGATCAGCATCACGGAGAGAGAAACCCACTTCTAAGGCACCTGGGATGTTTCCTCCAGAACCCAGACTGATTCGCTCTCTCCTTCCCAACGTGGTTTCTTTTCTCTTCCCTTCTGTCCTTCACGTCCGTGACGGAAGCATCCGGGACGCTCTCTCCTTCCAGCCAGCTGGTTGCACCCACCGGGGACAGCGTTTCTTTTACACCCTGGGGACAACTCTTCTTGCCAGCAGCTGTGGAGACTGCAGCACGCTTTTGTCAGAAGTGCCCTTCAGTACTGACACCAGTTGGGAAGAGAAAATCAACATTGTAGCAAAAAAAGAAAAAAGGGAAAAAAAAAAAAAGGGGAAAAAAAAAGTGCATTCGTGTTGGGAGGAGGAAAAGGAACCACAGTGGTGAGAGTGGTGAGAGAGAGCAGAGATTAAAGGTGTGAAGGAACCAAGTTAGGGATGCAAAAGCACAAAATGATGGGGCGCTAGCACAGGAAATAAGTAAGTTGGTTCAGAGGTACATGAGAAGCTGGAGGGTGACAAAGGAAAGTGCATTGCTAGGTGACCTATGTACAAGGGAGAGAGAGCCAGGAACACATCACAGCCAATGACAAAGGAGGCTGCAGGGTCAGTAGTTACAGCTTCAGCTGTCACTGGAAGGGAAAGGAGTGACAGGGTGCTCCATGCAATCGTAGTTGTTGGTGATGGATCTCAAGGCAGTCTCAGTCTGGAAAAGGGGGTGAGGAATAACTATCTAGGGGACTTGCTCTTGGTCAAAACTGCACGGCCCAGTGAAAACGCATTCGAGAGTGAAACCGATGAATATCTGACAGTTCTTTCAGAAAATTCATGGAGTGCAAGAAAAGTCCCAGAGCAGCTGGTAAAAAAAAAAAAAAGAGCTGCAGCACAGCTGGGAAAATGAGACCCTGAGGACTGCACGCCCACAAATTTAACTGCACTGCTGGGGCATTTTGTAGAGGAATTAATGAAGGAGTTGATGGGCCTGATCCTGTGCTGCAGAGTAGCTTTGGGAAGAGGGTGGGAGAATGATTGCATTCCCTTGGCTTTGCTGCGGATGACTGCTCAGGGGATAAGGAAGACATAATCGGGCACAATAATCGTCAGCTCAGGCAAGATAAAGCAAAATTAATAGGTAAGATGGGTTCATTGGAAGCAGATTGTGTCAAATTAAAGGTTGGTTGTTGCCAGGGTAGTCAAAAATGTGAGGCGACGGGTGGGAGGAATTGTGCTCGGATGCGGGGTTTGGTGCAGTGCCGGACGACTCTGTCCTGCGGAGGCGGGGGCTGTAAAGCTCCCTGCCAAATCCTGCTTCAATGCCTATCAAAATTTCACAGCTAAACCCACCAGAAAAGCCGGTGGCAGGAGGCACCCGGGAGCTTTGCTGTGGTCGAGGGTGCACGCGCCGGTGCGCGGCCGTGCCGCAGTATTGGCGCGTCGGACCGTGCCAGAGAACGGCCATCAAAATGAATCACAGATGCCACAGGCTCCTTTCCCTTGTTCCTTGTTCCAAGTAATTGCTTTTCCCCGTGCTGTGTGGAGATAAACGACCGGCACCGAAAGCGAGCGGGGAAATCGGGCCTCATCTGCGCGGCTCGGTACCTATTCCAATTGCTATGGGAACCTTATCTGCTGCAGCTTCCTCTGAGTTTAACGGGAGAATTAGCATAGGGCAATCTTTTCCCTGTTTAATTTCCTTTCCTTTAAAAACTAAAAACTACAAACTGCTGGTGAAATGAGCGCTGAAAGTCAAGTACCAGAATTTGTACCTCTCTGGGACATTATCATTTGATTGGAGGTGTTTTACTGTGGAAGGTGGGGAAAGCTGGCAAACCTCATTCACGTTCCCTGCAAAGGACTGCAGCACCACATAAGACACCATTTACTGTATTTTTATTTTTTAAAGAGCTGAATGTCGTGTTGCAAATAGCTGTGGGAAGAGCTTAGCACCCAGAGGCTTGCGGTCAGGCCTCATGGTAAGTAGTTTGGTGATTATTTTTCCTCTCCCTCCCACCAATGTTGCTCATGATTTGGTGAGAGAAGCAGCTCCCTCCCAGTCTTGGTTCTTGTGCAATCCTTGGTAGGACATTTAGCCCCTTTGCTCCTGCTGCCATGCCTGTGAGATGTGAGGTAGTGTGGTGCTGTCAGAGAAGTCGTGGAGGTGTGTTCACTTCTATTTCTGAGGCAGTTGAGTAACACTGCGAAAATCCTAGATGGAAACAAATAACTTTTCAGTTTGGAACACGAATGTGGGGCTGTGTTATTGAAAATAAATACTACATGAACTTGTTCCTCTGTTGCTTACGTATAATCTGACAGTAGCATCCCACCTCTGCCAGGAAGCAACTTATTTTAATAAAGCCAGAGGAGGTATTGCTGTGTCTATTGAAAGCAGTCGTAAAATTGCCAGGATCAGGAAATTAATCCAGTTTCTTTGGATGGGACTGACAAAGTTTCAGGAATTTTAAGTCAAAGCTCAGTGACCCAGTGTCATTTAATTCCCTTTCCTTTAAAAACTAAGAACACCCACACACACCCAGCTGAGGGAACAGGGGGAAATGCCTCCACTGGCTGTCTTTTGCTGTGAGACCCCCAGCACAACTAGAGACCAAGCAGTGGTTTGTTAAACTTATCCAAATGTCTCCGGCATTGCTGCATGCATGTGACAGATCTGACAGGTCTCCATCAGCCCCTGGAATCGGGCACCTCTGGAGACCTCTGGGTCTGATGGGAAACTGCTCCTGTCCTGCACACCACCAGGAATACACTGCTGAAGGATTGGGGTGGAGAGGAGGGAGAGATTTATTTTTTCTCCCTGCAATTGTTGGTAAGATGCCAAAACACGATGCATTTGAAGCTGAAGTCCAAGAGAAGGTACGAGGTGGCCACACTGTGCTCTTCCTCCCGGCGGGAACTCAAACACTCTATACAGAAGGCACCTGGAAACACCTAACTGCGAAAAAAGGGTTCCCAGTTTGTTTGTTGGTTGTTCTGGTTTGGTTTTGGTTTGTTTTGTTTTTCTTCATAAGAAGGCCATTTTCACCCCTCTCCAGAAGGAGAAGACAGGAACATAGTTTGTTAAAAAAGAAATCAAGCCGAAAGGTCTTGTACTATCCTTTTCCATCCTGTTGTTCCTGTTCCCCCCAACTTCAGCCTTCCCTCCCTTCTTCCTTTGACAGTGACAAATGGTAAAAAAAGAAGGAAATGGTCACTGAAAACTTGTACTGGACAAAATTTGAAGAAAGAAGGATAAAACCATCAAATATCACCAGGATGTCTTCAAGTTTTGTGACTCCAACCCTCAACATTGTTTTTTTGGGGGTAGGAGAATTGCAGTGGGATTTCTCCTTGGCTCTCAAACATTTTCCTGTCCCAGGAGATCATGGCAAAGGACAGTGACCTGCCGCAGCTTCCAACGAGCTGGAGGTGCAGCCGTGCCCTCCCTCCAGCCCTCGCCTCAGCTTTTGGGCTGCAGAGAAGCCGTGCCCACCACAGCCCCAGAGCAGGGGTTAACTGCCAAGGGCTGCAACCACAGCTCCATCCTGAGAAAAGGCCTTGCTTTCCCCCGTGCAGCTGCTGCAGCTTGCCAAGGGTCGGAAGATGAAAAAGGGCAGTAGGGACCGAGCTGGAGGAAATGAAAACTCTCAGAAGAATGGGGGTTTCTCAGATCTTGGGCTGTGCTTGTGCTGTGTGAGTTATGGGTATTCTGCAGTGGCTGCGTGGCTTGTGCTGGAACCTGGGGACTTCCCTGGGATTTTGCTTCCCTGGTGTGCAGCAGGAGGGGCTTGCTGAGGTGCTTTCCCCATCTGGAGGAGAGGTGGGCCTTGCGCAGGTGGAAATAAGAGACGTGAGCCAAGTGACTTGGTTACACTGTGAATGGGGGCTGGGAAAGAGACAGTGAGCAGTCATGAGGGCTTGTAGCAGTCATCAGGTCTTGAAGTCCTTTGCTTTATCAGGTTACATGTGCTTACATATGGTAAACCCCTTACTAATTAGCTAAGTTGTGGTTGAAGGGGGTAAGAGGGGATTAACGTTCGTCAAAGGAGAAGATAAAATAATAACGTCTTTCAAAAATTAAAGATTAAAATGTAAGACTCGAGAGGCTGAGGAGCTGGGCATATGCTGCTATCCAGTTCCCTGTGCAGGGCTGCAGGGAAGGGCTGGGGCGTTAAAGTGAAAGACTTTGGTCCTGAACCTGCCAAGGGAAGAGCAGAAATGTGTCTCACAGCGCACGGATGGGCAGTGTGGAGGTTGTTTTGCTTTGTGTTGTTTTTTTAAGCCCACGATAAGCCCTACCCCCTCAACTGCTTGTGGAGCATGATCCTGGCTCTGGTTTGAATCCCTGACCCACAGCTGCAAAGGAGGACATGTATTTTCAGAGCTGTCTGTTCTGGTTTGTCAAGCCCGAGCTTGGAAAGCTATGTGGAAAGGAAAGGGATTCCCAGGGAGAAATGCTTTCAATGCCTGTGCAAAGCCAGTTGTGGGCAATTCCATCCTGTCTTGGTTTTGGTGACGTGCCAAGACCATTCTGTGAAATGGCTTTTTGATTTTTTTCTCCGGTTTTGTTTTGTTTATTTTTACAGGCTGTAGAGTGGTTTCCTGCCCAGCCTGGGTGACAGCCAGGATGGGAGCTCTGGACTAGGATGGCAGGCTTGGACCAGAGGCGTGCTTGCGCTCAATCATTATTTGCCAGTGGCCACTAAACTTTTCCAAAACATGCTTTATCGAGTGGGCAGCCTTTGTTGTACCATGGTGTAGACGGTGGTCTCTGGAGGAGGATGAGACATTTCAGTCCATCTGGTGCCTTCCTGGACCTCGCATTTTAACGGGACATGGAATCAGCTTCTTTTTCTCATGGAGAAATAAACCCTCCCTCAAGCATAAAAGCAACCTGTTCGCTTTCACATACCCTGGAGAAGGGCCATGGCTGCAACATGAGCTTCCTCCCCACGTCCTAGCTTTGAAGTGAGGATGACCTGAGAGCTGGAGCTGGTGTTTCTTGATCAGGCTCTCCAGAAGCAGGGCTCTTTGTGCTGGAATGCTCCAAGCAGCATGCAGGTGGGTCCAGGGGCTGCTGAAGAGAAATCCCACCAGTGGCAAGGCACAGCAGTGCAAATCCATAACCCTGGGTTAGCTGGGGTGGTGGGAGGCAGCCTGGCAATGGGAACTGGCCTGGTGCTGGGGCTCAGAACTTTGGGGAAATCATGCCCAGGCAGTGCTAGTTTTTTGTGCAGTGCTTTTGGATGAGGTATGAATTCCCCAGACAGACCAGGTGACTGTGGCTCCCCTTGGCACTGGTGTGATGCATGCATCAGTCAAGGAGCAGGGGGATGGTGGTGGAGTTCTCTCTTTGTGCCCTGTGCTTTTCTGTCCCTTGTGTGTCTGTCTCTCATCACCAACACCGGGCTCTCCCACCCCAGAATGCTTTTGCTGGGCTCAGCTTTACACCTGCTTTACACCTCCTTTACACCTCAGCTAAAGCATAAATTGCCAGCCAAGTAAAATGGAAGCTCAGGAGCAGCCTCCAGTTGTCCTGTCCCAAACCCCCTTGTCCAGGAGCCCAAGCACGGGAGCCTGTGTCTCCACGTAGGCAAGCAGTGTGGTGGGTCACAGGCAGTTTTTTCAGAGCCCGTGGGTGGAGAACATATTCACCTTACAGTGAATATTCACGTCCAGAACATATTCACCTTACAGTGTTTAAGCTGAGGAAATAACAGGAGTTAATTTTTTTTCTTTTTTATGAGTTACCTGCCGTAATCAGACTTCAAAAGTTATGTGGTGCCTAAAATTTTTTTTAATATGACCGCCACTCCAGCCTCTTTTTGCAGTACGAGATGGGGGGTGGCATTTCCCTTGCACTCGGGAGTTTTTGAGCTCAGGCTCACTTTCCTGTTTCTATGGTCAGGGGCGGGAGCAGCAAAACCTTCGCTGTTTGGCCTTGGGGTACCTGTGAGGCTTCACGTGGAGAGGAGAAAGGCGAAAGGGGGCTGATCCCTTTGGGGAAGTGAGAGGTGCAGAACATCTCAGATCAGTGTCTCCACACGGGTGTGTGTGTGTTAGGGCACCTGGAGGAGAACTGTGTTTCCGTGGGTTGTGTCTTAATGACATCACTGCTGTGACACTGTGACAGAGGCTGGCGGGTAAATGTGTTGCTGTCCGCCTTTTGAGTTTGTGAGGCTCTGCACTTGCAAGTAGAGGTACTGTGTAGTCTTGGTAAAACTTTCCAAAATTTCTTCCCTCTCTGGAAGGAAGAGAAGGGTGTTTTCATGACCGTGGGCAGAGGTGTCAGCAGCGCCTTCTGGTTGCTCTGGCCAGAGTCCCTCGGGCAGGATGACGTGGGACACATCGAGCGATGCCAAAGCAATTTCCCACCGCCCAATCCTATCGATAGCTGCAATTTCCCTGGAGGGTGGGGGGTGTGAGACTCGATTGCTGCAGACGGGGGCCGGCTCTGGCTGTGTGCACCGCACGGCCAAGCAGCAGCAAGGCTGCAGGCTGGAGGTATGTCCCCTCACAGGGGAGGCTCTGTCCCTTCGGGCACGGTGATAAATGAGGGTGGCACCTCACAGAGGAGCCAGGCCTTTGCTCTTCCTTCTCCCCGAGGTCTGTGTGTTGACCATGACGGAGCACCTGCGGTGGGCAGTGGTTAAACTGCCTCTGTCAGTGACCCTCATTTCCATCTCATGCCCAAACCTCTCCTCTTTCTCCTCCGCATCTATCACAGTTTTCCCACACTCCTGTGCTTTTCAGGTTAAACACAGCCGTGCAGAAAGGCTTCTCCCCACAGGAAAGCATTGCCATACAGCTCTATGGGGAAGTGGCATAAGCTCCATCAGTGTAACTGTGCTTATGCTGATTTAAAGCATCTACCTCAGAGCTTTTATTAGCATAAGCCTCTTAATAAAGAGGGGGGAAAAAAATCATAAGAGCTACACCAGTGATGTAAGTAGACCTAGGGACACATTTACTTTAAAGTTAGGTTGGTTTCACAGAGTACATGATTTCAGTTAAATCTTCCAAAGTATGTGAGGACACTTCTATTTATGTTCCATTCACACTAATTTTAATTTATATTAAGTCCATCAGGATCGAGTTTGAGCTAAGTTAAACACGGTGTTACTGTTCACGCTGTTTTTGATGGATTAGGAGCAACAGAGCTAAATCTTTCCTGTCTCTTGTGAGTCCCTTGCAGTTTCACTGACAGGAAGATGATCAGGTTGTTTTAACTGCATTTATCAAAACAGCCTGCAGGCACAGGCACACTTTCATCAACGTGACTGTGTCCACTTCTTACCCAAATGGTCTTTAAGCTGGAATAATCATGCTTCAAAGTGGGCTGCTCTGGTTTAATTTAGCCTAATTTGTTTTGATTTAGATGGGCAACGCTGGTTGGGTAGACAAGACCTAAGAGAACACCCTGCAGTGGGTAGGTGCTGCTGTTCCATGAGTCCTGCCAGGAGCCCTCCCTGCAGAAATCCCGTGGCTGGTGTCCGTGGTGGCTCTCACGTTCTGGTTCCCAGGGCCTTGTGCTCCTTGCTGCTGTGCTGGGCATGTCGCAGGGACACAGCACACCCAGTGTCACTCAAACACCCCTGTGGCAGGGAACACAGCTGGGGAGAAGGAGGTGAGGGGAGACTCTGCCACGTTTAAAATCTGCTCCCACATTGCACCAGGGACACCAGTGGCACGTGGCCTCTGGGGCCACCCGGGAACCTCTGTGTCCCTGTGTCACCTGGACCTCCGGCATGCTCGCGCTCTGGGGACTCCAGCCTTTGGAGCACATCTGGAGAAAGCTGAAAGCAGGTACCTTGCTCTCACCAGTGCTTAGAGACTCACCAGCAACCAGCTTGGGAGCTCGCTGGCAGCTGCTGGGAGGTGGCAGCTGCTGGGAGGTGGGTGCTGGTGATTAAACCTCGTGCTTTGGAAGGGCAGCCCAGGTCTGGCTTTGCCCAGCAGGAAACCGAATCTGCGTCGCCGTGAGATGCTGCAGGTGTCAGCCCCCCCAGAGGAGTGGGATGGGCTGCCCACAGGACTGGGCCGTCCTCCAGCACCACCTCCAGCTGTGCTGTGCCTGGGGAAGGAGACGTGGTGGTGCAGAGGGCCGAGCTGTCACCATGCTTTGGCTGTTGACAAAAGCCACAGACACGATAATGTGTGTGGCAGTGCGCTTCTCTTCTCTCAGAAATGTCCATGTATGCAGCCTTGTTTATTTCAGTCAAATGGAGAAAATGGTCACACACCTGGAAATACTTTACCCGCACACACTGGAGGTGAAGGCTCTTCATCGAAAGAGAGAATATGGAAAATGCCATGGAGACATCTTTAAATGCATGGATTTTGTTTTAGTGGCCTTTTCTTCCTCTTCTACCTAATATCCCCCTCCTCCCATCCCATAAGACATCTCAAGACTTGTCAGATTGATCTTCTTCATTTTGTGCTGGGGGACTCTCGGTCCTTCAGGTCTTTCTTGCTGACTGAAATCTCAGTGCTGACAAATCTTTAGCAGAGGAAGTTTTTCTCCCAGGTGTTTCTCAACCACATGAGTTATGGTGAGGTGCGCAGGACAAACAACACGAAAAACACTGAGCTTAACAGAACTTGGCTGTTTCACAGCTGGCAAAGTCTTACTGCCAGAATATCCAGTGACATTATCTCACTAGTTCTCCCTGTCTCCAGAGTGTTCCAGGGGAGAGAAAATGAACAGGCATGCACTGAACAAAAGTGCTCCAACCCAATCTATTTTTCTTTGGCAGGTCACTTTTAATCTCCTCCAGTGGTGGAAATTCCTTTTATTTTCTTGTATTTATTTTCAGTTTTGTTCTTGCCATATTTCTTTTACATTTTTATTCCTTCACCATGTTCTGTTTTGTTTGTGCTGTTGACAGCAGGAGAGATTTAAAAATGCCCAGTCTTTGAAACAAGTCATCTCCAGATGAAATTGTTCCTAAGGGCTCCTAGCAGCTGCAGGGACAAGTGGCATAAATGCAGATTAAATACCAGTGGCTGAAGGTAATTTTAAATAAAAGTACTATCTTTCAAAAGTATTTGACAGGTTTCCAGGGAAAGGATATTTCAAAGAAGCTGTGTGCCCTGGAAACACGGCTGGCAGCCTGCGGAGAGCTGTTAAGTGTGTGGGGCAAGACCTTTCCCTATGCCATAGGACTGGCTCGGCCCAACTTGACCAGGAATGCCTAAGATGAGGAGTAGCAGAGATTCTGGCAGTTTTCCTGGGGAGAAGAGGCCGGCGGGGCTGGCAGGTGATTGTGGTGCTAACAGTCCAGCCACTGGTGACAGAGAAACCCTGGGCACCACGAGGAGGGTGTTCAATGGGGCGCCTGGGCTGGGTCCCACACAGCACCTGTGGGTGGAAGCCGGGAGGATTGAGCACAGTGATTGTCCTGCCTTACCTGCCCTGGTCTCACACATTTTCCCTGTCTATTCCCTGCTGGCCACCCTCTAGGATAGCATGCCTTGGGCGTCAGGAGTCAGACCAGACCTGAGCGCTGAGCCTGCTCAGGGAGGAAAGAGGCCAGCCAGCCTGGCCCCCCACTGCAGGTTGGCAGGGTTGCTGAGGTTGCAGAGGAGGAGGCCATGCCTCAGACTGGGCTCAAAAAAGCGGTGCCTGCCAGCCCTGCTGTGCTGGCCAGCTTTGCTTCCCTTGGAGGTGGTGGACTCGGTGGGCTTAGTCAGAGCCAGGCAGCCTCATATCTCGTAACAGCTCTTTTCAGTGAGTGCAGCCCTATTCCTCTTTGCAAATTATCCCTGAGTGATTATACTTCTGCTTATTTTGCAACGATTGTGCTAATGATTTTTGCAAATGAATTTTAAACCAAGAGATGTCTAGCCTGATTATTTGGCTGCTCTCACCACTGTCATCGCATCCAATAGCTGTTATTCAGAAAACACCCTTTGCACTTGTGTTTACTCACACAGATTATATGGTGGGGTTGGGCTCTTTTGCTGGATATTTCCCAAGCCACCAAAAGCTTTGGAGGTGGCAGCCCAAACGCTTTGAATGCAAATACTGAAGCCAGGGAGTATTTGCCTGAGTATCTGCCAAGCTCTCATTTTCTGAGAACACACTGGTGAATCAAAATTTAGTCTCATGAACGTTTATGGAAAACAACCAAGAAAGCAGCTCCAAATCCCATCTTTTCAAATGAATTCTGCTTCTCTTCTAAGGCATGTTCCCAAATTCATTTGGGCTTACCAGTCCGTATCTAGTCCCTGCCAAGTATGAAACATCTATGTACTCTCTACTTCTCCTGGTCCCACTTCCCTTTTTTCTGGAAAAGCAGGGTTTGCTCAGACTGATGCTGAGAGACCTCCTTTCTCTCCAGTGCCTTTGATACTCACAGCCTGCTTCTGCCTCTGACTCGCACAACAAACGTGACACAGAAAACACTTGTGGCTTTCAAATTCAGTTTTTTTCCCTTCAGTGGAAATAGTCACTTTCTGGCCTGTTCTCTTTCCAGACCAGAAGTGCATGAGGTGGGGAGATGGTTTGCTGTGCTTCCAGTGAAGGGAGTCTGCCTACGGCACCTGGTGTCTCCAGCGGACCCACTGCAGTTCTCAGGCGCTCCTCAGCCAGGACTCTGTGGAGAGCTGTGGAAACACATTTAACAGGCTGGTTCCCTCAGGCTCGAGATCTCCACCTGCCCTGCAAGCAAATTGCCACTGTCCCTCTCTGTCTTTTTATTTTAGGAGGTGTCACATCAGCGACTGGGCTTGAGGAGAGATTGAAGACCGAGAGAGAGAACAGTGATGGATGGGCTAATGCCAAACTCAGAAAAGGGTGAGCTACGATACCTTGATAGCTGAAGTTTCACTCTTTTTTGACAAAAGGAGGCCAGGGGCTTTGCTGCTGGCTTCCCTCTGAAACTACCTGCAGGTACCTGCTGTAATTTGGTTGGCTTGGCCAAAGCAAACCTGACCCAGTAACATGGCATTACATTCAGAAAGCCCTCACCCGGCTTGGGCTCCGTGGCAACTGCGAGGCGAGCTGGGCAGGCAAGGGAGAGCCGAGCCTCCTGCAGGGTCCAGCACATCCAGGGCTGTGCCTGCACACTTCCCAGGAGACAGGGAAGCGTGCCTCTGCCACCTCTGCTTTCACCGAGAGTTGCATCGTAGGATCATAGAATGGTTTGGGCTGGAAAGGACCTCAAAGATCTTCTATCTCCAACCCCGCCGCCATAGAAAAAGCTCTCCAAGACACTTTGAGCCTTAGTTCATCAGGCAGGGATTTGGTTTTGCTCCTGCAGGACTCAGCTGGCAGCAGTTCCAGCGGTGTTCCATGGCAGGGCGGGCAATAACCACTTCCCTGCTGTGCACTGCGTGCTCCCTGTGCTTGCGGGCCCGGGCAGCGCGAGCTGCGCTCGGCTGCAGATACAGAATGGGTTTCCTGGGGAGCACAGACAGCACATTTTCACTGGCTGATTTTTTATCCCAGCTAAGAGCCTAAAGGAAAGATTTCTGAGACAGATGTAGTTTACTTCTCTTTTAACTTCATTAGCTGCTAAATAAGAGGCATTCAAGCTCCCAGAGTGGCGCAGGGGACACAGACTCCCTGAGAGGGATGAGGGTGCTCTGTCAGACCCATAGCTTTCTTCCAGAAGGGATTGCCACTCATTGCCTTTGCTTCAGCTCAGAGAGGATGCCTTTTTGTCAGGATGCCTCCAGCCTGTGTGCTGGAGGGCCACTCAGCTCTCAAAGCCCCCAGGGTTTACCCAGTAAAAATAATTTTCTGTCTCCATTTTCCCCCTTTCCAGCCTTCCTGGCACCACTGTCTTTCTCCTTTAATGGCCAAAAAAGCCTGATGGGGGTCTTACTGCCTCCTCCACGCTCCTCTAGTGACCACTTAGTCTGAAATGTGATCTTTAAACATTGCCTGTTGGCAGGATAACAGCACAGATGTAGGTGGCACCACAAGCAGCAACCTTAACAAAGCTGTAAGGCAGCACATTTTCCCTCCCATCCGTATGGGGCAAGGGCTCTGGCACACGAGCTGTGTCAGGGTCAGCTGTGACGGGTTACAGTGTGATTGCCTGCTCTCGGGGGACACCTTTAAGGAAGGTGAGTTTTGATAGCAAGGAGTAAGAAGTGTGGTGTTACCTTGGTACCCTCAGCACACACATTGAGCCTCCACAGAGCTGGCGCAATGTCAGGAACGAGGTGAAGCCAGCCCTTGTTTGTGTGTGGGGGAGCAGGAGGGGAGTCAGGGCACCGTGTTGTCTCCTCAGCACTGAAAGCCACTAAATGTCCTTTTGTCACTATTTTAAGCATCCCCGGCTCTGTTTTACCACAGAGAGAGGAGCTGGTGAAGTGCTAAGGCGTCACCTCTGGGAAGAACTTTGTTTTAACTCACTCGGGGTCCTTCCCCTGCCTCTCTGTCAATGCTGCCTCTAACGAGGTGATGCCCACAGCGTCGGCAGCTCCCCCGTGCTGCTTTTGAGAGCGACTTCTCTCCACTCCCAGTGGATGGAAATTATCTTGGGCCCCAGAAAGGAAAAGGAAAGAGAAATAAATGTTCCACACAACCTGTTTTAGAGCCAATGATGAGATTTATACACTAAGCAACTGGTTATTCACACGTGGCTCCTTTCCTTGGCTGATGGTTGGTACCTGCCACTTCACACGGGAAGTATCCATTTTCCCATGGCTGCCCCCTCCACCCCACAGGCCTGACCCACAGCCAGTAACGCACTTGATCCTTGCGGGAGCTAACAAATCCTTGCAGGAACCGCTGCAGCAACATGGGTTCAACCAACCCCCTGCAGCCCACTTGCCGGATGGCTCCCCCCTTCTTTGGCATCAGGCCCTTTTGCTTTGTCCTCCCTCCTGCCCATGCCCTTGGAGCCTCTTCTCTCCCAGCGGCCGTGATTTTCCAGGGGCTGCGGGACCCCCCCGCCCCACAGCCGCGACATGCAGGGTGTTGATTTGACTGGACGTGAGCTCAAAGCTCATTAAGGACTCGTCGATACTGCAATGAGAAGCGGTGTGGGGTGAGGCAGGGGGAGAAGGGCCCCGTGGCAGGAGGGGCTCACAGCTCCCCTCTGCCTGTGGGAGCAGGTCCTGTATGTGCATCCCTGGGCTGGGGTGTCCGTGACCAGCTCCGTGCGCCCCGAGGACCCGCCGCCGGCTGGCACCGGGAGGCAGGTGAGTCCACCGGGACTGCAGTGTCCGCTCTCGGGGTGTGGGCACGGGGGGCAGAGAAGGGAATGTCGAAGCAGTGGTGGCAAAGAGCCGCCTGCCTGCACAAGCATCCCTGGAGAGCAGCAGTGCAGGTGCTGAGCTCTCCTCCACCCGTGCTGGGTTGGATGTGGGGCTGAGTGGCGCAGCACCCTGAGGACAAGGCAGGATGCAGGGTTGTTTCTGTCTTCCAAAAGGTGATGGAGAGCTGAGCAAACGAGGCCAGCCCTGCCTGGCGCTCAGCTGGAGCAGTGCGAAGCGGAGCAGGTTTTGCGCAGCTTTACCCACAGCTGCACCACCGCAGTGCCTAAATTTCTGTCGGGTGCCATTGTCACGGCAATGCCCACTCGGCCAAGAAAGACACCAGTTGCTGGGAAGGCAGCAACCCTCCCGTCTGTCACTCCCATGCAGAGCTAACTGGATTCCCCTTGGCGTTACCAGGCAGGGGCAGCAACCAGCCTCCAAAACCTGCGCACTGAGCGAAATCCTGGGCTGGAGAGGGTGTTTCTGCTGCAGTGGAGAAGAGGGGCATGAGCCATCTCTCCCCCGTGCTGCAGTGGGGGTGGCTGGGAAGGACCTGCAGGCACTGCTCCCTGCCCTGCTGCATGAGCAACCTCCTGCTTCCATCCAGGGAGCTGGCACTACCAGGCAGAGCAAGAGGGGAGATGACTGTCCCAGAGCAGACCTGAAAATGGTGCCAGGGTCCCAAATATTGGAAAGCTTCTCACAGTGCCTGTGGGCTGGGGAAAACTGTAGTGAGTGCAAATGATGGCTCAGTAAAGATGCTGTATCAGCACTTATGTGAAAACCTGGGGCAAGCTTCCCTGGGGAGGGTCTGCAGTGGGTAGGACTCAGGGGATGGGTTAGGTGATAGCCACACAAGAGGCACGGGCTCAGCTGCCCCTCCCTGGGGCTGGGATAGCCCTCCCCAGCCTTATTTGTTTCAGCCCCAAGGATCAACTTGCCACACAGTGTTCCAGGTTCTCGGTGCCCCTTCACAAAGGTCCTGCAAGCTCTGATGGTCTGTGGCAGTGGAGCTCAGCTTCCTTGCCTGTACAGCTGCTGGGATGTTTCTGGGGTCTGTGCCTGTGTCCTTCCCTCCTATCTATCTGCAAGAGACTCTGGCCCCAAAGGAGGTGACTCAGTCCTTCAGTGAAGCTCTCCCCATCCCTCCTCTGTCTCCACAGCACTGGAGACCTGGACAAACTCACCCATTCCCTTCCTCCCTCCCCTCCTACCCTGCTCCCTGTCTCCCGTGAGTGCTCCTTGGAGCTGCAGTCTGGATACCAAAGGCTCCTCCATTTGCTGGTGACCTTGCTGTGATTCTGCCAGCACCTGGTAGAGACTTCCAGCACATTTAATTTTGGTTCTCCTCCCTCCAAGAGAAGCTCTGCAGCAGTTCGGGATTTTGTTGTGTGGAGAACAAAAATCAAGCTGAAGACACGCAGCTGGAAATGCGTTTTCTTCTGAAGAAACTCAATGGGCACAAGGAACAAGCAGCTGATGTCCTTATACTGCAGGTGGACGTGCCCACGACCCTGAGCCCCCTTTGCTGGGGACAGAGCAAGGGGGTGCTGTGTCTGGCCCCTGTGGAGACGCCCCTGTGGAGATGCTCCTGTGGTAAAGGCTGTTCCTGGTGCCAGAGGGCCAGGGTCTGCACCCTGCTATGGACTGGCACTGTGGGATGTGACTCGAGTCTTCAGCCAAGGCAACAGGGACAACAACCTTTCCTTCCTCTGCCTCATCTCCTGATCAGAAGCCCTGGGGGAAGAGCTGCTCCTTCTGCACTGCTGTGTCGAGCTCAGCACAAGCAATGAGGATAGGAGAAGATATGAATATGAAAGTGAAAGAGATAATAATGCCCAGCTAGTCGCAGGTTGATCCTGGACAGCAGGGGATGGTGCTCTGGGTAACGAGCACGTTTTCCAAGGTTTTTTTGAGGAAAACCTCAGCCAAGGGGCTGGAGGCTACCAATGCTCTTGCGAGGTTCCTGCAGAGGCAGCTGGCTCTGCTGTTCTCTATTTTCCGCCCCAAAAAAAGCATACGAACAAAGGGAGCCGTGTGGCAGCCTGAGGGCTCTGGAGCGTGATTATCTCTCTGGTTTCGTGGAGAAGAAGAACAAAGAGTTTGGCATCTGAGAATGAACACGGATTTTCTCTTCGGCTTGGCCGTGCTGCAGCAGGAAAACAATGTTGTGCTCTGCTTGGTGAGGCTCTAGTCTGTTTTGGAGCTGGATACTTGTGCCAGAGTGGTGGCAGGAACATTCACGGGTGCCGTGTTCTGAATGAGGTGCTTGGGTAGCTGCTGTGACCCTGCCCAGAAGGAGCAGGGGGAAAGTCCGTGATTTTCTCATCCTTCTCCCATCTACCTTCCTCTTCGTGCTTTCTGAATGCAGTAGCAAGGATTTGTTGAGGCAGTGCAGGGTTTTTATCTGCTCATCTTACTCCAAGGGCAGCAGGTGCTGGCCAGCATGGAGCAGGCTGAGCTTGTCTGTGCCCTGTGGATGGGTCATTTCCCAATCTGAGCCCCCCAGCCCCAGGGGACAGCCAGTCCTTTGTTCCTCTGCCAGGCAAAGTGAGGAGACATTGCTCCCTGGCAATGCTGGACAGTTCAGAGCAGACCCTGGATCATTCTCGTGCTTGTTTCTGCTCTTTCCTTCACAGTTTCTTTTCCTTATTCACTTCTATCATTATTAAATTATGAGAACAAAGTCCAAGGTGACTTTCTCAAGTGCATGTCATCACTTTCCTTTGTAACACCAATTTTGCCCAATCTGCTCAGTTCAATGACTTCATTAAAAAAAAAGGAGCAAAACCAAAAAAAACCCCAAACAAACAAAAACACCAAAAAAAAATCCAACCAGAAAACCAAACCACCAAAGCATACCAAGACAAATACAGCAGATAACCACTGACATCACTAGTAACATCTCTGGAGCTGCATCAAATCCAGCTTTATGTGCATGGAGCTGTGATTTCTTCTCCCTCATGCACTGCACAGCCACGGCTGTTGCTCAGCACTGGTGAGTCCTGGTGAGACAGGGCAGTTTAGCCCTGGGAAGGCCAAAGTCTCACCCAGGAAGTTGGTTCAGATCGGGATTTAAGCTCAAATCTTGGTTCAGAGGCGCAGTTTGGGTGAGGGAGTGGCCAGTGAGCAGCGATTCGGGCTGCATTGACTGAGCTGTGACAGTGCAGCTTCTCTGCAGGGGGAAAGAGAGAAGGGGCCAGCGTGGATGCCTGTCCACATCCTGGTGGCAGGGCCTGGACATCACGCTGGGCTGTCTCGAACAGGCACAGGAGGTATGAAGCAAGTGAGAAATTCCATCTGGAACTGCCCTCTCTGTGTCCCTTCTGGGCACTTCTGCCATGCTGACGTTCTCATTGAAGGCACTGGGAAGGTTTTTTTCCATTAGCCTGCCTGGAGTGGGACCATGCCTTACCAAGGAACAAAGCAGGTCACCCCACCACCCTTCTTCTGGAGAAGCACTAACCTGAAGCTCTTCTCTCCCTCCATTCCCTACTTCTTGAGGAACTTCTTTGAGAGCTGTGCTCTTTTGTTTCAAGCATGGGTGAAACTCGCCAGTGAACTCAAAGAGTAACTGGGGTTGGGATCAGACAGATGGGTCTTTGCAGAATGAAGCTGGGCTAAAAATGTCCATGTTGCTTCAGGCAGAGCAAAAGAATAACGCAGCAAAACCATATAAACTACCAACATCATGGAACTGGCATCCCAGCGTGACAGGTCGCACCGTGTGAGAAAAGGAAAACGCTTTTAAATTCAATCAACACATTTAAAATAAGCAGAAATAGGCCTTTAATCTTTTTAATGTGGTCCTTTCACCGAGGAGGATGGAGACAGGGGTGCCTTTAAGCAACTTTTCTGTCTTTCCCAGTCTGGAAACGTGCAGTCTGCTCAGACGCTGCCACGAGGGAGTGGGATACGGCCTGGCCTTGATCCTCAGGCTGCTGTGGTGGCTCACACTGGGTCAGGGCAGTCTCTTGGGGCCAAAAAAGAGTCCTGCCCTCTCTCTGGGGAAGCTTCTCAGGGACCAGGATGAGTTTTAAGTGATGACATTAAAATGGTTCAGAGGCTGCATCATTTGCATCTTCCAAAAAAGTCTTGAACCCCTGCTTTCCTCAGGAACAAGGTAAGGTGGCCACAGACACCGAGGGGACAGCAGCAGGGGTGAGTGAAGCACAGCCTGTGGCCAGGAGCAGGATCTGACCCTGCTTTCCCCCACGGGGTGAGGAGCCAGAGGAAATTCAAGTGGGCACCTGGAGACAGGGAGGTTGTTGCAATAGCTGGCCCCATTCCTCCTGCATGTAGAAGACAAAATTGAAGGTGCCCCTTGGCAAAGCAATTGCATGGCAGGATGCAGCTAGTCCCGAAAAAGCTCCAAAAACTTTCTCGGGGCTGTGAGGTACTGCCATTGCCCTCCTGGGACCATGGCTGGGGGCTGCAAGGTCTGTCCTGGCTTCATGTGAAAGTCCCATTTATTTGATGGTTTATGAAATGTGGCTCCTGCCCCGACTGCCCCTTCTCATCTGGACAAGGTTGTTGTGGGGTGCCAGCCTCACCTGCCATGTTAGTAAGAGTGATGGAGCTGCTGGTGGAAGAGGCACTTTGGAGGCAGCTGCAGGTCAGACCCAGGCACCAGCAACCCAGGCCTTAGGCAAGAGGGTGGAAAGGGCGTGCAGCTGTGGGCCACCCAGCAGCTCCATCGCCCCGGGGAGCTGATTTACTTTTTTCTCACATCCTCTGTGAGCGCTGGCTTCTCCAGCCAAGCAATCGCCTGTCTTCAGGGGAAGGGAGCTGAGAGGTTGGGTGACTGCAGGGGCACCTCTCAGGCAGCACGCAGCCAGCCCTGTCTGCCAGGGCCAGCCGGGCAGGACAGCGATGCTCCAGCGCTGAGGGGGCTCCATGTGGGGCTGGCACTGCCAGAACCCTCAGGCTCCCACAGGGAGCTTTTCCCCAGCCCCTCCAGCCTTCACGGGTGCGGGAAGCTCCAGCAGATGCTGCTGCTGCTGCAGTGAGCAGAAAATCGACCGAGAGTCTGCTGTGCCCTGATGGGCCGGTCACGGCTCTAAACAAGACACACGAGCCTTGGGGCTACTTGGCTGTCATTAAAATGGTGTGGATGGAAGGAAAAGTCTAATTGACTGAACAACAGCCTGCACTGTGTAATTAAACTAATTGTGGCTCTACCTGCACGGGTCAGAAGTGATTTGCGTGGCTGCTAAATCACTGACAAAGAAGAGGTGGGGAGGTGTGTGAAAGCATTTCTTACAAATGTTTCCATAGGTCATTTTGCTGCTTCATTTTGGGCAATTTTATGCCCTCGAAATTTTTGGTTTCTGCCAGATTTGAGTAGATTGTTAATATTTCGTGCTGAAGCAGGGGAGAGTAAAAAGGTCACTGTTGTTTTGGGCCGCAGAGTTTCCAGTGGCAGCAGTACTTTCTCAGTGCTGTTTTCTTATTTGAAGCGAAATCCCTCAAAGAAAAGAAGAAGGTCTGTTTGCCAGAATGTGTTTCAGCCTGGCTCTGCACCCACTGGGGCCAGGCAATTGTTTTTATTGACTTGAGCAGCAGCAGACCAGGCCTTCTGCACGACTCGGTGAAACACAGGTCACCCCTTTACCGCCGGGGATTTATGGCATCAGCTTTCACCGACTGCTTGGAAAGCTCTGGCTTCAGAATATGGTGCATTCGGAAGAAGCTGAATGAGAAACCTGCTCTAGTGCCATGTTGAAACTCTTTGACCTTGTTTTCAAGTCCTTGCAAAGCAGAGCCCACCTCCAGCTCATAGCTCTGCTCTTATTGATTATCCTTCTGAGTCCTTTGGGCATTTTGCTGTGCCCAAAGTGCCGTGTGCTCCTCAGAACAAATAATCTGACGTGACAGAGAGCTGCTGAACTGACTCTGCTCTCTCTGGGCTGCCAGCACAGGACAGAGCCCTGTGCTCGTGCTGGAGGAGACCCATGTGGGTGAGTGGAGGGGCTGGTGTTCTGTCCCAGCAGGAGCACTTGTTCCAGCGTGTGAGCGACACAGGAGTCAAACACATGGCCCAGAGTGACCGATGCCTGTGTTTGCTGGTCAGGGCTATGTGCCTGGGGAAGGACATGGCACAGCCAGGCTGTGGGACACGCACGAGCCCTTCTGCCCTAATCATCCATCACTGCAGAGAGACAGGACAGTAGGTGGGATGAATCCTCAGTGGGATCCCCTTGCCTGTTTTTCCATTTCTTGGCTGTGGAGTAACCTCCACAAATCTAGCTCATTCTTTCTGAGCTGGAGATGAAGGACCTCACTTTTCAGGTAAGAAGAAATTGCCAGTGTGGTCTGCTGCTCCTTCATCATCTTACCCCACTTGTATGAAATATGAGGTGTGACCATCCAGCTGCAGTATCACTCCAGACCTGTGGCAACAGGAGCAGGGGAAGGAGCACAGGGAGAGCAGGATATACAAACACTTTTTAAAGACAGCAGCTTACCTATTGTTCTTTGTGCACAGAAAAAAGAAAAGTGAGTTAAAATGGCTTCAGCTGAGTCCAATTTGTTTTGTCTCCAGGCATAGCTAACTATCCTGACTTAGCCCAGCTCTGAGTTCTTCCCAGGGGTTTTGGTGCTATTTCTTCTATTTTGAATTATAAATTGTCTTTATCTTAGTTTCCTCCTGCATGTTCTGTATAATCTTTTTCTCCCTGCCCGCCCCAGTGAGGAGCCAGGAGCTGGTGCGACAGTGCTATCACAAGGTGTAGGACGGAAATGGGACCTGTCAACCAAAGCCTTTGCTCTTGATGCCTTAAGAGGCCACCTGAAACACAGAGACCAGACAAGAATAAGGGAATAAAAGGAGGGATTTATTTGAAGGGCCTTCAAAGGTTCACCCTGGGCAGTCCAGAGGCTCCACCCCAGATGGACCCTGGGTCACAGGTTCTTCACCCTTTGATAAGTTGGGTTCATTTGCATATCAGGGTTAATTCTCCAATTATCACCTCAGTTCATGATGGAATTACCCCAAGTTTGCCCCCCTTTAGAGGCTTTGAGTTGACACATTTGGGGCCCGGTGTTCTTGGAGTGGAAGCCTGCAGAGGTTTGTTGTGTGTGAGCAGCAGGAGAGAACAGCAGCTCCCAGGGCACAAGGAACTGCAGTCACACACCAGGCAGGGCAGGGGTTGAAACATAGAAAAGTTAAAACCTAAGGCATCACTCTGAGTGTCCTGCAAGGGTCTCTTCTGGCATCTGCCTCATGGCCTATGTGAAATGGTCTCTTCTCCCCAGAAACCACTTTGATGCTGCCATGTACTGCTGGGCTTACTGCAACCATCCTTGGGCTGGAGGCGTTGTGAGGCTTGGCGTGGGCTCCATGGCTCAGGGGGTTTGGGTACAGGCTTTATCTCTCAGCAAGGGCACTTCTGGCTTCTCCACAGACTTATCAGAAGGAATTACAGTTATTTCCTGCTTCAGCCATTCCCTTCACAGTTGATAGAGTTTTTCTAACCTCAGTGATGAATTCTGCGGGGGAACAAAATCCACCTGCTGTAATCATGGGATGCCTGCTGTAGGACGCAGGAGTCAACGCTGACATTGAGCCTGGGCTTGGGAGACCATGTCTGCCCAGGGCACTTCAGAAACACCAGTTAATGAGCCCCCCAAGCACCCATGGGACAAAGGGGGACCCTTTGTTTGGGAGGCTAGACTGCCAGTAGTGAGAAGCTCAAGCTTTGACTGCTGGAGCATGACACCTCTTTACAGCATTGATTTGTTTCCTGATATACCCATTTTGTTCTTCTTTTTGCCTGTTTGTTTGTTTGTTTGTTTGTTTTCCAATGCTTGCATCTATGAATGTTTTTGTCAACAGACTTCTCTGGGAGATTGTAGCACTGATCACCCTCAGGGCCCCTGGTGAGGATTAAATTTGTCTCTGCAACATGGGCTGAGAAGTGGGTGAGAGCAAACCCCATGCCAGTCCTTCTGTACTGGCTGGGGGCGGATGCTGAGGGGAGAGGATAAAACCAGGAAAAGTAGGGAGTGCTATTTCCTTGGGAGAGTCCCTCAACCTCCAACAACTTCCAGCTCAGGGCTTTGCAGAATTGCAGTAGTAGATCCTGGTGGATTTTCCTTCCATCATTTACCCCCTTAACTTCCTTTTCTGAAGTCATAAACTCTCGGCATCCAGCGTGTCCTGCAGTGGGGAGTCCTGCTCCATAGCTGCACATTTCCTGGAATATCACCTCCTGCTCTTTTTGAACCTCCCACCTGCTGGCCCTGGTTTAATCCCTTGCAGCTCTTGTGCCAGAAATGGTGAATACCTGTGCTCTATGACACTGAGACATCTATAGGCCCCTGCCAGCTACCTCTTCCACAGAACAATGGATCCTGTTTCATTTATACTCTCTTCACGTGGAAGTTGCTCCACACTTTTGAGCAGCCTTTTGGCTCTCTTCCATGCCTTTTTCTGACTTTGCAATAGCTTCTGTGACACGAAGGGAGAGCTGCTCTTATTTTTCAAGACACGAGTGCAATATTGCTTTAGATACAGGTGTAGTAACACAGCCTGCTCCTGCTCTCTCTCCAAGTTGTTTTGGTGTGATGGTTATATACTTCTTAGGGCCTAAAATCAATGCAGCTATTAATTAAATTTTTCAGTCAGACTCATCCAATTAATCATCAGGACTTTGGAGTCCTGGCTGAGTGGGATTTCAGTGGTTCACAGGCTGGCTCCAGTCACTAGTGAGCACCAGCTGAATGCACCTGGGCACTGCAGCACCACATGCAACGTGGTGTACAGGGAGGAGCAGAGCAGAGCAGAGCAGCGACTCCCTTGCCACACGTTGCAGGGGCACAGCTGTGAACACGGCTGTGCTGCTGCCTTGGTGAGGGATTGAGGCAGGGGATTGCAAAGTGGAGCACATCCACAGCGGAGGTGCCACTGCAAAGCTGTGCCTGGCTGGCTGCGCCACACAGACTCTCAGATGGCTCGGTGGCTGCTGCACTCAGATTTGGACCCCAGACCTGGGAGCTGTGGCACCTTCATCGTGCCCTTCTCCACTGTCACTCAGACAGGACAGATATATTTCTCTGCCTGGACTGCTCTGTGGTGGGTCACCCACAGCCTGTGGTTTCGCTGCATGCCTACTGGTCCCAGAGCTCTTCCTGCAGAGCCTTGGGATGAGAAGAAGATAAAATGAGAGTTGAGGGATTTGTTATGTACAGGTAACAACCAGGTCTGACACATCACGTTGACACAGGACACCTTCCTTCTCTCCTTTCTCACCAGGAGCTCTGCCCAGTGCTTCCCATCTTGTCTTCGTGTGGGCAGGGCAGGAACTGCCTTTCCTGCTCCTCCAGGCCCTCAGCCAGAGTGGACACACATCTGAGTCACCATGGGCAAGATGGACACCAGCTCCGTGGAGCTGAACTCTCCCTCCGAGGTGAAGCAGGCAGCCCTGGAGGAGCCGGAGCCCATCAGCCCTGAGGTTGTGAGCACCAAGAAGAAGAAGAAGGAGATCCCAGACAGGGGTTCCTGGAAGGGGAAATTTGACTTCTTGCTGTCCTGTGTGGGCTATGCTATCGGTCTGGGCAACGTCTGGCGCTTCCCTTATCTCTGCGGCAAGAATGGAGGAGGTGAGAGAAATGCACCGTGAGCAGCCTTGTCCCCAAGCAGGTTTTGGTTTGGTGTGGGTCTGGGTAAAGGGGTGGTCCTCCAGCTGGGAGCTCTCCCACCTGATGGGAGTTATGGAGTTGTCTGGAGACAAGTTTCCATGACCTGTGGGCTTTACTAGCAAGTGCAGGCTGGGAAGAAGCAGTCCAAAGAAATAAACCAAGCAGTTTGAGTTCTGGCACACTTCAAACTTGCAGGGCTACAAAAAAAAAAAGCGTGTGGGACCTCATTTATTTACAGGGAGGGCTATGCACAAATAGACACCCAGTTGGGTTCTGGGGCACCTCCAGAGAAACCAGTTTGCATCTGTTAAAGGTGGGGTTCTCCTCAGTCTAGTGCAGTCTCAAGGGAATTCTCCCTGCTCAGCCACACAGTTTCTGCACATCTCGGATCAAGTCAGAAAACACACTTCTGTGCCTCAGCTCCCCTCTAAAATGGTGCTATTTCTTCAGCCTTGTCAGGGAGGTGCTTTTGTGGAGGGGAGTATGGGCTGGTGTCAGTAGAGCAGAGGCTCTTTCTTCTCCCGCCATGCCCAGCTCTCCCATTGCTGGTGCCTGTTACTAAAATAGCCCTCCTTGTCCCCTTTGAAGAGCTGCTCGCTTCCCTGAACCATTTTACAGACTTCCCACACAGGTCCAAACCCCTTTCCCTCACCTTTAAGGCTGTGTATATAATTTTAGTTCTGCCTGCTAGTGCTCCCACATCGCTCTTTGCTTCCCTCTTAGCTCTTCGCAGCCTGGAGTCCCCGTCCCAGGTGACACATCCATTCACGCTGCTCTGAGGGTCTCTTCTCATGTTTCTTCTCCATGTCTTTTTTATTTTCCTTTTGCCTTTGGCTCTCATGACTTCTCATATCACTGGCCCATTTCTGCTGTTGCAGACATTGTACAATGCTCTTCTCCTTCAACCCTGGAAAAGAGAAGGGCCTTGCTCCCTGAAGCAATCTGTCCATTTAACTTCGGTATTTAAGGGTATCTAGGCCCTTTCTCTGAAGCATGTGGAGGGAGTCCCAGCAGGAGACCAGAAAGTCAGCAATTTTGACAAGAAGATTTCTAACTGAGTATGCTGTTTTCATAGAGTTGTAGAATCATAAGATGATCTGGGTTGGAAGGGATCTTAAAGATCATCCTGTACCAAACCCACTGCAGGGACACCTTCCACTAGACCAGGCTGCTCAAAGCCACATCCAACCCGGCCTCAAACACTGTCAGGGGTGGGGCATCCACAGCTTCTTTGGGTTTTGTGGGGAGGTGCAAATGTTCAGCTGAGCTGAGTGAGGTTTATGGGACCACCCAGGCCTGCCCCAGGGAGCCTGTGCCACCAAAGCCAGAGCTGCGGTGCAGGTTTGTCGTCTTTGCCTAGCCCCACTCTGACTGCTAGCTCTCCTCACAGAACGTGTCCCCCGGGGCCAGGTCCCAGCACTGGTTGTGGGCCAGCATCTGCCCTGTGGTTGCTGCGTCATCTCAAGTCTCACACTGGCTCCGTGCTGCCCGTGACTGTCTCCTCACACACAAACGCGGAGATGACAATGCCTGTAATTAGATGAGGGGTGTTGTGAAGCTAAAATCGATCCTACGTATAAAGTCAGCTGAGAACCTAGGGCAGAGGGTGCTGTAGAGGTGTGGAGCGCTATTATTAGCACTAGCAATGGCACACGGGGTGACCTCTGCCCTGGCAGCTGCGGGCACGCAGAGCAGAAACGCCAGGCAGGTGAAATGCGGGGATCGGTGCCTGCCTGCTCCCGAACACCCTCCCTCCCTCCCCTGCCGCTTCGTGCCGTCAGTGGCAGCCCGGGTGGCTCCTTCGCGTCGCCCTGCCGGCGGCGGCTGTCGGCTCCCGCAGCGCGGAGCGCGGAGCGCGGAGNCACCGGGAGCCGGAGCGCGGCGGCGAGGCCCGGGCTCACGGCAGCGCATCGCAGCCGGGCGGGCACCGCCTCGGCTCTGCCCCGACGGAGGCGCCTCCGGAGCGCAGCAGACTGTGGGTGGGACTCTAATTTTAGCGTCCCGCATGTGCGCTGCTCAGCGCACGGCCGTGTGGGCTGCTTCCATTACGCACAGGCGAATTGAACTGAATGGAAATATTGTCGTCTCACTTACCGCTGTCACATTGCATCGGCTCACGGCTGGCTTGCTCGGCGCAGGGAGCCCAGGGCACGGCAGCCCAGCGCTCGGCCCATCCGCTGCGGGGAGCAGGCTTCACCCAAAGTGATGCCTGGGCTCCCTGCTGGCCCTGCGCGCAGCTGGACGTGCCTAGCTGTGCCCATGGCTCCAGCCTCTACGCCGGTCTCTAACCTCATACTGTCCCTCTGATCTCAACAGGATTGTACCGGGCTCCAAATTCACTCTAAACGCGGCTCAGTACATACTAAAAATTGCCTGTGAGATCCTAAGCTTGAATAACTTGAGAGAAAAGGGATTCTTTAAATAAGCATCCTGCACTCCTCCTTTGCACACTGAGACTCGAAGCAACGGCATGTAACAGCTTGTAATGCTCAATTTTTGATTCGTGGGCAGTGTTCCCTGTTTTAAGGATTAATTGTTGTTCTCTGCTGTACGACATCAGGAGCAGGCAGATTTGGGGCTGCACAGCGAGTGCCAGGTGCTGCTGATCCTTCCTTGCCTCCAAGGGTCAGTGCTCTGGGCAGGACCAGCGTCATCACCCCCTTGACAGCCATGGATCTGGAAACAAGCCGGGCCTTTCACAGGGTCACTCACAACCATATTTTGCACAGGCCTGCAGAACTGATTTCCCATCTGGCTGTACAGGACCCGGGGATGTTATCCATGCCTGCTTGGGGACCTGGCCCTCCAGAGTGAGAGTGTCATTGCCAATAGCCCTCAGCTCAAGGAGGTGGTCTGGTTTGTAGATTTTCCACTATTCTTGAGTATCATTGTCAAGCCAGGATAAAAGACTTGTGTTCAAAAGTTTATTTGGTTGGTTTTTTTCCCAACAGTCTAACAAAATCTTTTCCCTACAAACCTTCCTGACCTGCTGCAGGTGAGAAATGCTGGATCATCAGGGCTGCAGCCAAATTTCATTAATTGCTTGCACAGAAGCGAGGAAGAGACTTGCGCTGCTGCTAAGCTCAGCCTCCAAACTCCACAGCAGCAGGGTGGCAGCAGCCGTGTCCTCGGAGCAGACGCTGGCTTCCCGCAGGGCTCCCAGGGGGCTGGACCTTGCAGGCTGTGGTGTCTAGCGAGCACGCAGAGGAGGATGCTGAGCAGGCACAGTGCTGCCCAAAGCTGTTCTCTCCTCTGCGCCAGGCTGCTGGTGAAGCCAAGAGCCTGCGCTTCCACGCCAGCTTGTGATTCAGGCTCGTGGTCACCGAGCTGCTGGCACACAGAGTGTTTCCTCCCCACCACCCACTGCCAGCTCCTCTTGCATGCTGCCTCCCATGGACTCCCATGCCGGGTGCTGGCACCTGCCTCTCCCAGCTGGGTTCAGCTCCCTGCTTGGCAGGCACATGTCCCCAGCTGGACGTCCCCTGAGCCAGCATCCCTGGCTGTGCCTGGCTGCTTCCCTGCCCTCAGAGAGCAGCTGCTGGAGCCTGGCTCTGCCGGGTGCAAGCTGGGCCACAGCTCTCCAGAGTGGCTTTGCTCGCTGGCTCCATGTTTGCTTTGCCACGAATATCCGAGAAGAAGACTCAGGCTGACAGCTCAGCCCTACGGCTGGTGCAGGAATCAGTGCTGTCCTGAACACGGCCAGCTGCTTCTGGGCAAACGGAGTGTCCTCTCCCTGTCCCCAGCCAGCATCTTCTGCAAAAGTTTGTCCTCGTCAGAAATGATGGCATGCTCCAGTACATGCATGAGAAAGGTAAAAAAATGAGCTTTGTCCCAAGTCCTAGAAGTCAGGATGACCTGAACTTGTACATCATTCCAATCACACGGCGAGGCTCTCCTATTCTAATTGCTCTTCTAAAAACTGGGTGCCAGTAAGATCTCTAGTGGATGGGTGTTCTACCTCCTTTCCAGTGATGAGATGATTTCCATAGGGCCATGGAAAAGAATAACATTTTCACTAGGAGTTTTAAGGGTAAAACCTAAACCACAGGTGGGGTGGTATATAGCACTGTTAGGAGAGCCAATACAGTCTTGGTCACAGTTTCCTTAAAAGACTGAAATAGCTACAAACAAAGCAAGCACTGGCCAATGCCAGATATTCCTGTGCACTCAAGAAGAAGAAGAATTGAAAGCTTCTGCAGGTAAGACAGAATGCATCAACAAGTTACCAATGTCAGTGTCCAAGCTTTTGGGTTTGTTGTCAGATTGGGTTTAGCATTGTCTGAAGAGCTCACAACAGTGAGCCTGGCATTGCACAGCTGGTGATGCCAATGTTTGTGCATACATGGTACGTAGAAACCCACAGTGACAAGGGGTGGGCAGCGGTGACCTTAATGGGAGACACACCAACTCCAGCTGCAAACTGTCACCTCTGGGAGAGGCTGCTCCTCATCACACAGGAGCCACGGAGCAAGAAACTGCACCTGGAGGCATTTTCTTCTTGATCAAAGTGGAAACTGCCTGATAACATCGCTCCTTCTTTCAGGGGCCTTCCTTATCCCTTATTTCCTGACGCTGGTGTTTGCCGGGATTCCTCTCTTCCTGCTGGAAACTGCTCTGGGCCAGTATACCTCTGTTGGTGGACTGGGAGTCTGGAGATTAGCACCCATGTTCAAAGGTACTGTGCTGTGTGTCTGGGACAGCAATGGCACATAACTACAGACAAAACCCCATCGATGGTTTGAGGGCAAATCAGCAAATCCCCAGGGACTGGGATGGGGTGGCAGGTGAGGGGAGGGTTTTTCCCCTCTGTCTTTATCAAGCTGTCCTTGACCTCGATGTCTGCAGTCACTGTGCTCCGTTCAAGCAGCTTTGTGCGGTGACAAGGGACTTCATGAGCAGTATGGACTGTGATGGAGGGGCTCTGGTTGCAGAAGACCCTTTGTTTTCCCAAGCCTCCCTACGTATGCTTATTTTAATTGCATGGGAATGCAACCTGTTGCCATGTTTGGAGTAACTGTTTTCTAGAAGCCAGTGGTGATTTAGAAATGCCCTGGATGTGGGAAAGTGTGATTCTGCCAGGGAAGTGACAAGATCCTGTTCTCATGGAGCTCTGTCCATAAAGTACTGGTGGCACACTGAAAGGTAGCACTGTTTCCCCAGTGGAAATGGGTGGGTGAGAGACGCGAGGGAATGAGCCTCCCTTGCTGACCACCTCGCAGTGCAACTGCAGCACACTCTGTGCTGATGAGCTGATTCCCTTTCTCTGGTTCTCAAAAGAAACTTGCCGTGGTGCCCGTGAACCCCCTTGGGTGGGTGCCCGTGAACCCCCTTGGGTGCTGGAGGCCTGGATTGATGCTGCTCTCTGCCTTCATTCGCAGGCGTGGGACTGGCAGCTATGGTTCTGTCCTTCTGGCTGAACATCTACTACATCGTCATCATCGCCTGGGCTCTCTACTACCTCTTCAACTCCTTCACTGCGGTGAGTCTCGGGCACGTGTGCAGCACGGCACTGGCTGTGGGCTGCGTCCTCGCTCCTTTAGGGGCAGTGATTGGTTTATGCCCCTCAGCAGGCACTAGCTGCGTGCCATTTGTGCAAAGAGCCCCTGTCAGCATCCTGCTGAACCCTTCCTCAAGAGGTTCAGCAGCCCTGGAGGCAGTTTTGTAGTGCTGACGGGTAGTGATGCTTGTCCTCTGGAGGGGATGGTCCCATCCCCTCTATGGGAACTGTTCCCCGCTCTCATCAGTCTCTAAAACTCACCCTGTGTTTCTGTTTCATTTCTAGGGCTGCTCAAATCTGAGCAGCACATTTCCAGAACTGGTTTTGTCAGGTTTTGTCACATCACGGTCTTATTTCTCAGGACTTACTCCTTATCTTAATTAGTTCTTATTCACTCCTCTCTTGATAAATGATATCCAAGGGATTTTTTTTCTGCTGGGAAAATGATTCAGAAAGTATCTAGACATCTGCTCGTGACTGTCTCTTAGTGTGTGCTTTGATGTTATGGTTTATAGTGGGTTCCTCTTCCACAGCAGGGTCTTCTACCCTACAAGGTTAGAATCGCACCCCTTATTAACTTCTTGGTACCTGAATTATTCATTTCAGCCCAGAAACTGGTAAGAGTTTCCTTAATGTAACTCTCTGAGCCACCTGCAGCCTTAAAGACATCAACCCCGTGGTTCAAACGGGATCTTTTTGAGTGTCATTTAGCTATAACTCTGAAATGCTGTAGTGGACACTGTACATCCAGTTTCACTTTTTGTTTCAGCAAAAATTTCAAGTGTCTATCAATTATTCTGTTTGGCATTCCCAACTGTGCTTCTGCCACCAGTGCTACCTATCACTGTAGACTCCTGGATTGAGAACAAAATTATTGGCCGTGGGTGATTAGATGCACCCTCAGGGGATTCCCAAACAAACAGAGGTCTTCCCCAAAGGAACCCATCCGAACTACACCCTGGGCAGGATGCATCTTAGGGTGAGGCTTTGGTACATTCAGGTGTCACAGACCCGGCTGCTGACAGTACTTGTGTGTACATAGGCAGCCTCAGGTGTTTGGCTCAAGACCAGAGACAATTCCAACCTCCCAAAAGGACCCAAGGTGCAAATGGAAAAGCCAGGCCGATGTCTGTCCCATGTCCTAAATTTGGCTGAGAGTATTTTGAACTATAACAGGAGCCCAGCCTGCCTTCTGCGGTTTCTGTCCTCTGAAATTCAGAGGAAATGGAGCAGCAACAAAGTGCCCCCAGCCTGCCCCTCCTTGTGAGAGCTGCGCAGCGTCTCCGATGTGCAAACACCGAAGAGCTGCTGTGCAGCGCTGCCTGAGCCATTGCCTTTGCTTCAGTGCAGTTAGCAAGTCCTCAGTGAAATCACCGGGTGGGTGCAGTGGCCTGGGTGGCCCCTGGAATGTCACCCCCGCCCCTGCAATAGCCAGGATACCGCGTTTGAAGGTATCATCTGCTGGAGTGAACTGATTTAGACGGAGCAGTGAAGGCAGCGCTTAAAGGCACTGATGCCACGAGGCGCTTAAAACACAGACAGTATTTTTGAAGAGGTCTGTGTTCGTGGATGCGTAGGGATGGATATAAACATCTTCTTAAAGCTTTGTTGAGCTGCAGCCTCAGGTCTTATCTGCAGAGGGAAATCACCCAGAATAGCTGCTCTGCATTTACCTACATGCAGCGTGCTTGGGAAAAGAGAGAGCTGCACATGGAGACATACCCGAGCTGCTTTCCCTGGGCTGGCTCAGCCGTGGCACTGCATGGCCCGGGTGACCCGCCCTGCACGCTCACACGGCCCCCGACACTGCTGCCTCGCTGCCTGCAGTGCCAGAGCTGATTGCACTAAGTCTGTAGCACGGTGCTGCCGTCACACTGCTACCCACAGTGTAAACATCTCCCAGGAATCCCTTCGTGCTGCTTATAATCAGGGCAGTGGACAGCGTGAAACAGCTACTGAGCTCTAAATTTACTCCTGTGCCTGTGTTAAAACGGTCTGTTTGTGTACACAACCCGTTGCCTCCATTCTCAGGGCTGTGTTGCTTTATAAGCATTGAAGTTGGTGTAAATGAAACATAAGAAACAAATCACTGTTTATTCTTTGTGCAGTAAATTCCAACCACTTGTTGAGTGAAGCTAGCAAAAAGCTGTAATGGTTATAAACACAATATCCCTTGATAGTATTTTAATTTGTAGCTACTAATTACCAACAGTTAATTGGAAGTGGCTTTCTGTCTGGGGAATTGCTAACATTTTATTGGACCTACAACATTGCCCTAATCACATAATGATATTTTTTCCCGGAAAATCCTTGTCCAATTTATCATATTTTGGAAAATTGTTCCATGCTTTTGGCTACAGGAGCATGCCCATCCAGTGGAGCTGCCCAGTCTCTTAGCCAAAAAAATTGAAGGGGTTTCAGTTCAAAAGAAGCCAGTTTTCAGCTGGGAGATCTCACATGAGTGATAACGCTGCTGTCCTTGTGCCGGTGCAGGACCTGCCGTGGCAGAACTGCGGGAACGCCTGGAACACCGACCGCTGCTTCTCCAACTACTCCCTGAACGACACCACCAACCTCACCAGCGCTGTCACCGAGTTCTGGGAGTACGTCCCCAGCCTGCCCACACCAGGTTTCTCCCCCTCCCCGCGGTCACGGTGCCTGCCCACCAGGGCTGAGGCTGTGCCTGTCGGTGCTGTTCCTCAGGCAGCGTTGGCTGGAGGGCGTCACAGCCAGCCACTGGCCATGGTGGGCATGGGGTGCGCTGTGCAGATGCAGGTCAGGTGGATGGACGGGCAAACAGCCTCTCCACCTCTCTTCTCCTCCCTTCATCCCATCACGATGAACCTCAGTTCTCTCTAGGCCTTTGCGGGTTCTCACGCTTGTCTGCACCTGGTCCTTCACCCTCCACCTCTGGGAGCCCCGAATGCCTCTGCCCTTGATTGCTGGACTTCCTCCTAACACGATGCCTCCCACCCCTAGGAGGAACATGCACCAGATGTCCGGGGGCCTGGGGGAGCCTGGCACCATCCGCTGGCCCCTGGCTGGCACGCTGGCCCTGGCCTGGCTGCTGGTCTACTTCTCCATCTGGAAGGGTGTGGAGTGGACGGGCAAGGTACGGTGCGAGGGCCGGGTCTTTTGGTGCTGCCTCTCATTGCTGCATTGTCCAAATATCCTCCAGACTCAATTTTATTTACGTGTCTGTAACTAAGGTTATGGTGTTTAGAGGCAAAATCACAGGAGATACTATTAAATTCCTGACATTTACCTTTCGTGGCTGTAAAAATTGTGACCATGTTTATGGTAATTTTCATTCTAAGTCTAGAGAATAGCTCTTCCCTGTAAGGTCGTGGGTCTGAGCGCACGCTCTTTTTGGGAAGAGGCATTTTCAGAAATCACCTATATTTCCCACCTGTGAGAGAGCGAAGCTTCTTGTGGTCTCCCCCTTTTGACAATCACAGTCTCTTAAATTGCCTCTGGTGGAAAAATGAATCTCACCATGTCCTTTGAAAATTTCCCTGCTGCCCTTCCGATATTGGTGGGAGACCTTCAGATGAGAAGCCTGTTGTTATTCCCCGTGCAGCGCTCCAGGCCAGCACAGCAGACAGGTGATTGCTTCGTTCAGTGCAGCAGCGATGCTGAGATGCGGGGATGTGTTATTTAGAGCACAGCGTGGTGCAGAGGGACACTATTATGGAAGGAATAATCTGGAGGAGAGATCAGAAAGAAGCACTTCAGGGGTAGGTCCCCTAAGCTGTTAACTTCCCCCGTGGCTCTCAAACAGGCTTTAGCTACGCAGCCACAGCAAAGCCCTGGTGATTACTGGTGTGAGCCCTGTGATGAGGGATGGCGCACACCTGTGAGAGCCTGAAACAGTGCTGAGAGGAAAGCAGTGGAGTCAAGGCAACTCGTCTTGCTCGATGCATCGGTCTAGAGAAACACCAGCTTTAGCTCTGCAAAATAAGGATGTGATGACTTAAGGGGATTACTTCTGTGGACTAAAATTATCCCTGTGCAATTCCCTTGTCTTTGGGCATTTCATCCAGACTTTAGCATGCTACTTTTGTGATTAGTGTGTCCTTGTGTATCATTGGCAGGGAGAAACCTCAAACAGCCAGGAACGTTACTAGCATGGGAATGGGAGACAGCAAATGCAAGGAAATGCTGCTGAGAGTGGCTGTGCTTGGGAGCCTGCCGCCCTCACAGGTGGACACGCCAGACACAGTGACACCATGGGCAGGAAAGCTCCCGGGCACCGGTGGGCTGATGGTTTCTCTCCCGTGGGATCTTTTTCAGGTGGTGTATTTCTCGGCCACCTACCCCTACTTCATGCTTTTCATCCTCCTGTTCCGGGGAGTCACGCTGCCAGGAGCCAAGGAGGGGATCCTCTTCTACCTCACGCCTGACTTCAGGAAGCTCTCCGACTCTGAGGTTTGTAGCCTAGTGAGGAAAGCTCTTATCTCCCAGTTGTGTCTGCATTAGGCTTCCCCAGGCACTTCCCATGAATGTTGTAAGTATTGAAAATAACACTGGAATAACCCCGTTCAAGCAGCCATGACCCGTGTCCCACAGGCTGAGACAAAGCTGAGGGACAGCTCCTTCCTGGGTGGAAATCCATGCAGCAGCTCTGTTGTGCTCAAGCAGTGCTATCCATAGGGCAGGGGGAGTCAGAAGTTATCCTGACCAAGGGACCTCCCCTCCGGGCTGGGAATGCCTCTTTTCACTGACCGTCCTAGGGCTTGGTTTGGCCTTTTTCTGGTGGTCCCAGAGAAAGGATGATGTGGTGTTGCTGGCATGGGAGCCTCAGAAGCAGCACAAGCACAGCAGCACACACAGCAGCAGTTTTTGGAAGTGCTTAAATGATGAGTGGTGGCCAGTAAGGTTGCCTCGGTCAGTGGAAGCACAGAGGGGACCCCAGACTCCTGCAAAGGCAAAATTTCTCAGGAGTCACAAGACTCTGCCCTGTTCAGCAGCAACGCTCCTGTGCCTCCAGAGTCACCAGTCACCAGCTTTCTAAGCTTGAAGACCTTAAGGCACTGGGCCAGCTTTGCAAGCTGCCTTCCTCTGCAGGTGTAAACAGGTTTTATGGCCCTTCATCCACCCACCTCCATCCCAGGAAGCAGCTTTGATCCGCACTTTTTGGAGGGCTGGGGATATATGTCTGGTGCTGGGCCAGGCTGCACTTTGATACACTGGACACGTGGGAAGGGTGCAGATCCCCTACCTTCCAGTACATGAAGGGCCCTACGGGAAAGCTCTGGAGAGGGACTTTTGACAAGGACACGTGATAGGACAAGGGGAATGGCTTTAAACTGAAAGAGAATAGCTTTAGATTAGATATTAGTAAGAAACTCTTGACTCGGCCCTACAGGGTTCCCTCAGTTCCTGGCCCCCCCACTGGGCTGTACATCCAAGCCCACAGCTGCACAGCCTGCCCCCAGTCCCCTTGCCAGCCCTGCTCTGAGCTGCTGCAGGACATGCACCTGCAGCACGGAGCCCCCTTCTGCTGCACTCCTCTTCTGCCTCCTCCTCTGCAGGTCTGGATGGATGCAGCCACTCAGATCTTCTTCTCCTACGGCCTGGGGCTGGGCTCCCTCATTGCTCTGGGGAGCTACAACACTTTCCACAACAACGTCTACAGGTCAGTGGTTTTTCCATCCTCCTGTGCGGCAGGGAGTGCTCGTGGGTGAGGGGGGTTGTGGTGAATCTGCCTGAGCTCTGCTGTCCCCTTGCTGGCAACATGTGGCCCAGGGGACAGACACACTGATCTCTCTAGAGGGGCTCCCTGCCTGCAGGACACTGAGTATGTCACCTCTGCTGCCCATCCAAGGCACAGGAGCAGCTCTTCGCAGGGCTTGGTCTTTTGTTCACCCCACCCTCTGCTCTTGGTAGAGACCTGCAGGTGGTTTCTTTCCTCTCCTTCTCTCTTCCAGAGACTCCATTATCGTCTGTTGTATAAACTCCACCACGAGCATATTTGCGGGATTTGTTATTTTCTCCATCATTGGCTTCATGTCGCACATCACAAAGAAGTCGGTGTCGGAGCTGGCCTCCTCAGGTAGGCAGAAAGCCACGTTCACACGCAACAGCAACCTGTGAGAACCATTTGTAAGTGAGCATGGGGTGCTCCTGGGTCTTTCCTGGCTAGGTGTGCTGAAGTTTTATTTTGCTGTAGTGAAATATTTAGGCCATTTGCTGTCTGGAACCTTCCTGTGGAGAATAGATACTACCTATGTTTTCAGCAGACGTGACCAAAATTTGGAGTCCCTTTTTCATGCAAAAGCTTGAGATCGTGATCTCAAAATAATTTTTTAACCGAGATGGGACTGTGTCTTTCTGCACAAAGACATATTTTGAAATTGCTGTCTTCCCAGAGAAAGCTTTTATCTCAAGAAACAGCATTTTGTGATGGGGAAAAAAAGGCACTAGGAAAGTTGTAACCAGCTCTGAATATCAGTTTATTTTTCTAGCAGAGTGCTCCAGCTCCATTTGGTTGCAATAATTTGATGACTTTCTTGCTTGCAGGACTTGTTTCTCCAGCCATTTCTGTCTCCCCATCCTGCCCCCGTGCATCCCACTGGGTCGGTGTGTCACAGGCACAAAGGCTCAGCTGTTCCTAGCTCCTGTGTGAAAACCCCACAGTTCTTGGCTGTGATTGTTGTCTCTCCATTAAACCATGGCCCTTAGCTCAGAGTTCCCATCAAATGCTTTGTAGACGTGGGCTCATCCCTCTTTTCATTACTGCAGGCCCCGGGCTGGCTTTCCTCGCCTACCCGCAGGTTGTCACACAGCTGCCCTTGTCCCCGCTCTGGTCAATCCTCTTCTTCTCCATGCTGATGATGCTGGGTCTGGACAGTCAGGTGAGTCAGGTGGCCCAGGGACAAAGTGGGGGCAGGTACCGAAGTGTCTTCAGGCACAAGGGTGGTGTCCCCTTCTGCGCTTGGGACAGTGCTGGCAGAGTGGTTTTTTACTCTCTCAAGGTGTGGGGGCCGTGCTTTCCTGCAGCGTTTTGGTGCTGTTGTTGGTGCCAACAGCAGCCCTGAGCAGCATCCCAGCTCCCTGGCCTGGTCCGTGGGTTAGCAGGGACAGATCCTGGCAGCAGGAAGGGTCATGCCTTGGAAAAGGCTGGTGCTCGGGTACCCTGACTGCTTTGCTGTCAGGTAAGTTTGACAAGATACTTGAGCAGTTAGATGGAGCAAAAGGTCTCCACCCTGCCCCCTCAGAGCCCTCACAAAACAAAAACCATTATCTCTGTGTTTTTGCAAGTGGTGATACTTTTTTTTCCTGATAATTCCGTATGAAAGCAGCTACCCAGTGAAGCAGTGAGTTGCAGCATGCCTCCCTTTTGAGTGCATCAAAAGCAAAGGCTCCTGCAAAACCTGCACTTGGCCTGCCACGTCCTCCCTTGTGCCCACATGCTCTTCTGCTGCAGCACGAACCACCAGCACAAAATGGAGGCTCTCTTGGATTCTCTCGTGCTCAAAAACCCAATCAGACTCAAACCTACTCCTGAAATGTCACACCTGGTTTCCAGGAAAATCTAATCAACCAAATCTGGTTTTCAATCATGTCACACTCTTATAAACACATTATAAAGCTCATGACTGCATTGCCACAGATATTATTTAGCAAAAAACAATTAGAAAAAATTTCAAATAACACCTAAATGTTCTGAAAGAAGCTACATTTACAGAAAAAAGAAAATTATCTCCATGGATTACTCACTCAGTGCTGGTAAATAGTTCGAGACATGACAATAAGCCCTCTAAGCACTCTCTAGAATTTATTTGCTGCATTTACTTCTAAAACACCCCTTGAAATTCTCCACGTCCCTTCTGACAGGCAGTCTCAGAGGGCGGGCAGTCGGTGGGGGGCTATCATTGCCTGGAGGAAGAGGCTGGGGGGGAATGAAGCATCAAAAGGAAAACAAGCTTTTAAAAAGCACAGCTAAATACATGCAAAGAAGCTTTCTGTCTGCATGCTGGAGCTCTGATTCATTCAAACCCACCAGCAGCAGCATGGCAGCTTATGCATATAAACCAGTGAACACAGGCTGCAGCAGTGGCTGCAATTCCACATGCATTCCGAAGCATTCAGTTTAAAAAAAAATTGTTTTTTTTAGCGTGCTGATTACATATCCTTTGTGGCACTTGCAGATGGGGAGCAGGCATTTTTCATTTGGGTCAGCAGCCCAGGTGGTGAGGCACAGCAGGGCCGCAGGGCATTTCCCGCACCCCAGGGCTGCTGGACTGACGCTGTCCCTTGTCACCGGCGGGGTGCAGCTCTGCGGGCACGGCGGGGATGCTCGGGAGCCCAGCAAGGGAAGGGAGGCCGGGCTGAGATCTGTGTTTGTGCTGCAGCCACGAGCTCCAGCGCTTCGGTGACGGTGGCAGTCGGTCCAGCGAGTGTCCTGCAGATGCAGCACAGCTCCATCCGCCTCTCCCTGCCAGGGTGCTCATCCCCTCTGCAGATCCTCGAGTGGGATGGGTGACCTGTACGGACAGACACCTCCCTCCCGTGCCCTCGCTCGCGTGCCTTGGTGTTCCCTCTGCTCTGATCCGTCCGGGCTTCAGCTCTCTCCCGTCTAGACCCTCTTTCATAATATGCTAATGATTTATTTTAACCTACCAGGTCAGGCATTTATTCCTCAGGGGAGCTGGCAAGCCTTGTGACTGCCAGCCTGTGTCTGTCCCATGTGAGGCCGCCTCGCACGGGTTGGTCATGAGGATTTCCAGCTGCCAGCAGTGAGACCACTCTCATGGATCTCTGCTGCACATCTGGCAGCTGTGGCCAAACTCCCCACGGGTCCACACATCCCAACAGGGTGCTCTGCAAGCCCTTGACATTGGGAGAGGGGGGGAGAGAGACTCTCCTTCAGATAGAGCTCCCACCTACATCGACTCCCAAGCCCAGATTACTGGACCCAGCAGCTTGTGTAATGATTAAATCCCTGAACGGGAAAAAGAGCAAAAGAGGGAAGTTAATGGAAATAAAATGCTTGGGAAAGAAATCATATCATGAGGTGAGGCATGAGGAAGAGAGGAATATGTACAAAAAATTGTGGCTGGAGAGAGATAGTGGGAAAAGCAGGATATTTTGGAAAGCAGACTGAAGTGGCAAGAACAGGAGGCACCAGTGCTCAGCTCCTCGCCACTCTGAAAGCAGAATGCTTTCATTCAGGTGCCTACAGAACTCGTCCAAGCAGCCAAGGTTTGGTCTGTAGCCTGGGAAAAATGAACCCCAGGCCAGGCAGCTGCAGTCCCTGGGGCTGGAAAGGTGAGCCTCCTCCAGGCTGCATCCCCTGTGAAGTCTGAGGCTGTCATGAGGCAATTTTCAGTAAATTGCCTGTTCTATGGCTAGAAAAAGCAATGTACCACTATTTGCTTCTCCACCTCATCCATTTCACAGGAGCTTAATTTTGATAGGAGGCAAAGAGAATTCAGCTCACATTGTAGCCCTGCTCCTCATCACCCATCTCCCTGTCTCTCCCTCTGTGCATTCCCTGACTTTGATCCTTCTTCCTGCACCAAAGGGCTGTCAGTTTTACTCCATCCCATCATCTAAGACACCGTTTTCTTTGCTCCTTCTCTGCCGGACACCACCCTCTGCCCCGACCGCCCCTGTTTCCCTCCAAACCCATTTCCCTTTCTGGTCTCAGATCCCCTGGCCCCGCCATGGCTCTGGCAGTGCCTGGCCATGCATCCATGCGGAAGGAACAGCTTTCGACAGTGGCTTTTTTAGTCATGCTATCTCTTCACACTGCGGTGCCGGCTCAGTCCTGACTCTTCCAGACAACAAGCCAGGTGGGATGGGGTGAAGAGCTCACTGTCAGTGGCTGTAAAGGCAGCTTAACCCATGCGTGAATGGCAAAAGATGCTTTAATGGCACTCGTGTCCAACATAAAAAGCTTAGCTCATTAAAAATTCAAGTGGGAGCCGTTGAGCTGTGGCGCTCTGGGAATACTGGCTTTCCGTGCGGATACAAAACCCTGGGCATGCACATCTCCCCGTGCCTTGCTCTGGCCCACGTGGAAGCCAGCCCCAGCAGTCAGCAGCGGGCAAGCTCGTCCCCCATCCCTGCCCAGCTACAGACCCAGGCTCTCCATTTTCTTTCCACACATCCTCCCAGCCCCTTGCTGCTCTTTTTGGTCTGTGTACCTCCACCTCCACTCTAGGGGCTTCTTTTCTTCCCAGGGATGGGGAAGTCCCTGACATCGAAAGTGATGGAACTGCTTTCATTTTCATTGCACTGGCTCGTACAATTGCTCGGCGTGACCAGGGAAGCCAGTCGGCTGCCCTCATAAATCCCCAGGGTTGTTGCTGGAGGCACGATGTGCCCTCTGAGAGAGGTGTGTTACCTGTGGTTCCTGGGAGCGAGATATGAAAGTGAGTCTCACAATTTATCAGGAAATAGGAGGGAAGGATGCACCTCACATATATACAGTCCAGCTGCCCCTGTGCCAGAAGGCAGAGCTAGTAGGAAAAGTGGAAGGCAATACTCACGGGGATTTCGTTACGTGCTGTGGTGCAGACAACATCATTATGCTGTGCCTGGTACAGCGCTGCACAAACCAGCCAGGGGTTCCCATCTCTAGAAAGATGATGTGCTGTGAGGTTGGGCTTTTGGTGTGCTACACGCATTTACTGTTGTGTGCTTGAAAAAGTGAAATAAAGCCAAGGACTGGCTAGTCAGAGATGTTGCTATTCACGTGCACATGAGACTGGGTAATGCAGGTCCTTACTGAGTGTTTTAGATCATTGAGCAGCACAAGTGCTGCTGCCACAGGCTGAGAAGAGCAAGAAGGGAAGAGAGATAAAGGTCCTGCACGTGTCCCAGCAGCAGCCAGACACACAGCCGTGACACAGGGCCTGGCAGTGTGGGGAGCAGGGCAGTGATGGGGAGGCCCTAGAGAGTTTGTGGGAAGAAAGAGGAGGCTTTGCATGAGAAGCAAAAGGCAGAGATTTATGCCAGCTATTCTTAAGTATTTAACTTTGGTGATTTTAGCTCCATCTGTGTTCAGGGGGGAGAGAGAAGAATTTTCAGAAGACGGTTGAGACCAACTTTGTGCAGAGATGCCTCTTTCTTTTCTAGAGTCCGAAGCAAGTCCATAAATCACTAAGGTTCTCAGCATTGAAGATAAATGTGTGTGGGGTTGATGCCAGGCTAAGATACTCATATCTACCTATCTATCTATCTGTCCATCTATCTCATTGGTGTGTGCCTTTTGCCATAGTTCTGCACTGTGGAAGGGTTCATTACAGCCCTGATGGATGAGTATCCTCGAGTCCTAAGAGCCAGGAAGAAGATCTTCATCGCAGCAGTCTGTTTGATCTCTTATCTCATTGGATTCTCCAACATCACCCAGGTACGGATGGCTGTGCTTGCACCTCCATTCCTGACACCTTTCTGGCCACTTTGGCACAGCACAGCAGCACCAAAGCTCTGGGAGAAGTGACAGCATTTCTGCTGTTCTGGATGAAGGGGTTTGCTCATCACTGCTACATCTCGAGTGACTTAGGATGCCTCCATAATTTTGCCATCATGCTATTGTCAGCCTGGCCTGTTCTGCTGTTTGCAATAAGGGCTCAAGCGAACAGAGCCCAAATTTAGGGAATGCTTGCTGCAAAGAGTTAGGATAACACAGAGAAAACCAGTCTGTTGGGGGCTTGAACCTCTGGGGCTGAAGCTGAGGTTCACATGAGGGGAGGTGAGGGCTGACTGGTCTGGAGACCATTTGTGGAGCACTGTGGGTTCATGAGGAGGCAAGGCAAAACTCCTGGGAGGGGCAGAGCAGACTAAATTAAGTGAGTCCTTCTAAAGCGGAGAAGTATAAGAAATCCTAGTGAATTTGTTCTTCTCTCCTCACCCTCGGCTATGCCTGAGCAGGAGGGCTAATTGTCTGCAAGAGCACATCAGTTTCGCTGCTGGGAACCAGACTCCGGTGGGAACGTTCCAACAGTGGCTGCACTGTCCGAGGAAATTAACATTAAACCAACAGACACGGGCAGCAGCAATCCAAGCTGCCGGCTGATATTGTCGATCATAATCTATAACTGAACTCCTTGGCCTTGTTTTTGTCTTTCAAGGGTGGCATTTATGTCTTCAAGCTGTTTGATTACTACTCAGCCAGTGGCATGTGTCTTCTCTTTCTCGTCTTCTTCGAGACCATCTCAATTTCTTGGTGTTATGGTAAGCACAAAACACCTTGTTCCTCTGTTTTCTCCATGGGCATGGTGAGTTACTAAAAAAGCCGAAGCCAGTGAAGACAGTGATGATTTTGCAGCTAAAAATAGCTTAGAGTGATAACTGCAGGAAATCAGGAGTGGAAGGCTGTCATCTCACTTCTCCAGGCCATCACAAAGACCTCTGCACAGACTGGCAGATGCCCGGGGTCCTTCCCTCTGGGCCCTCAAGAGGACACCAGGAACATGGAAGCTGTTAGCATGAATTTGTGTCCCAGTACCCCACCCCCTCCAGCTCATGCTTCTCATGCCACAGCACTGTCACCCTCTTGCTGTGCCTGGCCTGTGCTCTGCCACGAGAAGAGGTGAAGACCATGGCACTGAGATGGGTTTTTTTTCAATGCTCATTCCTTCCTGTAGGTGTGAACAGGTTTTACAGGAACATCGAAGAAATGATTGGCTACAAGCCTTGCATCTGGTGGAAGATCTGCTGGGCCTTCTTCACACCTCTTGTCTGCCTGGTAAGAGCCGAGGAATCCTTTCTGCAGGAGTGGGTTTAGAAAGGCTTCTAGATGGGCTTTAGGGGAACACTGTGTTCTCAACCCAGCACAGGTCTGGTGCCAGGGGCTCTCAGGCAGACTCGGGATGGGTGAAGTGATGCAGGAGCCTCTTTCACTCTGCCTGCTGGAAATCACCCGTAAAAACGTTCCAGATTACTGTGTTTAATCTAAATGAGGCCATCAGTTCTTCATTCTTTTTTTTTTCTGAGATGCCAGAAGATAAGCAAAATAATGTAATGTTTTAAAAAGCTATTATTGGTTCTGGTTTTCAGCTGCTCCAGCTTCAGCCTCTGACAGGCTTATGGGAGCAAAAGCTATCACCAAATGCAGGATGACTGACTGCAGAGCAATTTGGCCTTTGCAGGTTCCTGCCCTTGCAGCAGAAGCAGTGCAGGGAGCGGTGTGACAGGGCCAGTGACAGGAAGATGGAGACTCCCGAGACCAGCTGTGAGGATGCTGTAACTTGCACAGGGGCTGGTGTGGGGGCACTGCTTGTCTGAGTAGTCTAGTGAAGAAGGAAATCAGGGGTGTTCCAATTCCAGCTTTTTACAGAGGATAAGAAGAAATTATATGAAATGACCAGTTGGTGGGCTGAAGGAATCTAGGCCAATGCAGAGCTGTTGGGTTCCTGTAAGGCTGTTGGGACCTAAGAGGACAATGAAGGAAAGAATGGCTGGACCCTGATTTTGCACACTTTCCCCTTCAATGGCTGGTGTTCTTTTCCAGGGTGTGTTCTTCTTCAGTGTGGTGGAAATGACCCCTCTGACCCTGGGAAAATACGTCTACCCTGCGTGGGGACAAGGCATCGGCTGGCTCATGGCCCTGTCCTCCATGGTTCTGATTCCAGGGTACATGCTCTACTGCTTCCTCACCTCAAAAGGGACCCTCCGGCAGGTAGGAACAGCTTCACTGCCCTACTCTCTGCCCAGGGTAAGCTCCTCCCTGAACTGAGCCTGGACCAAGCAGCCTCTGCTTTGACAGAGCTGTCAGAGTGTGCCAGGCTGGTGCTGCAGGAGCTCTGTGCACCCTCTCCCCAGGGAGGGCTCAGATCAGTCCCAGGGCACTGAACAGCCTCCAGTGACACGGGCTTGCTGGAGAGGACCTGCCAGCACAGCTGAGCAGGGCACATCTGAGCCCTGGGAGCTCTGCTGGGCTGTGGCTGGACACGCAGGTAGACCTTCAGGTGGTCTACCCTTATGTCTGTTGTTCCTCGTTGAGATTTGTGTGGTCATCACCACAAAAATGGAGCCCTCCTCCCCTGAATATCCCTTTGGCTGGGGTACTGGGGCCATGGAAGGGTTTGGGAAGAAATCTTTGAGGTTTCTTGACCCAGAGATATCCCAGCTCCTGACAATCCCTGGCTAGGAGCATATTTACTTGGCACTCCTCAGCAGGGAGATCAGCGTCCTCCAAGCCTGAATCCTGAAATATCTCAGGCTAGGCCCTGCCAGGAGCAGAGACAAGCCCAGGGGTGGTTTGTCATGTGCTTTTCAGAGAACACTCAGTGACTGAGGGGTTAGGAAACAAGAGAGACCCACAATACCCACCACACCAGCCTTGTTTAAAACACTTTCTTCAGTAATTTGAGCAGGATTTTATGTAGCAGTGAATCATGAGCCTCTATGTCACAGCCAGTGCTTAACTGTTCAGATTTTATTTACAGTGTTGACGTTCGGTCTTGAGAGCGCTGTGCCCCAAGTCCCTGGCTCGGTGCTGTCTGCCACAAGCTACAGATGTAGGAAGTCACCCCAGGAGTGTTGATTTATGGCTCTCCCAGCCCTGCTGGAACAGCAACCAGACGCCGTCTAAATCACGAGTTTTCTTTAGGGATGCTGTATTTTTAACAAAGATTGACTCAGAAAAGCTGTGGCTGGAATTACTGGGCTGAGGTCAGCTTCAGGTTCTCTGCCTTTGAGGTGAAGTTGCAGGTGGATTTGTGTTCTCTTCCTCCCAGCCTTCCATTTGGATGGGCTCTGATGTGGGAACTGGGTGGGTTCGGGGTCTCAGATCTGCTTTCAGTTCCTGGTTTCTCATCTGAAGCTGGGTTTAGGTGCTTGTCCTTCCTGCAGGACTCAAGCCAGGGTGTTATGTCAAGCAGCTTTGTTGATTTCAGGTTGAAGGCCAGTGCAATCCCAATAGTAGGCCCTTCCTCAGACATTTAGAGGGTTCCTTATTCACTCATAATGTGAGTTGAAAGGGGGGGAAAGAAAGCCTGAACGTGCAGATACAGGTTCAACCCTTTGCCTGGTCTCAGTCCTGTTTCACTGGAGATGGAGAAAGCATCTGGGGGAGCCCAAACTGGTCTGTGACCTCCCAGGAGCGGCTCAACTCCTCCTGACCAAGGGCTCGTGCCAATTATATCCATAGCACTTCCAAAGCCCAGTGTACTCCTGTGCTGCCCCAGGGGCTTGGAGGGAAGCTCATGAGCGTGCTTCCACCCATCCCCTCAGCATCCTGTGCAAACCATCAGCACCAGTGAGCAGCATGATGTGCACCCTCCCTCTCTGACTCTTCCTCTAACGTTGCCCACAAACATCACAAGACCCAGGCCCCTTCTCAATCATTCATAGACCCAGGAGTGAGCAGCAGATGGCAGCAGGAAGAAAGTAGGCTAATCTGTGTGTGTGTATGTGCTGGTATCAGAGAGACAGAGAGAATTTTTGGCCTCTTATATGCACAGATCCTGGATTAATTTGTAATAGAGCTGGAGCTGGAGGGAAATTAGATGCCAATCCTGAATAAAGTGGTTTTGACAGACAGGAAAGATTACAAGTCATTTTGATCCTACTGAGCATGAATGTGAGAGGGGAAAAAAACACCATGAATGGCAGAAGCAGTTCAGTGAACATTTCAGGGACTTCACCCAGCAACAGCCACTTCAGTGGTATTGGAGGGTAGGAGCTGGTTTCCCTTTGCTGGAAAGAGGCTCTACCTGTCTTAGCCATGTCTGCTCAGGTCAGGCTTAATCCTCCTCTGCATTCTCTTCTGCAGTGCTCAGCATCAGTCCCTCCCCGACTGGCAACAGTGATTCATTCTTCATCACTCCTGATGCTCAGTCCACACGCCTCCAGTGATGATTTGCCCCTCCATATTTTCCTGGGCTCTTGCTTCACTTTACTTGACTCTGCAGTTTTCGTTTGATCAGCTCAGGGTGATGGGAATTGCTGCTGTGCAAAGGCTTGTGCAGGTGGATGTTCTGATGCGCATCAAAGGCACAGACTGTAACCCTGTTCACCTGCTGTAGTTACTTAGTAATGCTTTGTAATCAACCCCAATCGGAAAATGGGTCTGCTCTGAAGCCTGTGGCATTGCAGCTCTCTCTTGTTCCTCCTTGCAGCTGGTCTCGCCTGGTAACACTTTGCCTCTGTTATCAGGATGCTCCCCGTATTTCAGATAAAAGGAGGAGCTGCTGTGCTCTGTGCAGCACCAGAGCAAAGGTGACTTGCAGAGGCTTTCGGGGCACTGCCAGGTGCTGCTGGAGGAGTCACTCCAAGCACCATCCCCTCGCCCTGTAACCAGGGTGACCTCTGAGCCCTGGGCTGAGGGTCCCAACCCTCGGCTGCCGCCCCCAGCCCCGGCTGACACGCTCTCTCCTTTCTCTCCCGGGCAGCGCTTGCAGCAGATGACACAGCCCAGGCCAGAGGTGCACGCTCAGAACAACGGCCTCCAGCCGAAGACGTCCTTGAACGGGAGGATCTCGGATGCCGCCGTGTAGGAGAACAGCCCGAGCTCCTCGCCCTGCCCTGTAGCTGCTCGCTCCACATTGTCCCTCGAGCTCCTCTGGCACAGCTTGCTGTCCCTGGCTCTGCGGTGGCTTTCGCTTGTCCGAGAGAGGACCTGGTGGAGGAACCTGTTGGTGGCTCTTCCTCCTGGCACGGCTCACCAAGGCCCTGAACAAGCTGCCACCAGGGCGTTGTGCGGTGACCGTCTTCATCCTGCAACATCCTGGTGCAGGCCCTCAGGGAGGAGCAGCTGGTGCCCACGTCTTCCTCCTCCTGAGGAGAGGTGGTGTCCCTAGTGAGCTTAGACTGATTGCTGTCCAGTTCTCTGTTTTTCTTGCCTTTCCATGTGAAACTCCACAGAGCATCCCGCAGCACGCAGCTGTGCTTCACCCCGGAGAGATCGCTGTCACCAGGCTCAAATCCCAGACGGCTGTTGAGTGATGGAGCATAAAACATCAGCACATACGTAACTGGGGGGGATGTGCAGAACAAAGGACTCTAGTGCAGAACAAGGGATTCTAGTGAAGAGTCCTGCATGCTGGTAGCTGTAGGACATCACCCCACTCCTGGAGAAGGGCTTAAGGACAGTGTGTGCTGCTCACAGGTGCCATGTTTCAGCCCTGCACAGTCTCCAGACGTGTTCGCTGCATCCATTGGGGCTGGCTCTGAGAGCCAGAGCCCAGCGGAGCAGGCAACCTTTCTCTTCTGGAGCATCCTGCCCTTTGCAGCTGTGTGCAGTAGCCACACCCTGACCCTAAAAAGCAGCTGAAAGGGTAAACGGAGGGCTCTTTGCTACAGGCTGTTCAAGTCTCCTACACTGACCACATCAAGCTTCGTGCAGAGGCAAGGCTGTGTGATAGAGATTTTACAGCACTGTGCAAATCTCCACCCGAGATGAAACAGGGTAGTTCCTGCCAAGCACCCTCCCTGGCTGTGCCCCTGGGTGGGAAACAGTCAGGTGGAGCATAATGCCCATGGTTCAGTTTATACCTTTTCCAGGCCACACCTAAATCCCAGCTGGTGGAAGGCAAGAGCTCCTGAGGCAGCTGGCAGGATGTAGCCACCATGCTCATACCCACCCCTGTGAGCCAGTGCTGACTCCCCTCGGGAAGCGTCTGTTCAGCCAGCTGCTGTCACTGGCACGTCCCAGCTCCCAGCACACAAACCACAGGGGGCTGTGAGTTCTTGTAGATGGTGCTGGAGGCGTGTAACACCTTGGAGAAGGCTGGGAAGTGTTTCAGAGCCATCCTAAAAGAGCAGCATATTTCGTGGTGATAAAGCTTTGTGAAAGGAGGTGGCTCACCACAGCACCACGTGTAGGTGTGACAGTGGCGCTCCAGTTGTGCCAGCCTCCCAGTGACCCCACACAGAGACACCCTCGTACACAGAGTGTTTGATGAGCACACATGCTGTGACTTAGTGCTGATCAGTCTCTCCCCTCCCCTGGCACAGCATTGCCAGGTCTGCTCACACTCCCAGCTTCAGATCAGAACCAACAAATGCATAGATGAGCACCCAGGAAAAGGTGAGTCCCACCCATCTTTCCTACCAGAGAGTCTGGTCTCAGAAGTGACACACTGCAGTCCCCCAGGACCCATTTGATAGGTCCTGCTGCAGGTGACAGCTGAGTGATGAGCCTCTGCACAATTGTCTTGCACTCCAATAGCAGCTTCGAAATGCTGCAGGTTGGCCCCGTGCTCCCTGTCCCCAGGACTCGCCAGAGCACGGGGCCAACCTGCTCTTCTGCCAATCTTCCAGCCTGTGGATCAGTAACAGAAGGAAGAAAGAAGTTTTCTGATGAAAGCTAAAGTCAGACCCCTTCGGGAGTGGGTCCCCTGCCAAGTCACCGGTGCATCTTGATTAATGTTGCTTCAGATGTGTAACCAATTTGTATTTGTACACAAGGCTCTCAGCAGATACGGCTGCTGGGCACTAAGTGCATGTTTTGTGGTCTCCAACACCCCGAGCTGAGATCACGCCCTGTCCCACGTGTAATTGTTACAGTGTTTGTGTCAAAAAAATCGCAGCTGTTAAATAGACATGAGGAAATGCTGAATTTACAGCCTTGGTCTTGTAGAGCCAAAAGCCAAACACTGAAAGCTGCAATCATAGCTCATCACCATTAATCTCAGCCAGTTACAGACATGTCATCTTTCCTTGTCCCTTAATTGTCTATGCCAGTACAGCTGAAAATTTCTATTCCAGTTTCACCTATTTTTATGAACCAGGGCAAGAAGGAAACCACTCTTTATAAACATGAATGTCCTTAGAGAGGGACATCTGTGCTCAAAAACTGTGTTAGAGCTCTGAACTTTGCAGTAATGACCCTTCCTAGAGACCTGCTTTTGGCTGTGCACCCAGGCCCCATAACCTCCCTCCCCTCAAATGCAGACTGAGGGTGGCACGGGTGGGTGATGGGCAGAGGACTCAGTTTTTGAGCGCAGATGGAACCATGGAAGACTTTGCTTCTTCCACCTTCCTTGGGGCAGCCCAGGTCTGAGGAAGAACAAATCTGTGTCAGTGGTAATTTTTTTAACTCTTGGCCAAAGAGCTCGATTGCTGGCAGAGCTGTTCCAAGGTTGTTCCGCCAGGGGAGTGGAGAAGGAAGGGTCCAGAAAACAAACTTCTTTCCCTGGTTGCTGAGGAAATCTCCAAACCCCCAATTCCTATTTGCTAGAATTTTAGCCCCGGCATCTCTCTGACTTGTGGCCTTGCCTGTGGCACATCGTTCCAAATGTAGCAGCAGGGGCTGCTCATAATAACAATATTTGATGAGATTTAACAATTGGCTCAGTTTTCTGTTTGTGACCTTCTCCTTTGCTCTCTCTCCTGCCTTTCTGTTACAGCTCTCCTCCCTTTCTCTTCTCCTTTCTATTCTTTCCTCGTTTCTATCTCTTTCTATTATCACCAGCCTCTCTTCCCTGTTTCTCTCACGTGCTCTCCTTCCAGCTTAGAGCTCCTTCCTGAGTGCCTGTGGCTTAGCCTCTCGCTGTGTGCATGTTCAGCCCTTCTGCCTACTGAAAGCTGGAGCTCAGGATCCCACAGAGGACCCCAGCTTTTTGCAGGATCCAGTCCCTAAGAACCAATTTCGATCCCCATATCAAAATTATAATGAAGTTCCAGATATTTCTCTTCCTCTTTGCACCAGAAAATGTTGTGCCAAGCAATACTGTCTCCTGGTACTACCAGAAAGATATTTCCACCTACATTCCACCAGTGTGCACGGAGCTGTGCCTGTTCTGAAAGATTTTGTGGCCTTTCCTGGTTTTGCACTATTTTATTTCCACCATGAATGTTTGGATCTGTGAAGTCTGGCATGCATAACCTTGCAGGTAGGAATTTGCCCGACTAAGGGCAAGCTCTGTCTGATGGACTGCTCCCCTTCTCCAGCATTTCAAACTCCTCCCATCCTCAGCACTAGAAGAACACTCCCACCTCCATCAGGCACAGGTGTCCCATCTAGTGAGAAGTCAGGGATGGGGATGGGCCCCCTTGAGCTCGTCCCACACCTCTGAAATGCCACTGTGGGTGGGTCTGTCCAAGCAGCCACACCTGTTCATTGACTGCAAGAACCCCTTTTGTGCTGTTCCCACGGCGTGTCACATCTGCTGCCCACCGCTCTGCTCCTCGTTCCTTCTGGCTCACCTAGAACAGAGGATACATGGCCAGGGTGTGGGATGCTCCCCTGTCCCCACTGCTGTGGTTCAGAAGGGGATTGTGGTCCCCCGTGCTCACCTACAGCACTCCTGCCTTTTCTCTGCCCCCTCGCCTCCCCAGCACCTGCCAGCCTCTCCCTCCCACCATAGGCAGCTGCTTGAAATAATCCTTTATGAAACCTCTTAATTCTAAGGAGCTATTTAGGGACCTGTGTTCAAATCCCTCTGAAATCCTCTTTTTCCCGAGGCCTGCAAAATATAAAATAAAAGCCACTGCCCCCATCCTCTGCTGCAGTGGAGGCTGACATGGACCATGGGAAAGGCAGGATTGTTCTGTTACTGCTCAAGAGCTGCTTCCCCTGAGGAGCCGGGTGTGATCCTCTCCCCTGGGAGAGGGGAGCTCTTCCTGCTGCCGTTCTAGCAGATGTGCTCCAACAGCTGGCAGCTGGTTGTGAGTCACGTGTGCCATGTCCACGACAGGATATGATGCCGTGTGGCACTGCAAGGCTTTGGCCAGCCAGCCACCGTGCAGCTCATAGATCCTCCACAGCTCTGTTAAACGGTGCGTTGAGAGGAGCCGTGTTGTGCATCAGGGGTGCCCTTAAAGCCGGTGTCATTCTGGATGAGCAATTTGTCCTCATCCCTTGCCTATCCCAGGGGGCTCCTCTCGGGACTGGAGGTTCCTGGTTGCATTTGGTGGTGATGGCCAAATGGGGAGGGGGTCTGCATCACTGAGGGGACGTATCCGCTGCGGTTTGGCTTGTACTGAGGGCTACCAGCTTTCACCAGGCACTGCCTGCCTTCCTCAGGAGCTGAGTGCACGAAGCGGGGTGCTCAGCTCTGGGTGTCAACACGCGCTGAGGGCCACGCGGTGCGCCCATCCAACACAGCAGGGGATGGGGTGCACCCCAGCACCCCCCTGCAGCCCTGGCTGAGGCAGCACTGCCACGGCACTGTGGGGCTCCTGACAAGTGTGTGTCCGTCATGCCCGTGATGCCGTCAGCCGGGAAGTGTCCGTGTCTGGAGAGGCTCAGGAGAGGTTAGTGCTCCCCGCGCCGATACCTGACAGCCATGACGCTGATGGAGATGCCGCCTGACAGCCCGGCGTGCGCTGCCAGGAGAACGGCACCAGCATTCACCCGGGCCCCAGGGACCAGCCACGGGCCCTCGTGGGGTGGCACGTGTCCCCACCACAGCTCCTGGGGACAAGCAGCCCTCACCCCCACAGCTGCAGCCCTGTGCGGAGCGGTCACGGAGGGATTTATCCTGGGGGGTCGAGGTGTTTCTGCTTCCAGAGGAAAGAAACCAGCTCATCAGGAAGGGACTCGTGTGAATCGCTGGTGTAATGGTATGGGGAGCAGGCTGGCCTCCGAGGGCCCCACAGCCAGAACACAGGGGCAGGTAAACTGCTGGGGGACACTGCTGCCTCATCACTGCATCTCCCGCAAGCCCAGGGGCCACTGGCAGAGCAGGGCATGGTGGCACAGCTGGATGTTTCTCTCCCTTTGAAGGCTGCTTGGCTTGGAGAAGACTCTTGGCCAGTTTGTGTTGCATCGCACTGCTCGGGAAAACACAAATATCCCTGCAGTGACCCCATTCAGAAAAGCTCCTGCTAGTTTTGTGCTGACGCTGCTGACCCAGATCCAGAGAAAACCTGCTCCATGTCTGTCCAGACAAAAGGTTCTATCATGTAAACTCATCCCTTGCCATCAACCCAAAGAGCACTGCCTGCTGCCTGCTCAGTGGCTCCAGAGCCCCTTACACAGACTTGGGGGTACATCAGCCCCCGGGCTGGCCCTGGGGGATGAGACCGGGACATGGTGGCACCTGTGCCCCCGTCCCAGCACACAGGCAGTGCCAGCTCCCTGCCCTGCTCTCTGCCCATCCCCAGGGAGCCCATGTGCCTTCTGGGCAGGTTGTTCTTGAGTGGCTGAGCCCATTCTCCTGCCACCCTCTTGTCTGTGCATCCCCCTCCAGCACACGCCAGAGCTGACTGACACGCCTTTAAAAATAGCTCCTAGGTGTGAAGGAGGGCAAGAGATGGAGGGGGATGACTGCGCTCGGTTGGAGAGGGACAACATCCCCCTCTGCCTCTCCCTGCCCTCCTGGTGGTGCCACCATGTCCTGGCCAAGCAGCTGCTCTGGGTCGCTGCCTGCCCAGCCCGTGGCACAAATGCTTTGCTGTGGTTTTGAAGTGCATTTGGTCCTGCAGGGGGGAGAGAAAGAGCGCTGACATCTCTGCCCCCTCTCTGCACTTACTGCAAATGAAGGGATTAGAAGTTATAATCCAAGATTCTTATTTTAAAGCGGCTTTTCAGCTCTGTGAGGGGAACTTCAGCGTGATGCTCCTGGGGGAGGCGGTGACAGAGCAGCTGTCTCAGCCCCAGTCGCCGCGGGTGCTTGGGCATTGGCAGCCGAGGCTCGGCGGCACTGGTGGGCTCCGGGCTGCGGGAGGGGCTGTCGGAGCCGCACTTCTGCGGGGAGGGGGAGAGGGCGTGCAGGGGGCTCTGCGGGCCCGGGGCACAGGGGTGTCCCACCACCGGGAGCTTCCCTGGGCACCAGAGAGTGCAGCCAAGCACTGAGTGGATGCCACCGTCAGGCTGCACCGAGGGATTTACAGAGGTTTCCAGATGTTTTGAGCTCTGAAAAGAAAGAGTGGGCTCTTTCTCTGGGAATGGAGGGCAGGTCTATGTCAGCCAGCACTGTTTAAATGGGAACCATCCGGGTGGGCAGCACAGCCACGGTGAGTGATGCGGCAGCCCAGACCCCCGAGAGCATCCCAGCCATTGCCTGGTGGGGATCACATGCACCCAGCCCCGGGGGGCTGCCCCTGTCCCTGGCAGCACCACGGACCCCAGGATGACCCTCCAGCTGTGGGGACTCCTCCGCAGGGCAGAGCCTCGGGATCCGAGTGAGACCGGCTGCTGCCAATTCCTGTGGAGCATCTGCTCTTGGGATGCTGAGTGCCAAATTGCACCAGCCCAAAGCATCCTGCAGCCCTTGGAAAGCTTCTGTCCCACACTGTGCAGTGCAGTGATCTTTCTTCTTTTGCCTTTCTTAACTCCTTCTCCTTCTTCCCACCACGTCCATGACAGACCTGTGCAAAATGTTAGCAAACTGCTGGTTTTTTCACTGGCATCTCTGCAGCCTTTGCCTCTGCTAATTATTATAGCTGTGCCTCTTCAAGGGCGAGTTGACAGATGGCCGGGGTTTTATCTTTGAACAAGCTATTTAAATAGGGCTCTCTGGCTTTTCCCTTGCACATTTCTTTCCTGGCTGCATGTCCTGAGCTGCTGGATGGGTTGTCCTTTTCACTAGGGATGCCAGAAGCTGTGAGCTGAGACTGAAGGCTGTGGTCAGATCCCAGGAGATGGGTTCTTTTCTTTCCTCTTAGAAAGGGAAAATAATTCTGCCCTGGTTCATGTGGCCTCATAGAGTGCTGTGTTTTGGATTTAGCGTGAGAATAATGTTAATAACACACTGATGTTTTAGTTGTTGCTAAGTAGTGCTTACCCTAAATTAAGGGTCCCATTCTCCGCCAGTGAGGAGAGGCACCAGAAGCTGGGAGGGAGCGTGGCCAGGACAGCTGACCTGAACTGGCCAGAGGGATATTCCACAGCATAGCATTTCATGTTCCATACATAAACCAGGGGGAGCTGGCTGGGAGCTGCTGATCACTGCTTGGGGGATGGGCAGGGCAGGGGTCAGTGGGTGGTGAGCAATTGCACTGTGCATCTTTCTCTCATTTTCATTTCATTATTATTATTTTACTTTATTTCAGTTATTAAACTGTTCTTATCTCAACCCACAAGTTCTACCTTTTTCTGATCTCTTCCCTATTCCACCGTGTGGGGAAGAAAGTGAGCAGCTGCAAGGTACTTAGTTGCTGGCTGGGATTCATCCACAAGGTAAAGAAAATGTACTGGAAAGTCAAGCCTATCTCAATGGGAGGGAATAGGAAGGTGTAGGAGGTGCACATAGAATATCAGGATGGGTATATATCACTCAACGTGTTTTCACTGCTACAGCCTTGGTCCTGCACTCCTGTGGAAGAAGATTCTTCTGTTCCCTGTGTTTGTTTTTTTGAAATGAACTTGGTATTGTTTGGGACACCCTACCCTTCATGAGGAGGAAGGATTAGGAAGATGGGATTCTTGTTTACAAAAAAGTCACTGATAACTGTGCCATGCTGTGAGACCCCAAGGCTGGAGCATGGGTGCTGTATAAAATAAGAGCCTGCCCTACGTGCCTGAGAACATCCCCAGCTCATGGATTATATGGTTTAAGACAGAAAACAGCTCCTCAGCCAGCTTTTGACCTCAGCTGCACTCACTAGCTGCAGAAAAGTTGCTTCAAGACCCACCAAGTGTGAGAAAGTTCCCAAAGTGGTGAAATCCCACAGCCCTGCTAACCATGCATCATCGTCCTTGAGGCACCTGCTTCTTTCCAGCCACCTTTCCCAGGTCAGGCAGGTACACGTGCATGACTCCAGGCTGCTGAATTAAGGGTCTGGGCAGTGACTTTACAGAGGGGCACCTCTTCCCCAGCAGCTGGTGATGACAGGACACCTCAGTCTGTGGGGAACGGTGGAGCCTGACTCTGATCAGCCGTGCCCCAGGCACCCCCTTTCAGCACGATCTTCCCGGAGTAGCCCAGATGAGGTGTGAAGGGACCCACTGAGACCTGCACACAACAGTGACACTGCAGACACGTGGCAGCTCTGGGTTTGTGGTGACCTTCCTGCCACCACACTGCTCCGGGAGGACTCCCCTCTCTGTGAGGGCATTGGGAAGGGTCTCTGACCCCACAGGCAGCACCTTCAAAGCAGGAAGCTGCGGAGTGCCGAGTTCAGTGGCGAGGCTGCATTTTGCTTGACGGGGTGGATAGAGCCCACTTACAGCAAAACTTTTGAGGGATGTGCTTAATTAAAACTCTGTCTGAAAAGTTTCAGAGAAAAATTGCATCTCAGGATTCTCTGTGGAAAAGAGCGGTGTATTTTGATCAATTCCAACCACGCTAGGTATCAGTTATTGCACATAATGGATGCTGTATAGATATAACAGGGTACAGGTGCACTGTGACAATGGCGGTATTTGCTTTTTGGGTTGAAATCCTTTGTACCAGCACTACCTACACATGTCTACATAGTGTCCTTCCCAGAGAGACTTGCCATCTTCTGATTAACAACAGTATCTGTACATTGGAGCAAGCGAGGAGTATTTCACATAGAGACAATCTGGTTTTATTGCTTTCATCTTTACTTTACAGCCAGGTGTGTGATCTAAACATCAGCCAGGAACTTCAATAATCTTCTGTTTCAAAACATCTTAGAAAATGACTGTTTGGGATGGGCTGATTTATAACGTATCCGTGGCACACAAAAACATAAATGGAAGCCTCCGAATCCCTGGGAAATATCCTGTCTGTGTCTGGGAGGGATTTCTGTCCTCCCAAGTGTTTCATGGTGGGCCTGGGGATCTAAGGGATTCTTTGAAGCCAGCAAAGAATTTGCAACCTATAGACAAGGGATTTTTCAGCAGGTGCAATCTGAATCCAGCATCTATTCGACCCAGCTGCAGAGATGCAGCTTGGCTCCCCCACCCTCGCAGGCGAGAGCTCGCTTTGTGCGCACGTGCTGGATTCCCTCTCAAGGGTCAGCTTCATTAACCTCGGGGTTATGCTTCGTGTAAATATGCACTTATATCTGATCTGCACGGGAAACGGCATTTCCCTTTCGTGTCTCCCATCCAAATGCTGCCCGGGCCCGAGCCCGCGCGGCCGGTGAGAGGCGCCGGGACGGTGACGCTGCAGCCAGCGCAGCTCTCCTGCCCGGGCCGCGCCCGTGCCCCACGGCTTCGGTGTGCAGAGGCGCGCACACGCTGCGTGAGCGCTGTCCCACGCCGTGGGCTGGCCCCCGGTGCCCGGGACGCTGCGCTCCACGCGTGCCAGCAGCGAGAGCCCGGCAAGGCCGCGCGGGTCCCTCCCCGGGCTGCAGCCTGCACAGCCGAGAGCATCCGGCAGGATGGACGGCAACGAGCTGCGGCACAGAAGGGCTCTGCCTTCCCCCCTCGCTGTTTCCCTCTCTGCCTCGCTGCAGGGGTGAATTTCACGATTAAGTTGCCACCTCCTGAACAAGTTTATTGCTTCCTGGTTTCCTCCGGATCTGATCCTCAGAGAGCCTGAGCGCTGAGCTAGCTCCTGCTGCTTTCGAGGAGAAAGCGGCAGCAGCCGGAGCAGGCTGCCCCCGAGGCCAGCAGGAATGGGGGATGCTCGGCACCCCACGGGAGCAGCCCTCGGTGCGTGGCCGTGCGCCTGCACACGCCGCTGGAGCCCAGGGACGCCGGGCCGGGGGCCGAGGCAAAGAAGACATTGGCGCACAAGTGACGTTATCTCAATATAATTTCTAAAACTCTATTGATTGAACAGATAAAATACCTCTGATCTATTTTTTGTTATTTTTGTTACAAAATATTAGCCATTTGGACTCTTTGCTAGGTGTGACCACACCACTTTTCCCAAAGGAAGCTTTTGTTGGTGATATTTACAGCAGGAGACAGGTACAGACAGACAGGTGCTTTCAAAAGCCTACGCACAGGTAACACTTCTGCTGTTAGATTTTAAAAAGACACATTCAGATGGGGTCGTGACTAGTGTTGAAGAGCTGGGTGACTTCAAAGCTGCTGTCCCAGGCATGGCTGCGAACGAGAGGGCAGGACAAGGACAGCTCTAGCTCACGAAACACTGCCGGCAGTCCCTGGAGCCTACACTAGCACAGTGAGGCAGCTGGTGGAGTGGGAGACGGGGGGAGCTTGCTCAGCAACTTGCATTTCAAAGCAGAGACTCCGCCAAGCAGCAGCATCCTTGGTTTAGGGCTCAGATTTGTTTTGGAAACCTCAGAAACACGTGCAGGTAGTTGCAGGTTGAGCCTTCACAAAACATGTAACAAAACTCCAACCCTTACGGCTCAGAGGCCCTCCAACGCTTCCAAATCTGGTGGTACCTTTCAGTATGAGTACCGATGAAATTCTGGTTGTGGACCATACCCACACCTTCCATCCACAGGAAGGAGAGAAAATGTGAACAGTGGGATGCTTTGAAAGCCTTGTGAAAGCACTGAGTGTTGCCAACCCAGCGGCCCAGACCACGGCGTTAAAAACTGCTAAAGCAGCGGACAAACACTGCTTTCAACCCACACTGTTTGCAAGGCTCGATTCTCCTGTCACATTTTCCCATCCCTTTGCTACTGGTGCAGACAGATTAATTACGCTGGGCCTGCACCTGCATGAGCAAGCATCGGGATGGAGCCCGATGTAACACAGCTCAGTCTCTCCCACTGTTCGGCAAAGCCACCTTCTCTTTTGTCCGCTGACTACCCGACACTCACTGCAGAGCACTTGTCACTAGGTTGCTCTTTTCTCTCTCCCCCCGCTCCTTTTTAAATATAGAAGGGCATGAATTTGGCAGCAAAAAGACACTGGTTCATTTGGGCTGAGTTAATCTCTGCAGCAGCAGAGTTAATCTCTGCCTGACTCCTCCACCTGAAAGATTGTGCTAGGTTCATGATCAGAATCACTGCTGTCAAGAGCTGGTGATTTTTCTTTGGGCTGGTCCCTCCAGGTGGGCTGTGGTACACATTTTGTCCTTCATTAGTTGTCACTGAGATGCTCCTTCTAGCCTGCACTCTGTCAGTCTGTGTGCAAGGATGTCTGTTCACAGCTGTACAGCTACACTGAGTCTGTGTGTCTCGCTGGCGCGTGGGAGGACTGTGGGAGCAGACAATACAATAGATCAGACGAGGTGCAGATATGTTTTAAAGTGCTTGTCATCCTTCGAGACCAACCTTCCAGGAAAAAAAAAAAAAATCTGTATTTTGAAGTGAAGTCTGAAGGGGTCGGCTCCACAGCGGAATTTTGACCAACCTGTTTCATGACAACCTGGAACAGAGGAGTTTTGTGCCTCTCCAGCTAAACCAAACAGAAGATGTGGTAGCCAGCAGGCTAGAAGACAGCGAGGGTTATCTACGTTTGCTTCTCTGTCCAAAGCTCAAGGCCAGCAGTAGCCTTTGCAAGGTCAGGGAAACAGAACCAACCTGCCCTGAGAGAATTCTGTGCCTCAGGTACCTCAGCACTTCAGTTCACTCGCTTCTACCCTTCATCCAGCATGGAGAAGGGAGTCTCAAGGCAGTTTCCTTATTTCCTCTTTAAATTCGTGTAGCTCTCCCGATCAATTATTAAAGCAGCAAACATCTTGTGTAGGAACTTCATAGGCATTGTTATAAATATTTTATCTAAAAAAATTATTTCCTCAAGTATCTTAATGTTTTTTGCTGTTGTCACTTTGTGTTAAATGTCAAGTAAAATCTAATTTATTTATTTTAACACACACACACACAGAGCTTCATTGGCTCACTGCACTCTGGAAAAAAGCCCAAGCTAGTACTGCCATTCCTGTCAGACGGCGAAATAACTGCTGGGAAGGGAGGACAGTGCCAGTGCCTCCTGGACACCCGTTCCACTGCAGCAGTGAGCAAAAACCACAGCAGCCGCACACTGCATTGACCAGACAATGGCAGATGCCACACGTGCTTTCCCGGGAAGCCATGGGCAGCTCAGACGAGGTTCTGGCTGCTGTGAGGCAGCAGGGTGTCACCCTGGAGGGAGTCAGCAGCAGATCAGGCCAGCTGTGCCTCACAGCTGGCTGGGGGGTGAGGGGCTGAGCCCTGGCCAGGGGTGAGGACCTCTCCCAGCATCCAGTTCGGGATGTGCAGCATCCAAACTGCCCTGGGGGGCTGGCTAGGAGTAAGCTTCTCCGGTCTGGAGGGAGACTGGGCTTCTATTCAGGGTTTTCTTACAATCTTTTCTGTCATCTGCTTCTGCAGTCTTCCCTGAGGCTGTGCCTGGGGGCTCCCAGTCAGGACATTTGCTATTGCAGATAAAAGTGGCAGCCTGGTGCCCAGCTAAGCAAACAGCTCAGACCTCTTGGCACAGCTGGGTCCATGGGTCAGGCTCAGACAGAAGGGGGCCTGGAAGTGAGCAGGCTCCTGCCCTGGAGGGCTGGCCAAGTGCAGGAGACCCTTCACTCCGGCCCCTGTCCGTTTCCCTAACTCCAGCTGGGCTTCTGCCCAGGTCACACAGCTGAACTCTCCCCTGAACATTCCAGCACAGCCAGCAGGCACCCAGGCAGCACTGAGCCCGTCCCTGATGCACTGTGGCTTTTGTCACTGGCAGTAGCCCCAGAGATGGGCACACGGGCACAGCTCCTAAGGAAATTGCTGTGTGACTTTTACCCCACAAGGTGAAAAAGAGTTTTCTGCATCTGTCTTCACTGTCCCCCTTTTCCCGACATTTTGCACATCCCCTCCTCTGGCAACAACTCCCTCCATTCCTCACCCTGCCATTACATCATCAGCACCCAGTGCTCACGTCTCAGCCTTGCATGGGAAGGAAGAGCATTTCTGTCTTTCCCTCATGAAATAAAATAAAAATAAAGGCCCTAAAAGGCATTCTGTCCTATTTTAGAATCCTAAAGTTGATCTTCTTAAACCTCGAAGGGAGATGGAATGAAGGAGTGAGACCAAAGCCTTTAAGCTAATGAATACCTTCCCCTCCCTACTGCACAAAGAGATTTTTTTTTTCTAAAAATACATCCACAGCCCATTTTTAATGCTGTCTTCCTTCACATCAATGTCCCAAATAAAGCAGAGGAGCTGAGCTGTCATCTCTATCTCAGGATCTGCCCCTCCTCTCACTTTGAAGCTGGGATAGAGAGGGAGAGAGAAGAGGCCTTGGAGTCTGGTATCTGGGCAGCTTTCCTACAGGAAGGGCTGATGGAGGTAAGAATATAGCCAGGCAAGAGATACAAATGGGACCTCACACGAGTGGTCTCCCAAAAAGCCTGTTCCCTCTAACACAGGTAGAAGAGTGCAAGTGAATGGAACACCCACCCCAGAAGGTGAACACAGAACTCAGCTTTGCTTTCAGAATACAAAAATGCAGGTGAGCAGGAAACACAAAACCAGCCAGAAGGAGGAAAGCAGAGGTGGGTCTGTTTTAGAGAAGACAATCGTGTGTGTGTGTGTGTGAGAGAGACTGTGTTGAGGTGGGAGGGCACCTCTCGGTGCCGTCTCTTTGGAAAAGTACACATCCATTCCAGGCAGATCCCTGGACTGAATCCCTCCCTTCTGCTCCCTCAGAACTGCTTGGTGTTTCCTTAGTAAGCATGCGCATACATACGCTACCATACAGGTGTATTTACATGTGGTGAGGTCTGCTAGGTCTCAGCAGAGGTCTCTGGTACAATGCTCCAACATAACAACAGAAAAAGTTTTGGTGTTCAGTGAGGCCATCTTTGTGTCGTACTGCAGCTCAGGACAGTCTCTCCTCCTCTCCAACTCTCTTCCACTCGTGCACTCCTTCGCTTGGAGCCGGCTGCTGCGAGGGGGTAATACTTGGAGAGCGATGAGGAGGAAGCGTGGCAAGTGGTGCAAGTCCTCGCTCCAGCTTAGCAGGCGGCAGCAGTGGTGGCAGGGAGAACTCCACCCCCGGGAGTGCCCCAAGGTCGGCCCTTGGCACGGGTGAGTCCGTTTCTCTCCGAGGCTGGCGAAGTTTCGGGGCGGGTACAAACCTATGGCCAGGTAAATGCAAGGCAGGAAAGGAAGTCGAGGAGTAGGAAACGGAAGACACGGTGCCTAGAAAGCAGCAGGTCATCAAGCCTCTCAGGAACGGGGCAGCAAAGTGCTACATGGGGACAGCACGAGCACAGAGGCCAGCTGGGCTGGCAGGTGTGAGGATATGTGAGCATGGAGGTTGGCAGTTTCTATAGATGGCTCCTCACAAATAGCATCATCTTGAGGGGAGACAGGGTAAGAGTTAGGTCAGTTGGCTTTTTTTTTTTTTTCTTTTCTTCTTGTTTTACTAAAAAATAAATCACAAACTAGATCTCTGTAGGCAGAAAGGGTCCCTGGGAGGCGGTGGGGAAGGGAAGCGGGGACGTCTGTGCTGTTCTGGTGCTGGTGGTGCGGCTACACGAGGCTGCGTGAGCCACTGGAATACCTGCGCCTCTGAAGCAGGGAGCTGGGGGGGCAATACTGGTGGGGGTGGTTGTAGGGAGGGGGTGGAGGTGGCAGGGGAGGCTGATGGACCAGCTTCATGGGGGTCCCAGGGAGCCCACTGCCCACGCCGCGCCAGGGGGTGGAGGTGCAGGAGTCGGAGGTGACGTAGCGTGTCAGAGTCTGGTTGAGGGCCGGCTCCATCCGAGCGAGGCACGGCTTGTCCAAGACAATGACTTTGACAATCTGCTGGCACTGTACAAGTGTCCCCGCCGAGGCGGGGTGCGAGGGCACCAGTGCTGTCTCCAGCCGTTCCCGTGGCATGTTAAGACGCATGCTGGGCTGCATTCCACTCTCGGGCCCCAGGGCAGAGTTGTGCTGGTACGTTTGAAGCCTGTTGTGAATTGACACCTAGTTTAGAAACAGCCAAAGAAGCATTAAATGTTACAAGACTTTTCCCATCTGCTTCTACTGGCTGCCCTGAACCCCCGCCACCGGACGGCCTTGCATGCATTCAACCCTCCCTCTCTCAAAAAACCCGAACAGGTACGGCCCTGGCCGCACGGTCCCCCTCGACAGCCCCGTTGTCCCCACCTAGCCTAAGTGCCCCTGTCCTTTCCATCACATCAAAGGCAGCAGAGCCAGCGTTCCCAAGTGCAGTGCAACTCTGATTATCCAAACAGCACAGGGAACACAAATCGACTCTGGGAGCGGTGGTGTCCGTGAATTCTCATGGTAATGAACACACCTCGAGGTCACGCCTTTGTCCCCACCAGCAAAAAGGAGAGGGGGACCAGAGCACAAGGTTTCAGACAATTGAGGCTGCACGCTTCAGCAAAATGACAGCAGCTGAATCTGAGACAGAGAGCGACAGAGAAACTCAAGCCTTTCCCAGCTCCCTGCCTTTCTGAGTAGGAAGGTACACCACGTGACTGGCTAATCTGTTTACAAAGGAAAAAGCAGAAACCTGACATAGTCTAGCAAAAGGCAGCTCCCTCTGATCCATTTGATGGTTTGTCAGTGGAAGGAAATGATTTTCAAAAAAGGAAAAAAAGAAACAAAAAATGCCCATCTAGCTCATACAATGATAAAAGAAATTCATGATGAAATGGCAGCAGATTAGATAATCTCAGAGAAATGGAAATGCTCCTCTGCTGGCAGAGTAATACTTGGTCAGCTGAAAGCAGGTAGGGAAGCAGGAGGTCATCAGGGTTTCCACAGCGAGGTGCTGATAATGGAATCAAATAAGGGAGCTCGCTGAGACCAGTCTGAAAAGGAGGAGCTGGCCTGGACTGGAGGTGCCTAGCAGGGGAAGCGCAGCAGGGAAATAGTGCTTCCCAAATGATGGATGAAGTTATAGTTCCTCCTGGCAAGGACATGGGCTGATGGAGACTCCAAACCAGAGCTAAGCTGCTGGCTCAAAACAGAATGTCAGTCAAGTGACGAGCCCTGGGTAGGAAACAGGTGCTCACAGGTTGGCGTGGCACTTGCAGCCAGGCAGGGGCACAGGTGGGACAGTGGGGCTGCCCTGATGGTCTGGCAGGGCTGGCAGCAGCACCAGCAACTGGGAAGGAGAAGCTGTGGAGTGACCAAGCCTCCCACCACGCTGGAACAAGGATGGGCTGTCTGTCCCTACCCAGGCATGGAGGTTGCTCAGACTCACTGCACAGCAGGACACTATATTGTGTCAGTGTTTATTCAGGTGGTGGAACATCCCTTAGGAAAAACTGGTTGCTGGGCCATGAAGTGCCAATGACATTAGGATACACGGATAGATGGAAGCCATTCTACACGAGGAAACACTTCTCCCAACAGGAGTAGGAAACTGGCTGGCAGAGGCACCTTTCCCAGGAAGGGGGTATCTGCAGGGAAACAGGGTGCTCTCCAGGGAAAAGAAGCAGCACCCACTCTCCACAGAGAATCTGAATTCTTCAAGTAAATACATGTTGACAAGAGGGTAAAGAACCACCCTGAAAAAGGGCAAGTTCAGAAGAATGGAGATACTCCAGACAGAGAGAGAGTAGGAAGCAGTAGATAAGATTTTCAGAGTGAAGAACGCATTTTCCTGTTTCCTCACAGGCGGTGGGAGTATGGGTGTCTGTGAAGAAACAGGCAACCCACTGGATGCTAGACATTCCTGCAAAGATAGATGTACACAGGACAGCCAAGCTCCCTACCTAGGAAGGTGAAGCTCTAAGGAAAGTCTGGTGTACAAAGGCCATGCTTAATCCCCTTCAGGGGGATGGAGAGACAGAGCTGCAGAGATTGTGCAGGAAAGCTGGGCTGCGGGGAATTTGCATGTGATGCTGCATGGAGTTAGCATGTCAGGGAAGTCCTTGGTGGGGTTCTCAGTCTCCCCAGAAGCAGTGGGGTGGGTTAGTCTATAGCGTTTGGGAGCTTGGTCCATGAAGGATGTTACAGTTATAAAAACGGATTGAAAATGCTTTGAAGTTTAGTTTGGATTTGAAAGTTGTATTACCCGTCCTAGCAGTAACTTTTAATTGTATCTCTGGAAATTGGTAAAATTGTCAGTCTGGCTGGGGAGGCATTGATTAAAACCTGAGAAAAGAAACAACAGAGAATGTGAGAAGAGCTGAAGTGAGAGAGAATTACTTACCTCAGCTGCTCTGCACTCTACTTACCTCCACTGTGCTGTCCGAGACCTTCTCCCCCAAATCCTTCTTGCCTTTGAAACAAAACAAAAGATCTCACTCATGAGGTCTGCCCCTCTGGTCAAGAGCTGGCCCTCATACCGTGGACTGGAGAGTTAAAGGGAGAGGTGCAAGGCCAATCCAGACCCTCTCACAACCTGATAGCTGCTTAGCGGGGTAGGTTTTACCAGTTCAGGGAAGAAAAGCGGGCCAGGTTCTTCAGAAGTTACCCATGCTCTATCAGTAACACCTCTTTACCAGATGTTACAGCTACAGACTGGGTAATGAGACTTCAAGGGTTTTTCTAGGGTGTCTGAAGAATGTGTATTGCTCTCATATTTCCTCTATTTGGCCAAGGCTGAAGGACACGAAACTGAACACTTCTTCTTGCAGTTATTCTCACAGGAATCGGTGAGAACACATTTGTAAAGGCAGCAGTGCTCGACCAAGAGAAGTTGGGTGTTGGGTGCCCTCTTACCTGTTGGAGAGCCTTGCTTAGACTGCAGTTCCATCTGGGCTCCATTGGTCCTTAAGGAGAGAGTCTTTGTCCCTTGCTGTTTCTCCAGCTCCCCTGCACAACAGACACATGGAAATAAATGAGGAGGCGGGTGGAGGGAAGGTCACCGGCATAATGAAGGGGCAAAATGGGAAGTCAGCAAGGAGAATTAATGCAAGAAAATCACGAGTGCCAAGAAGGGAGAGAGGAACAGCCAAGGAAAAACAGAAACTGGAGAGGATTTGACCTGTGGAGAAACTTGTATATCTCCATACAGCCTTCTTCGTATGACCTACATTTACACAGGATGGGCTGGTGCTGCACGGGTGGGGACCACTGAACCTGAGCTACTTTGGCTCATCAGTTTGTACATGGAAAGGAAAGACTACATGGACATCATGTCTATAAGGCCACGGAGTGACACAGACTGCTTGCCCTCTGGACATTCCTGGAGTGAAGGACAACCCTGTTAAAGGTACCAGATCTATCCCAGCTATCTACAGATCATATTTGCATAGTCAGAGGAGCATGGGACAGAGAAGAATCTTCTGGGTGTGACAGTCTAAGCTTCCCTATTCCAGGCCACTGTATCACACTCCCTGTTTCATAAGCATCATAAGTAGTCAAGTCCTTCCATTTCTCCTGCTGGCCAGTGGTCACAGAGCCTGACTGCTTTTTCATCCTGTCAGTGAACCCGGGAACAATCCTGCGCAGACTTGTGCTGCTCATCCTCTTTGCCCCTGCTCCTGAAGAACCCTTCCTTTACCCTTTCTCCCTTGTGGTCACATGCAGTGTGATGGCATTGGAGTGTGAATTTATGAGAGACCCTTACATTCAATTCGTATCTGTTCCAGTTCTGTCACTTCTGCTATTGACTCTTTCAGGTCTTCCACAAACTTCTGCATTTCCTCAGCGCCCAGAGCACAGAAGTGTAGTACCTGCTTCTTCTCTGAGCCTGAAACTGGAGTCACCAGCGTAATGCCATGGGGATAATCTGAAAGAAGATGTGTCAACAAAACAAAGAGGTGTTAGGCATTCTTGATGCAGTAGTTGGTTGTTTCGGTACGTCTGAAGGACAGAGAGTTTTTAGCATGAGTCCAGTGGAATTGCACACCCAGAGCTCGTCACACTGCAGACTGTGGGAACCTGCAGCACTGCAGCCCTCTAAGAGAACAGAAGGACCAAGCTGCAGCAACAGCAAGGCAAGCGTCACCAGCAGCACAGTGCTGCCAAAACCAGAGAACTCTCACTCTTAGTTACTCTTAGTGCAACACTGGCCCTGAGAACCTGAGCACAGAGGCAGGACTGAAAAGCCTTTCTCAGCCTGTGGCATAGGAAACAGTGTTTATGGGGCCAACGGCACTTTTTCTCCTGTGGGAGATGCAGCAGGAGAAGTCGTCTTCTGGGGTCAAAGCCAGAACAGCCATTGCATCCACAGTGCCAGGACTTCTCCCCAGTTTCTCCTTTCATCTGCAGAGAACACAGGAGGAGTGTTGGCACAGCATGGGTGGGGAGCTCATTGCACTGTTCAGAGAGAATAGTAAAGGGAAAGATGTGGGTTCGTAGGTCTCTGCTTAGTACTCCCCACAGGCAAAACACACAGGAATGTAAATGAAAGGACATGCCCAGAGAGTGAAAATATAACAGCAAAAGGCCTTATGTTTTAAAGATCAGGCTGTGTGCAGGGAGGTGGTGGTTGGAGATTCAGCCAACAGAATCAGGAGAACACAAGAGTGCAGAGAACTTTGCCACACTTTTGACTGGGCTTCCTCTATCACTTGCTCAGTGGCCGGTGGTTTCAATCCCTTTCCTCCTTTCCCTTCACATTCCTCTAAATTTAATTTCTGTCTTCCCCTGCCCTGCTTTCACCTCTTCTCCATTGCTCCTACATCTGCCTGCCTTCTGTGGGCAGCCTTCCTTTATCAGCCTTCCTTTATCACTCTTTCCCAGACAAGCCAAGGCCTAGCCTGTTATTTTCAGCCAGATCTCAGCTCCCCCTGTTCGCCTGCCAAGCCCTTTTCCCGCCCTGTGTCTCTCTCCTCGGCTCAGATCACGAGCTCTGTGGGACATCTGCTTTGCTGTCTCTGCAGGGGACTCACAACAGGGCGCCTTTGCCAGAAGATCTTTGGGCGCTCCCAGGATAGTCACGCTCCCCCTAAAAGCTGATTCCAGCTCTGATGGCGGCTCCTGGGGACGCTCAGGTGTGAGTGACCCTTTCATTGCCACAGGGATGTGGGAGTCTCTGCGTGCTGCAGAGTAGGGTGCCGGGAGAGTGACTCACACTGCCAACGGAGCAGAGGAGGGATGGAATAGCCACAGTGCTGCTACATTTTGCCTTCCTTGCAGCATGTTCTCCATGTGCTCACAAAGCCCCGGGGGCATCAGCCATGCCTGCCTGGGACTGCTGTGCTGCCCCTCCGCCTGTGCCAGCAGGAAGCCTGCCTGTTTCTGGAACTCCTCCATGGCACAACCAGCCCCAATCATGACACATCATGGCTCTATTCCCAGACCATCAAGGTCAGGCTGACTAGGGCTGGCCTCCCGCCATGCTTTGGTGGGTGCTGTTCCAAGGGCTCTGCCTCTGCCTTGGGAAGCTCTCAGCACAGCATGGCACTGTGCAGGGAGGGAGCGGCAGCACCTGAGCCTCTGTCAGCATCAAAGGCAGCGCTGGGGGTTGTGACTTTGGGCATGAGGGGAGAGGGGCTACAGCTGGCAGCAGCAGTTCTGACAACAAGATTCCGCACCTACAGTTGGCTTCTGAGAGCTCAGTAGGATGTACATGGGGATTGATTCCCCCAGTCTTCACCACTGGTGTTGTTCCTGCCACCATGACAAGCCAGATCCTTCAACGAGGCCCTTCTGCAGGTGCTCAGACGTAGGAGAGGTACCAGGAGCTTCTTCTCATCACACTGTACCCAAAGAGTGATCTTCTTGGCACCAAGCCTCAGTTTTCTCTCCTCCACTTTTAACCCGGATAGAATCTCTCTCCTAATGCAAACTCACACAGCCCCCTCCCTCCTTCTCCTTTTCCCTGCCAAACCCCTGCAGGCAGCCAAGGAGCATTGGACTTACACTCATTCTCAAAGAGATGGAACTGCATTCCTAGCAGGCCGACTGACTTGCAAAATGTGTACGTTGAGGAGCTTTTCTTCTTCGGGCAAAGCTTGAGGATCTGTTGGAGGGAGAGAGGCATCATTGGTGCTGGGGAACAGCGAGGAGAGAACGGCTCAAAGCAAAAAAGCTTTCTGCAAGCTCTGTTAAGTGTACGTGGGAGCAATGTTTGGTGAGTGACCAGCTCTTTGCCCAGAGAGCTGCCTGGAATGCTGCACTTGTAACAGCACTTCCAGAATCCTGCAGGCATCGCCCTGGGCCCACTCAGCTCTCTCCCAGAGGTGCTGGCGTTTTGATTACCACATTTCTGACTCTGAAAGGGTAATTCTCTTCACCAAGGAACAGATCAAAAGGCAAAGGGAAGCTTGTCATACATACCTTAGAGCTGAGAACAAGAGCACACGTGAATGCTGTGCTGCCCTTGTACCTCAGCACTAGGGATAGCACGGAGCAGACCCTCTCTCCAGGTTCACGACTGTGCAAACGGGTGAAGAGGAATAGGTGGGTAAAGCTCTCTTATCCTGTCCTTCTACAGAAGGGTTTGGGTTTAGCCTTGCATGTGCCACAACCACCGTCTCACTTCACCCTTAAATTCAGCAAACTTTCATTTTGTTTGGCCTCCTTCCAGTCTCAGTGTAACTCTGCTCTCCTCTACCTGCCTAATTCCATTGCTGGGGCAGGACACTTTCAAAAATACTCTACACATTCGGGGGTCTGGTAAGTACTATCTAGTCTGCTACAGCCTTTTCCATGTTAGAAGGCAGTGATTTTAAAGTGTCTGGCAGGAAAGATTTAAAGTGCATGAGAGGGCTCTGTCTACTATAGAACAAACAGACAAAGAAATGAACCTCCCTTTCATGAAATGAACCTCCCTGCTGGCAAAGGCATGAGAGAGAGCAATGACATTGCTTGGATGGCTGTGGGATGTGACAGTTTGTTTTTTCAAGGGTTACTGGAGTTTTAGATTCAGTAGGTTTTTAACAGTGAAGGACCCAGAGCTGTGTCTTACAATGCCGATGAGCTGGGAGCTGGTCTGTCCTTAGAACAGGGGGGAAATGGATGTTATGGACTGGTTTTAGATTTCCTCACAGAAACTAGGGCGGGTTTTATTACTGCAGTGCCTAATTGCCAAAGCACACTCACCACCAGCAGGTCATTGAAGAGGAAAACTTCCCTTTGGTGAGCTGCCTGCTTCTGCACTTTGTTCACATCGGTCACTTCGTAGAGGCGGCTGCAGCAGACCAGCCGGCGGTGGGGCACCGACAGGACCTGCAGAGAGCACACCAGGGCATGCAGCGGCTGCAGGAGGGGCCACTGTGGGCCTCCCCCACCCTCACACTGCACGGCCCTGCCCAGTGACACAATTCCACCCCCTCTGCCCGCACGAATCACCTCCTCACCACCGCTGCTTGCCATCAATTTTCCTGCTGGTGCAGTAGCAGAGAAAGCCCTTGTGCTCTGGGCAAATCAGAGGGCAGGCTAAAGGCAACCTTCTCGCTCACACATCCTACCTCTGGCTTCCAATCCTTGGGTGACTGCTCACCCTCTCTCACCCCACTGGACATCTGCAGGTTTCCTGGGCTCTGAGAAATCATTCTGCTTTATTTTGGGTTCACAGCATGTACTTTTTTGCATTACAGATTGATTACAGCCAAAGAAGCTGTCTGTGCATTTGGGGATCTCTTAACCCCAGCAATTTTTAGAGAATTCATTAGAGACAGATGGATAAAATTGTTTTCTATCACTTTGCCCTTCACTTCCTCCACCCTTAAAAGGCCTGAAAGTTTGAAACACTGCAGAGCTATCGGTTGAGCACTGGCAGGCAGGACCTACCTGCAGTAAAATTCTTGGGCAAACAATTACTGCACTAGATACTGTAAACTGTGGCCAAGGAGATCCCTCAAAATTAGGAAAGAATGAGGTAGCAGGGAGTAAAGAGTTTGGAGAAAAAGGAGTAAATTTATAAAGACAAGCAAAGAAAGTATTACATAAGAGAAGAAAGGCGTAGAGGAAAAACACAGAAAAGAGGGCAGGGAGGGAGGTGGGGGACAGAGGGGCTGAGTGGGTGCCAGCAGGGTTATGGGTGCTCACCGTTTTCATTCCGACTATGGACTTCTCCACTTTGGTGACATAAGTCACATGGTCCTCATTAGATTTTAGCTCTTTCTGCTGGATCCTCTCATAGATCCCCACCACCAGATCCCGAGGGATGTCAGCACCGTCGTCCACCCCTGCCAAACACAGAAAATGTTGGGCGGACCAGTCAGGGAGAAAAGAAGAGGGAAGAACCAGTGGTCCCTGGCAGGTCACTACTGCCTCTGCACTGTGCAGTGCTGGGAAGGCTGAAGGGGAACAGCAGTGCTTCACTTTAGGTTGTCTCCTTTCTTTCTTCCTCTAATGCATCTAATGCACCAGCAGGAGAGACTGACATCTCTAAGGCCAACGCAGTTGATTTCATAATTCCATTGCTCTGCATGGTGGCTCATTTCCATGTGTTCCCTAAGGTTTTATAGCCACAATTTCACATTCATATATCTTGGGCCACTCAGCAGCAACCCCTGCATTGATTTTGTATCACCAGAAGTGCTAGGTGTGGAGACGGCCTTCGATGGGATTCAGCAGCTCTTCCTGCCAATGCAAGCCTCAGCTCTCCTTGTCTGCTCGGTGACCGCCACCATTTCCCTTCTGTGTTGTCTCCTAGGAGTAACATTTGCCTGCAATTCTGTCTGTGATATCTCTGCCTTGACCCTGCCCCTTTCCCCTTGTACATCTCCTTAGACAATTCTCCAAATTTTGCTGTCTGATCCTTCAGAGCCTGGCAGAAAATTTGTCTTTCACCCTTCCCTGAGCCAAATGCTGCAAATCAAGCTGCCAGTCCTTCCTCCAGACTGGATTCCTCCAGTCATTTTATGCTGATTTTCTCTGCATTCCCTCCAGCTCCCTGGTCTGAGATGTACTATCCTGAGCGATGCAGGTGGGGAACTGCTGAGGAATGGAGAGGCATTGAGATGTCCTGGCTCCCTTACCCACATCCTTGCAAATGTATCCTGAATAACATTTCGAATGCGGGCTGCTGAAGCTGCTGGCCTGGGCTTTGGCCTGCAGGCGAGTCTGGATTGAGCTGTCTCCCCTTGTCTGTGATGGGGTGACATTCACTCACTCCTATGAGTTGTGGTGTGCTGCACACCGGAGGTGAGTGACCTTCATTCTGGTTTAATTCGTTGTGGTGTGAACTGACAGATTTTAAGGCAACTCTAAGTGTAAGTTAACATTCAAAAAAACCCCCTCTTTTGTTAATGCTATCAATTGTAATACTAAAGAGGATGATGGCAGGTAGCAGCCCCATTCAGTACCTGTGGAATTAACATGAAAGAGGGCCTCGGTGTCACATTATACCAGTCTGAAGCAGGTGACAAATTGTGGAAGGTGTGGGAGGCTGAGATGACACTTTCTCAACAGCAATCGGGACAAAGAAACAAGTCAAAGGAACCCAGAGAAGTACAAAATCTTCAAAAAAGACAGGAATTTACGCTGCAAAAACCTTGAGGGAGCTTTAACTGAATTGCAGATGTGCAGCAAGAGGAACTTGGAAAATGGCCGACCTAGGATGACCTAGGAGTGAATATGGCTGGGAAATCAGACAATAATTTGTCTAGACATGATGTCAAAAAGGCCAAACAATACTAAGCTGCATTACTAGATCTGAAAATAAGGACGAGGCAGTAGCTCTGTATATGAGTATGTTGTGACCACATCTGAAGGAGTGCTTTTAACAACCTATTACCAGGACGGAAAGGACCGACCTTGAAGATAGAAGAAAATTGATTTGGGGGACTGATGTATCAGAAATTGCAAAGAGGTAATGTATGCATGAACTCTGTCACGCCTACAGTTACTATAAGTAATTGCAGGCAATTAAGAAGGGGAAGATTTAGCCTGAATAGAAGGAAAATGTGTTCATATATTCAAAGCAGCAAGTACGACTTGTTTAGCACAATTCAGCAGGGTCTAAGAAGGATGGAGCTGAACAATAGGAAAATAGAATACAATGGACTGTTTCCAAGCAGTGAGATATTTTAAAAGATGAAGCCATCTCTCAAAGGAAAATGGCTGGTTTCTGAGAAGGCTGGACAGCTTTCTGCAGAAAACAAAGCTAATTACAATTTCCCTTCCCCAGCACCCTAGAAGGCACCTCTAAGGGCCTTCCCTGTCTGGCTCACAGGCAAGCAGCAGCAGACCTGGAGAAAGGCAGTTCCACTAGGTTTTTCCTGCCTTCATCTAGGCAGAATTTGGAACAGCAAGAGGGCAAAAAAAAAAAAAAAAAATCAAGGCAGGACCCTCACCTCTCAGATTGCGAATGAAGTCCTCCAGCATCATCTTCCTGTCAGGCTTGATGTTGGGGCTGTACATGTCCGTGTTGAGGAGGATGATTGCAAAGGCCAAGATGAAGATGGTGTCCGGGTTGTGAAACTGCTGGACCACGTCTGGGTTACACATGCAGTACCTCTGGCTGCGGCAGGAGGGATGCACACACTTAACACGGAACATGGGAGCCCTCTGCTCCAGCTTGGCAACGGCTTTGTCCCAAGTGGATCAAATTCCTCCTTTCACTCCACCTCTCACACAAATGAGAAGGAACTGACTGCTCGTTGAAGGCAAATTTCCCCCCCAATGGCTGAAGTAGGCCACTGAAACTTCAGCCCTCTCGTCCTCAGGAACCAAAAAAGCAAGTGAGGCTGGAGAGGACTACTCAGAGTAATACAGGAGGTGTCTGCTCCAGCCTGCCTTGCTGAGCACAAAACACTCCTCTGGATGCACCAAGGGAGCAACCCAGCACCGCTGCAAGCCCCTCTGCTGCTCTTCCCGTGGGTCACCAATGAACAGGGCATCCCTTGCTGGCAGCCATGTCAGGACTGGCCTCATGCTGGCCCCTCATACCCTTCATGCCACTGAACGTCTGACAAGGCCACAGCTGTGACGCGGCAGGGGCACAGAGGACTCCATCCTTCAGGAGCCCCTCCATGATCCCCCTCTTTGAAAGGGCACTCCCTGGCCCTTCTCTCCATGACTGCTGTTTTTTTGCCTTGGGTGTGTTGTGTTCCCTGCTTCCCCTGGTTGCAGCAGCGGGGCTGCAGGACTCCTTCCCTTACCTGAAAGCCTCGATGAGCCGCTCCACCTTCTGCGCCTCCCCCTGCACGCGGATGTGGGCCTGGAATTTCCGCAGGGCTTCGTCCAGCTCCATGCCTGAGAAGTCCATCTCGTCCACCACACAGCTGTGAGAGGGGCACACGGCCTTCATCAGAACCTCCTCCCGTGGGTGACACCAGGCAGGCTCCTTCACTGCGGTACCAAGGCCCAGTCCCCAAGGGAAATCCCGTGGCAGAGGCCCTGAGACATCACTGTGGCTTCCTGGATCCTGCTTACAGCGGGCAGTGACTTCACACACGTGATTCCTGCACTCTACAGCTGGTGAGCAATTCTTCTGCCTCACTATGTATTTATATATGTGTGTGTGTATGTATACACCATGATATACACATACCATACCACAGACAGCATATACATTCATGTAGGCATACACAGAGAAAGTATATCTATATCTATATATATGTGCATTGATATTTACCTGTATCTATATAGATATATAGGCATCTGTATTGACAGGTATTTAGACACCGATATCAATATCAGTAAGACCAGAGTCAGCTCAGAGAAAATAGGAAATGGAAGCTGTTGTACAGAAATAACATTGCAACAGCACCTGCTCATCTGGTGTCACTTTGCATTTCGACGTGATTCACTGCCCACTGGTAATTCATGGCCGATTCAGATACCCCAAGAAGGGGATGCCACCTCTCTTATTTCCCACTAAAGCAATCTCATCTTATAAAGGCCCTGCTGTTAGTCTCCAACACCTACCACTACAGTTCTTGCTCTCTGTATAAGTCAAATAATCAACTTGTTCTTATTCTTACTGCATGATATTTCAGTCAGTTGTAATGACAACACCTTTCCCATGTGGCTTCAGCACATTTTGTCAGCATATTCCTACCTTCTGTGCTCAGGTCATTACTGCAAGCATTAATCAAAAGATTAGACTCAGAAACCCCTGTTCATAACATCCCTTAGGCCCAGCTTCCCATTTCAGCAGAGTATGTAGGCACTAATGTCTGTATCAGCCAATTTGCTTCCCCATTTATGAGTCCTCTGTTAATTTCTCTCTCTTCCACTCTCAACAAAAAATTTCTCACGTCCAATGCTTTGCTGGAGTCTAGAATTATGTTCTGCATGTCCTCTGTCTAAAAAACTAGTTATTTTAACAAAGACAGACGTTGAATTAATCTACTTTCCACTGACTTTGGTATGTACAATTTACCTTCCTGCTTGTCATTATTCTTTCCCAAAAATAAATTTTCAAAGCTGAAATTCTGTCTGACAGATGAAGAAAGTCACAGGTGCCAAAATCCCATTTTCTTCAAGCCTTGCTTAAATACAAGCTACTAATTTGCTAATGGGACCACCTTGACATTAGAAATGTATTAAAAATTCAAGAACTTCACATTTTCTGCTTCTCTGTACCTTGGATGCTACTTCTATCAGCCCCTTAACTCCTTTACTTAATTCTTTGTATTGTGTTTGGGTTGCTTTGTCGTGTGGTAAAGGACAAACCGATCCCAAATTTAAGGTTATTAAGGAGGAAATTTTCCCCAAGACAGGTTGTCTGGGATCTTATGAGGAGTGGTACAGGAAAAAAGGAGGGAGAGGGGATTAGCTTTCTTCTGGATCCTTCTATTTCCTAGGATTATCTGGAAATTTTGCCAAAGAAACCTCTACTGATGAAGGGATGTGCCGTTCCCAGTTTGTTCCTCCTTTCTGAGATGAGCTGGGGGTGTGACTGCTGGTCTTTTCTAAGTGCTGCAGCTTGCTGTGGGCTGTTGGGAAGTGGTTTGTGTTCTAAGCTGTCGAGTGCCACGTGCAGCCTTGCTGGAATAAAAATCTGTTGCACAATGCCTCAAATGGGTGAGGGACAGAGTTCAAATGCTCAGAGACGTCTCTTCCATTGCCTTATTGATCCAGGAGTTGAGATATCATCGTTTAACTGGGGTGACACCCGCAGAATAACTTGCCAAGAGCTCTGACTGAACATAAAGTGCTTTGTGTCTTCTGAGGCTGGAGCTGTTACAACCTCAGCTAGGAATTGTGGGCTCTTTCTCTGCACAAAGTCCATATAATCGAAATTCAGGAACAAATAGGGAGCATGGGAAGAGAATCAAAGGGACTGCTCTCATAGGAAATCTTCCATGAAATATTTTTTTATCTCCCCAAGAGGTGGACTGCAGAAACACTTGGCAATAAGAAAAACTTCCTCCACTGCCTCTTTCCTTTGTTATTTTTATTTTTCTCATACTTATAGTCACTCCCTTGGGTTAACATCAAGGCATTCTGCTTCTCGGAATTCATCTTTGATAGGAAGAACAGTTCTCTTCTTATTAGTCGTTATTGTGTTCACAGCTGCAGCCACCTCTGCACTTGGGCTTTTGTTATTATTTTTTAATCCCTTCCAGTGTGCAGGGTTTCTCAGCACTGACCCCGGTGATTTTGCTGCTATTGTCTGCTTCCAGACATGTGAACACAGAGTCCTCACACACCCCAGGGACACCTGCTGAGGTCACCCTAGTAACCCCAATCCGCCAGCATTAAATCACCTATCTTTTGCTTACTCCTTCCCTCTTTGATCAGTCTCTCCCCCTCCACACAGGCTGCTCCAACACATCCTCCCCTTTGTGTACAAATCTCAAGTGATAAAGTCAATGCCCTTAATACAGAAAGCATCAAGCCTTCATTAGGACAAGTAGGGCAAGGCAGCTGTTCGTAGCTCTTTTCAAACTCAAACAGGCACTGCTGCATGAGTTATGCTCGGCTTCTCCTATGAGAGTTTCTCTCACAGACTGACTGATGCAGGTTTATTTTGTAAATTCTAACTCCCAGGAGCCTCTTCCATTTGTCTCTCAGCCCAAAGAACAGTGTCCCCTGTCCTGCTTGCTGAGAATAGTTGACCAGGCAGACAGGACTGGTTAGGAAGAACGTTTGATTCAAGCAAAGTCAGCCTGCGCTTGGATTTGATTTATCTGACAAATCCTGTGCCAAAGGCCTGAAGAACAGCTCCTGGAGGAGCCATCAGGTACCAGGCTGCTATTTCTGCTGCTAGACAGACAGAAAGAAAGGTGGATCAGACTTGTCTGATACCTTTTGTGACCAAATTTGACACAGCAAAGTCCATTCAAAGAGCCAAACAGCCTTGTGCTGTGGGGCTGCCATGTTCCTGCTCCTCTTCCAGACCGCTGGAAGTTTTTCAGCCTTCCCTGAGCTCGGATTCCTGCACAGACTCGCATTAACTTTCCAGATGCACTCTGGTAACTGTGCCAGATAGCCCCTGAAATGCAGCACAACTTTTCTTCGTGAAACCAGAGCAAGGAGGTCTTTTCTCTCCAAGGAAGAGACCATGGAAGCGGACAAAGGATATGAGAGCGGGTGGCTCTCTGCATCCAAGGAATAAACCAACAGCTTATGTGCACATGCCAAAACCAGCGCTGAGTTCATTTTTCCACAAACAGCTGGACACCTGTGAGATGCCTATTTCAGGACCATCAGGAGGCTTAAGGGATGATGATGCAGGGACACAGTAATCACCTTATAAAATCTCATGTTTCAACTCCTTCCTGCCCATGAACTTGCAACAAGCCACGCAAATTGAGCGCGCAGTGCGTCCAGAGATTCATTTAGCCCCGTATCTGCAAGGCTATGACTTTGGATATTTGGATCACATCGTTAAAGAGAGCAGGAAAAGCGCTGGCTCCCCGCCTCACCAACAAGGTGGTGGAGTTTGAGGGCTCTCGTGCCACCTGTGTACATGAGGAGTTTGATCTGCCCTGAGGCACCTCACAGCTGCAGAGAATTCCACACCAGGTGCCAGGACCAAAGAGTGGGCTCCTAGATGGATTATTTTGCTCAGCTATTGTCTCTATTGTAGCCATGCTGCCTCCTAGGCTACAGGGAAAAGATTCCCCCAAAAGTGGGTGGACATAACGGCAGAAGAGCCGTGAGGATTTAGCACAGGGCTACGCACGGCAAAAAGGCCTGTGGCAAAAGGGTTCAATGAAGGCAGGAAGCAGCTGTATCATGTGGGGCTGGGATCTGCTCACCCGAGTGTAATGACCTATTTTCCAGCTTTTCCGCTCAGGTGACAGTGCAGCAGGAGCTGGGATGCAACTAAAAGTGTCTGTAATGAACCTGCAGCCTCCACTCAGGGAGGGAGCAAGGGGGGAGGCAGCCAGGTGGAAACTTTAAAATCACAAGGCACCAAGATATTAATAAAAATCATCCCTTTCCTCAGCCTCCCTAATTCTCCAAGCTTTCTGAAGATGAACCAGGATTTGGGTGAATTGTGGAAGAGCTCAGCTGCCTGGGAGGAGACTGCCCTGCACGTGCTCACTGAACAGAGAGGAAAGTTAGCAGGACTCCCCGATTCCTTGCACCAGTGGGCACAGGCGCGTGTCCCAGCCCTGCCCTCCACGCCCTCCTGGGAAAGATAGATCGCCTCTACAACGGAGACCTCAGCCCACAGCAGTCTCCCCTTTGTGGAGAATGCTGCAGGACATTTATTGCCTGTTTTTCCCCGGGGCTGTCGTGCCTGCTCACTCTCCCGTGTTGTTGGTAGCTCACACGGCTACTTACTTGGGAATTGACTCCTTCCTGAGCTTCCCTGGGGACTAGGCAGACTCCAGCTGCACCTTCAGCCTGCACAGGCCTGGCATGGGAAGGCTGTTCTTACCCACATTTGGTCTGTGCTACAGCCCTGCTTGCAGCAGGAGGTCAGAACTTGCAGCAGGAATCAGAACTGCCAAACACATTCTTCCCTCTGTCCTGTTTCCATCACATCCTCATCTCTTGCTCCTGCTCAAACCCCCCCGTGCTGCAAGTCCCTCACTGATCCTCTGTAGCATCCTCAGTGAGAAGGGGAAAGAAGGCTCGTTTGGGCTAACCTGACAAGTCCATTCTGCCAGTGCACGAGGAACCTAACTCTTCTTTGAGGGACAGTGCCTTTGCTGGGCTCCCAGCTCTGCACTTACCCAGAGCAGCTTTTCTCTCCCTGACTCTCCATGAGAGAAGAGAAGACAACACAGGCGTGACAGACAGGAGACCTGCTCACCCCCAGGGAGAGTGTCTCCAGCAGCAACCTCCACTCTAACACCGACCAGACCCCAGCTCAGCACAATGGCTCCTCTGCTGGAATCCCTGCCCACTTCTCCTCTGACAGCAAGTGCACCAGGACAGTCACATCTGCACTTACAAGTCCCACGAGCCGAACGCAAACCACCCAGTACCAGCAGCACAGCTGACTCCATTCATGAAATCGCTCACGTTATCTTGTTCATGAATGAACTACAAGTGGAAGCAATTCCTGAGTCAGGAACAGGTGGAGGGGAAGAATGGACTAAAGTGAAGGAAAGTATGAAGGAAGGAGAACAAAAGCAACAAATAAACACAGAATGGAGGATGAGAAACACAGAAGAGAGGATGCAAGAATGATGATGTGTCTCATATTAAAACTATGTGTAAATGCCTTGGGCCTGACTTTTTCAAAGCAACAAAATTATTTTTCTGCAGTACTTGACAAATAGATTTGATTCAAACTGTTCAGTACCACATAGGTGCTTTAATGGGCCGGGCTACCTCTCTCCAGCTGTATTCCCTGGACTGGCAGACACTGAAACCCTGGGGTAGGTCACCAGTGACTCCTCCTAGCTGGCAGCAGGGCAGGTTGTGGAAGGAGATTCTTGGCTCTTACTGTGGCATGCTGATCACAGTGAATGTTTATCCTGTGGGGTGCTTAAAATAGGTTACAGGTGGGATTTACGCCCTGTAACACAAAGTGCCTGAAAGCTGCACGTCCAGCCTAAACCAGCACACTGAGAAAAACAACACTCTTGAGGGCCCCGTGTCTCTCCACTGACAAAAGGAATTCATAAATTTCTAGAAGACACTAAGCTTGGTGGTGGCCAACAACAGGTGAAATAAATCCTAGTTTTAAAGATTGAGGCCTTTTCTAAAAAAGCAAATTACATACTGCATCTTCCTAAAGAGACAGACCCGAGTGGTTCGGTGTTATCAATGCGTGTGCGTCAATTACAGTCAGAAACCGCTGAAAATCTCCTGCTCTCTCTGTTGCTCCTCTGTATGTATGTAGAACTACTTGTGAGTTGTCCAGACATCCTTTTTGAGTTCCAAGAAAATCCAGTAAAGGTTGAAAGATAAGAGCAGGAGGATGGAAAGGAGATTATAATTTCAGGGCATTTAGGGGCTGGGCATGAAGGTGTGGGAAGGCAAAACAGCACACCAAAGTGCTCAATCCTCATGAAATGCTTACCTCACCTAAACCCCTGCCCTCTTACGTAAAAGGCTTTGCAACCAGCATAGCACTTCTCTGGAGTTTTACATTTGCTAGGTGGGCAGTAAGGCGGGATCGTCCTCGCAGTGCCAAACGCCACTCGGCACTTCTCAGCTCTGCTGTTTGACAGCAGGAACGGGCAGAGGCTGGCTTGTCTGTCAGCCAGCACAGCTTCAATACCTGCAGAAGCCAAGAGAACTCTGCAGAGTACAGACTTATGGCTGGACATTACAGCTGAGTCTAGAGTTTGTAACCTGGGCAGCTCTGCCCTGCCTCCAAAATGCACAAGGGAGGCTGACACTTCTGCAGATGTTTTAAAAGCTGTCTTATTATTTATTCATGCAGCTGGGTTAATTCAACCTGGCTGCAATAGAAACATTGCTTACAATACACAATTGCAACATAAGTTTTCACATCGAGCGAAAGCTAAACTAACACAGCAAGTGGCATCAATAATTGAAATTGCTTTCGGGAGGTAGAGGAGGCTCCGGGGTCAAGTTTGGGATGTGAAAGAGCACAGACATCTCTGCCTGCATACAGCCTTGCTCACTGCAGGTGATCAGAGCCTGTCCAAGCACTACTGCCTGCTCACGGGCACCCTGCCTGGGCATTTGACCTCGGCAGGACTAAGTGCCTGTTCTTCTTCTGCCCATTTGGGCCACAGAAATGACTGTGGTATTGGGCAAATTGTGCAAGAGCTGCTGTAAGAGCTCTCCTGTGTGCCACGGGCTCTCCAGAGAATACCATGTACCTTAGCATTGCTAAGCGTGGGTGGATGTGGGGACGGCAAGACAGCTCTTGCAGAGTCTATTCTCCCAACCTGTGTCCGTGTTCCTGAGCTAGTTGATGGGAGTTGGATGGGGAATGAGAACCAGACTTGGTCTTAGACGGTTCTAAAATGCCAAAAGGTCTTTGATCTGCCTCTCGTTCCCATAGAAACAGCTCATAAGTTGTGACCAGCCCCTGAGATACAGTGCGCTGGAAATGCCAGCGCACTATACTACACTGCCAGCCCTCTTCTTCCTGCAGCATGGACAGGAAAAATATCCAGGATTGTAATTCTGGGCCATAATTTCTCCTTTCAATGCCTTGTTTCCATGCATGGCACGCTGCTGGGTGTGCAGCCATTGCCCATCCAGCTCTCATGAGCAGCTGATGAAAAATTTGCTTGCAAAACCCACCAACCATCGCTACCCCCAAGCTCAGAACTGGCACAGGAAGAAAGTACCTTCAAATGGCACAACCAGCTGAATGTGCATGTTTTTTCCTTCCTGTTTTAGAACATTCTGTGTGTATTTTAAGTCTACTTTCATCTTTGCCTTTAAGGAAGACGAATCAGCCATTTATTGTGAAGAGGGGATGGCAGCACAGATTGTTAGTGCAAGCGTATCATCTGTTGCCTGGAGAGACCAGACACAGGTTTGAACCCTGATTTCAGACCCAGTTGCTTGGTACTTCTTCAGGTACACACAGTCCCTGCCCAAGATATATCCATGAGCACACAGTCTCAATATCTCAGTCCCCATCTTTGAGCCTTGTTTTCTACAGCTGTTAATAGGATGGGCAAGGTCACTCTTTCACTGAACATTTGGAGTGTTACCATAAGAGGGGCCGTGGAAATTTCAAGTAATGAGCATGATGGAGTAGGGCCACCTGCTCCAATGGCCCCCATGCCACGTGCAGAAATGGGACAGGCAACCCCAACGTAGCAGCTCCCGGGCGCCGAGGCTGGGAGGATGACACCAGGCTTTGCAATCGGGGCCGTTCCCAGGAGCTGCTGACACAGAGTTTGTAGTCCCATGTGAGGCAGAGGAACATGGTCATTTGCAGGGATGATGCCAAATTTAGGATTACAAGGAAGTGTCAGCCTACTGTTGTTGCAATATTTCCCTGTGCGTGCAGAGGCTAGGTTTGGACTTCAGCAGATTATCTGTCAGGGGAAGCAGCCCACACAATGCTTACTGGAGAAAAAGAGGCAATTACTTTTAATTGTAGCTCTCAGCATGAAAAGACTGGAGAGCACATGTGTCTTGTTGCTGGCCAAATCAATACCCCTACAGTATATTAAAAAAAGAGGTGGACCAAATGCCAGCTACCAGCAGCAATAAGAAGCAGCAATTGCAGCTGGAATTAATTTTAAAATTTGGGCCTAGATTTGGCTCTTGGCCTTTGGTATCCTCCAGTCTTTCCCTGGAGTAGAAGTGAGGTGCGTGTATGGGATTTGGAGTTTCTGTAAGGTTTGGTTCAAGAGAAACCACTGCAAAATTCAAGGGAAATAGAGAACATTCTGGAGAATGGGAGAACATAGTAAAGGACCCAGTGCAAAGGACTTCCCGCCTAATGGAAAGGCAGCTCTCACTAAGAATTGTGCTTCTGCATAATAAAAGAAAGGCCTAGCTGAGTGTTGTTTGTGCCTTGAAATGGGTCTCTGAATGAGCTAGACTTGAAAGAGGAGAGAGGTGTAGGCTGAGAGATGCATGGCTTGTGACCAGAAGAGGGTCACGGCGAGAGAGTTGAAGGTAACAACCCAGCAAAGGCAGCCACTGAGCAGAAGCAGGAAGGAAACCTCAGATTGCGTTCTGAAAAGGGACGGCTCAGCTCGTTGGAGATTTTGGAGTGGGGATGTTCCTCAGTGCTCTGTGGCTGCTGTGGCAATGACAAGCCCTTAGTAGCATGTTTTCATATGCAGGCCTCCTCATCGCCACAAACAGGACCGACCCCCTTCTTATTATCCTCCCAATGCAGTTGGGCAAACTCTAAGGGCCACCAATTTCCAACCTGGACAGAAAGAAAACTTGAGTGTATAGCCAGCATTCACTTCTCCCTGCTGGTCTCACAGAACCCCGCTGGTTCCTCCTCTGCCTCTCTTAGTACTTCCCAGAAGGCATCAGAAGTGCTTTATAAGGATGGGATAAGACCCCGGCCTCAGAGTTTCGCAGCCCCCAAACCTGCCACCATCGCTAGTTCTACCACCTGACAGTGCTGGGCTCCTGCTAGGTGACCGCAGGCCTTCTGAGGAGGGACTGAAAGGGAAGAACTGATGATGTTAAGGGTGAAACACATAGCTGGGAAATGTGTTGAGGGATGCCAGATAGGGACTGGCAATGGTGGAGTTCCTGAAGAGTGGGGATGAAGGGGCACGGAGGACAACAAAGTGCTTGCTGGTGCAGCCAGGGGCAGAGTGGGCTGGCAACCCCTTTAGAGTGCAGGGAGGAGGGGAAGAGATTTCCACACTTACTCCAGGACGTCCCTGTTGAACTGCTTCTTGCTGTTGCCCAGGAATTCCCCAATCATCTGGCGGCTGAGGCCCTTCCGCTGGAGCAGAAAGTGTGCCACCCCAATGGGGGTGTCCGGGATGAAGCCTCGGGAGATCAGGAACTGGATCCCTTTGTCTGGGTTTCTGGAAGGGAAGAACAGAGACGTGATGAGTTTGCATTGATCTCTCAGAGGCTCACCCCATGACTTGCGTCAATGCAGCCCTTGGTACGTGCCTGAGCTCCCGTGAGTTCACGTGTGTGTCAGCAATGGGACTGGTTAGGGTGAGGAAAAGTGACTTGCTGTGTGCTCCCCTAGCTGCTGCTGAGGACAAAAAGATGTCACAGGACCTGCTGTGTCACTTGCAGCACCTGCTGTCCCCTGGTAATCACAAGTGGCATGCCACTGCCTCAAAGGATCCTGCTGCATTGTGCCACGCCTCGTCAGTGACTCTGCTGCCATCCATCTGCTCCAGAGCCAAAGGCTCTTTCTTCTGTGAAGAGACTTAGGAGACATTGCTGCCATGGTCTACGGGCAAACGAGGCTCAAGACTCCAAGGGGGATAACCAAAGGTGGGCACTTTTTCTGTTAAATAAATAATTCTCTTTTTCATACATTTTCAGCGCTCAGTGTTGAGTGATACTTTTTTACCTGCCTCACCTGAGCTTGATGTTGGCTGCCTGAACAGAAATCCCATACTCAGATTGGTTTATCTCTTCCTCCACTTCCCCCACCCCTTAGCTGTGTTTTTCTTCCCTTCTCTATTGATTCATGCCCTCAGGCAGAAATCTTTGTGTGTGAGAGAAGGCACCCAGAGAATGCTTTGTCAGAGAAGAGAGGGAACAGTGTGCAGCTCCCAGACAGAGGGCTTTTCTCCCTCTGTGGCTGTGAGTGTCTCTTTGAGAACAGGTCTGGTGCTGAGTGGACCTGATTGCCTGGCTGTGGGAGTGATTTTCTGCTTCTTAGTGTGCCAGTGTCTGCCTGCACACACGGCTCTTACGGAAGCAGAGTGGTTTGGGTTGGGAGCGACCTTTAAAGGCCATCTACTCCAACCTCCCTGCAGAGAGTGGGGACATTTTCAACTAGATAAGGTTGCTCAGAGATCCCTCCAACCTGATCTTGAATATCTCCAGGGATGAGGCATCCACCACCTTTCTGGGCAACCTGTGCCCGTGTTTCACCACCTTCACTGTAAAAATCTTCTTCCTTACACCTAATCAAAATCGGCCCTCCTTCAGGTAACACCATTACCCCTGGTTCTGTTGCCACAGGCCCTGCTAAAACATCTGTCCTCATCTTTCTTGTGAGCCCCTGTGTATCCTGGGAGTGGCTGTGAGCCTGGGTGGTGCCTGTCTCACAGCGCAGACAAGAACAAATGGTACGTGTGTATTGTGCAGGAAGTTTTCTTCCTGTATTTCAGCCTGCCCCACTGAAGGGTCTCTGTCATGATGCACTTTGCTGAGGTGAATCACTGCAATGGCAGGAAGACTGCCACATTTCTTTGGTTCTCTGAGCTGGCAAGTGGAGAGAGGTAAGAGGGTGACTTCATGAAATGATGTCATACTTCCATCATTAATCCAAATTCAGGGTTCTTTGCCAAGGCTCAATGAGTGAGTTTGCTCAGGCAGTTTCCTGGGATGAGGAAAGAATAGGATGAGATTTCAGAGCACGTGAATGCATGATATGCACAGGCACAGACTGTGGCATTGTCAGGTGGTGAAGCATGTGGGTGAGCAGCATATGTCTAGCTATAAGGGGATCGGCATTCAGCAGAATGGCCTGCTCCTTACAGGGGCCCCACGGGCATATAAAAAGTAGATGGGCTTGAAATAGTTCTGCTTATTCTGTGATGTCAAAAGAAAATATCCTGGGCAGTGTGGCATCCCTGGGGAGAAGGCTGCAAGAACAATCAAATTTATAAATAGGAGAGGTGCAAGATCTGGTACTGAAAACCCCCAGCCTTCTTCATGGAAAAGCAGCAATACACCTTCTTTATTATCACACAGACCTACTGGTTCCCCATTGAAGAGTGCAGGTCAAGTTCCCTGCTAAGTGCAAAGGTGATATGGTCAGGACACAAGTCAAACTAAGCAACAGAGATTCATAAAATGCATGTCCACCTGCACACTTTGGTACTTGCCTAGGGACGGTATGGTGTTCACAACACGAGGGTGAACTCAGCTACACCTGTGTGACTCCAAAGTCACTGGACTGACTTTGGATCCACTCCAGAGGAGCTGAGAGCTGAATATGGCCTGAAAAATGCACACACTGGCATGGATGTGCAGGTTTCAGTAGAGATGGCACACACAATGCCATCAGAGGATGCAGGATGAAACAGTTCAGCTGTGACAACCCTCCTGCACTGCCTAGACTATAACTCAAATATTCTTTCACTAACGACAGCCTTTCATCAGTTTTTCCCAGGATTCAATTTGTTCTCCACAAAATCCTGACAGCAATACAGCATCTCTGCCACTGAACACCTGCAGATGTATCCCGTGTAGTGCAGCATGCAGCTTTTACCCACATGTGCAGCAGACAACTCTACTCCCCTCTCTCCTGAGCCTGGCCCCTGCTATTCACTTTTGGTGTCGCAGGGGCGTTAAGCAGAGCCAGCAAATGCTGCGGGATTCCTCACGTCCTGCTGGCTTTCCCTCTGCCCACGCAGCCAGCTGCCCACACACACTGAGCTATTACAGCAGTGCTGCATAATGAAGCACTCGCCATTCCAGGGATTTCACCCCCTCACAGTGCAGCAAGGATGGGGAAAGTGCCACCGCATCGATGTGTTTCCAGAGGTCTGCTCCGAGCCAGAGCACTGCCTTCCAAAAGGGTAGACTGTGGCAGATTCCACTAGAAACTGCAGGCTTTCGGCTCCTGCCCCAGGGAAAGCCAGGGAAAAGGGATGTGTGCACATGCAGCCTCAGCTCCATGCCCTACGGATCAGTGCCCACATCCCAGACCCCACAACGGTAAACTGGCTTCTCCCTGGAAATAGAAAGGAAAAGCAACAACCAAATAACTGCAGAAAGCTCAATGGCCTCCCCAGCCCCTTGGATAGGAAGTCACAAAGGGAACCACATGTCCCCTAGATACCGCTCAGAGAATGAAGAAAGGCGTCATTCCCCAGAGCCAACAGGGAGGAGCTGTCCTCCAGCCTGATCTCAGAAATGGAAATATGTCCTTCTCAGTTCTGTAAGAGACCCCAAATCTGTCTGACCTAACATCACCCCACTTCTGGGTGTGCTCTGAGACCAACCCTAAAAAAACCTCTCTTCCTGGGTCCTGCCTCCTGGAGTCCACAGCCTCCATGGAACACATATATAAACCCTGTGCGTTGCCCCTTTGTCTGTGAAAAACTTCTGCCTGGGACTGCATAATGATCAGTCCTTGCTTTGACTAAAATGCCCACGCTAACGTGTGGAAAAGCGTTCTCCTAGTATGGGTACATTACATCCTCATTATTAGGGGACTCAAATGGAAACAAAGACAGAGAGATGAGAGTGTGATGATAAAGCAAAACCCAGTACTTCTCGTGGCTTGCTTAAATGAGAAAAGTCTCATCAAAAGGCAATGAGCAAATCTAAAGCTCCTTATAGGAGCTCAGCTGCCTTCTGCCAATCCATGTGTGACCCTGTGACTTACCCTCTTCTGATGGTAACCTCTGCTCTGCTTTTGCTTTCACACCTACAGCCTTCTCATGGGATATCAAGCTCAGACATGTGAGAGACAGGTGACTAAACCTGGTCTGTCAGGTGAAAATCTACCCAAGTATCTGAAGGCAAATGACAGCCAGAGATGTAATTTTGTCATTATGACTCATACTGGGCTAGCTAAGCTCAGCTCTACCTCTGTCTCTCTGTCTCTCTGTCTCTTTACTTGCAATTGCCCTATGTTAAGTAACCAGGGCTGGCTTTACAGTCCCAGCTGTGTTTGTTCCTTTGCAACAGAGTGAACCAGAGTGATCCCAGGCTCATCTGGTGGATGCCAAATGGACAGCAACTGGAACTGAAGGGTCAGTGAATTCTGAGAGCATGGACACTACTCATGGGACAGTGGGCTTGTTCCTCTGTTAGGCGGAAGAGAAGGACAGTGCTTGGGAGAATTTAGGGAAAGAGCTTCTGGGAAGCCAACCTGTGCTGTGCATTGCATACCCAGATGGTCATGCCCTTGAACACGAACGAACTTCCCTGGATACGGATCTAGACCAAGAGCCTGCCATGGTCTGTCCCTGTGAGGCACAACACAGGCTGGGAAGCAGAGGAAGAGTCACTTACATATTAAAGAGGTTCAGTCCAATGCGGTAAAGGCGTTTCCTCATGGTGTCTGTGGAAAGTGTGGGGGACTTGCAGCTGGCTGGGTTCTCGCAGTGGTACCTCGGGAGGCTGAGGATCATGGCCTGCAGGGCTTCTTTTGAGGACACCTCGGAGGCTGACTTGGCTGAAGTGGAGGTGCTGCTGCTGCTCAGCTGCTCTGAGTTGTCTGCATTCTCAGACTCGGAGCCTTTGCTTTGCCCTGCCTCATTGCTTGCGTCGAACTGGAGCTTCTGCACCGCCATCTGATCGGGCTCAGCACTGCTGTCCCCCGTGCCATTGGTACTGACATCCACCTCGGTGAAAGTGTGGCTGTTCTCAGGTAAGCTCTCTGGGGCAGACGGTGGTTCACTGGCTTCTCCCTCCCCTTCTCCTGGGCTTTCTTCAGCCTTGGTAGCTTGAGAGAGCCCAGCCTGGTCGTTGCTGCTGAGACAGTTTGCCATGGACACCGAGGTAGATGATGAGACAGAGATGTTCTTGTTGTCGATCTGAACTGTGACATCTCGAAAAGCCATCATGAGAGTGCTGCTGCTCTTGGGTATAGTATCTGGCAGGAGACCTTCCTCCTTTTCCTGATCCTGCAGCTCAGCTTCTAAGTCTTGGTTTGGCTGCATGGAGCTCGCGCTGAAGGTCTCCCTGATCTGGTACGAGCCCCCATCTTGCAGGGAGCACATGGTCTTCAGGCTCCAGGTGCTGAGGGCGTCATCGATGGATTTGGCCAGGGACTGAACTTGTTCCGTGAAGGAGTCCTCCAGCTCGGTCAGTGCCCCGCTGATGGTGGCTGGCAAGGACGGGGACCTCACCAGGGGGATGCCCACGAAGTTGTACCCCTCCACCAGGGCCTTCTCCGCGGAGAAGCTCTCCGAGTTCTGGACGCGGACTTTCCTCAGGGAGATGCGGCGTGGCATGCGGCTCTCCAGCAGGGAGTTGCGGATCTTCTCAAAGTTCTTGCTGAGCTGGTACTGCCGGAACGCGGTCTGGATGGTGCAAGCTGCCCTGCGAGACACCAGGTGGCCGCCGTATTTGTGCTCTAGCATTTCGATCTGAAAAACAGAGAACGGAGACGTTGGTTTTTGTTAATTGCCTCCTGGTGGCTTCTTGTTGCCCCAGTTCCTACACTGATCAGTCTTCAATGACCGTCAAATTAGCTGAATTAGCTTTTCCCTGCAATGCCATGCCCCGGATTTCAACAGAAGGCTCCCCTTTGGGCATGACTGGCTAAATCATCAGCACCATGAGCTTCCTCACAGCTGTAACGGGATCATGCCTCTTCCTAGAGTGCCAGTCATAAAAGCTGGAGCCTGCAGGTGCCCTTCCCTTGCAGACTCACTTCTGATGGCCTTTAGGGCAAGCTCATCACTGCAAATACAATGTTCCAGCAATGTGTCTTCCTGCTCAGCAGTGCTCTGGTAATGTCAAGCATTATCTCTTGTCTCAGAGTGTTACTAATGCTTCTCCCCTCCTTAGCAACCTTAGGAAAGACTCTCAGGGAAAGGAGAAATCATTCAGAAATAGGGAAGAAAATTTAATTTTTAAATGCAGAGAATGCTGGCTTGATTTAGCAGTTAGTGAGAAACATCAGCTTCCATATAAGTTAGTGGAGGCTGGGTTTGTTCTGAGCTTGTGTCTCTTAAAAAGCACTCTGAATCCCAAAGTGTCTTCCTTTTTGATGTCTGAGTTTTTCAGGTGTCAGCCAGCAATGAAAAGAAAAATACCCAGAAAAAGAAAGATTCTCAGTTTTGAAAGGTAAAAAAAATCTGAATTTTAAATGTTGAGACAAGATATTAAAAACAAGTAGAAGGAGGATTTACCTGAGCTGGTAACAACAAACACACGTGAATACATCGACACACAGCTAAGTACCATCTCAACTGGCTTCAGCAAAGCAGGCATATGTGGCCGTTCCTGTAGTCTAGAATTTAAACTTCCTGGTAATCCCCCCACTCCTCCTCTGCAGCTAGGTTTTCATTAACAAGTTCCAGGAGAATGAGAGATGATTTGGTTCCGATGAATGACTGACAGAGGACAAGGGGGACAGTGTGAAGATGAAGGTGGAAGATGGGGTTGAAGAAAAAAAAGAATGAACTCAAACTACCTTCACTGAGGTTTAGGCTGAACTTTGAGCTAAACTGTACATCATTGGCACTTCACAGGGCAGAGTGCAGGTGCAGACTGTGGTGTTAATAAGTGTGTGCACACATGGAGAAAAACCAAAAAAAGATGAAGGGCAGGACTGAGAGTGCTGGTTAAGTCAGTCCTGGATTAGCAGAGGATTCACTGCATCAGTCATGTGGTGAGTAGGAGCTCATTAGCAGAACCAAAGGACGAGTTTTACTGGCTGCGTCCTTGTCCCAGACATACCACTTGTCCCTCACCATGCCTTGCTGGCCCAGTACTCACAGTCTGAAGAACTGAGCTCACACAAGGTCTGAGTTTAAGTGCAAATCGGTTTCACAGTCAAAGTGAGACTGAGGCATGAGCCTCAGCTCAGAGTCACGTCATGTCACCTGCTTCCTTCTTCTTTTTTATAACATGACGTAAAGTTACAGATAAAACCATCGGTGAGTGATGTAGGTACACGTGGAGGCCTGGCCTGACAGCTGTGAGAAGTGTAAATGACCTCTGGAATCTTTCCAATACTTTCTCCTCTGGAAGCAGAGGAAGATAATGTGACCTTGGGAGATGACAGGCAGAGAGGATCAAGATAAGCCCAGCCATTTTGTGCCTGCACTGGTATCCTGGCTGTGGAGCAAGTACCGGCAGGCCGACATTCATGGAAGAGAGCGGGATGGGGAGCACATCCTTTCATATTTCCCTCTCTGGACATGAAGCAGGGACCTTTGCCTTGTGCTCAAACATCAGGTCGGCTTCTGTTTTCTGTCTGCCTTGCCCTTGAGCTCACAGTCTGTCCAAGGCAAACATCAAAGACCAGCAATTTTCTTAGCGATGGGGTTGGCCACTGCAGTTGTAGAGGCAGCGGGCTCAGAGCTCTGCTCATCCCTAGTTTAAAGAACATTTGCCTAATACTTTCACTGCTGCCCTCCCAGAAAGGATCTGCATAAATGATGCTAAAAATCACCCCCACAATAATCACGGATTCGGTGTCATTTACCACAAGACCTGGCAGCAGGCCTTTTGAATAAACAAGGACATCTTCAATCCCACCATAAAACCAGCACTCCTGACACGTGCCTTTAAAGTTGGCCTGCCTGGAAAGAGACAGAACTATCCCTTGGCGCTTTCCTCCAGGAGGAAGGCTCAGGCAGACAAATGTAAATGAAACCAATAACCTGCAAAGGCCCAACCCAGACAGTTATTCCTGACAAGTGACCGTGAGCACTTAAAATAATGATCTGGTTAATGAAAATGTAGAGCTAATTGTGTTAGGAGGGAAAGAGGAACAAATGGGAGGGACAGGATAACAGTGAAATGCAAAATAAAGCAGAAGCAAGAGCCTTACAATTATCTGAGGTTTCCAAGGAGGTGACAGCCATTCTGAAAACATGAAATTCATATGCTCTGATCTTATTAGAGGCCAAGACAAGATGTCATTGCTGATCTGAAGTAAAAGGCCAGTTTATCTCATGCAAGGACAGTTCCAAAAATGGCAGACTTTAATAACTAGTGAGCAGAGATCCTTCTAAAAGTCCAAAGGCACAGAGCAAGCTGTCAGTACCTTGATAAAACCATCACCAGCTCTTTGCAGTTCATAATCTCAGTCCTCCCAAAGGACTAAGACATTAAGGAGCAGAACAAGATCTAAAGTGAGAGGACTCCCCAGCTAGTCTGTTTTCTGACTCATACCAGGGGTGCAAGAACGGGTTCTGCATGTGGTCCGCTGCCAACTGGCACTGCCCAAAGCAAGGGGAATCCTACAATATCTTTCAGCTGGGATAACAGGGACAGGGACTGTTCCAGCAGATGCTTGAGAAGACTGGCAGAGCCAGATGCAGCCCCCCCACAGAGAGAAGTGCCCTCCCCATCCTTGTTTGATAGCAGTGGGTCTCTGTCTCTTTTTCTTTGCTGTAGCCCAGCCGTTTACTGCTTACTGATGTCTGAGACGTACTCATCTGCTGTCAGGTCGAGCTAACTGACAGTCCAAAGGAATTCAGGATTTCACACAGCTGTAGTCTGCGTTCTCCCTCTCCAGAGGAGGAAAGGGCATCCGTTAGCACCACAGCAGTCACGGGTAATGGAGATGTATGTCTGGATGGCTGGAGGAGCCTTCTCTTTGCAACTGAGAGGCGAGAAAGGCCAGACCTGATTGGCCTTCTCTCGCTCCTAATAAACCCTATGAATCACAAGTAATTGCCTACTTAAAGCTACTCTTCTCTGGGGAATGATCCGACAGCCGGCGCCAAAGGAAGGGAGAAGCAGGAGGGGGATCGGGGGGATTTCAAAGAATAATTAGCTTAATACATTTCTGGGCCTCAATATGAACACTCATTGAGCAATTCAGGCCTTGTGGCTGAATTAGAAACGGCTGTGAAATATCCACTGCCATGAGGGATTGCACATGAAGGGAGATTTAACAAGGTCAGCCTAAGGCAAGCCAAAGTGCAGGCCTGGATATGGCCAAACATTTGAGGTGCACGCCCCACGGCTTTGTTGTCCGTACGCATCAATTCATAAATCCGCCAGGAGAGATCACGGCCTGTTCTTATTCTCAGTTAGCACTGGTTTTCCACCCAGGTTGCCACTGAGCATGGTGATGTGCCACCATGTTATAACCAGAAAAGAATCAGGTTCAGGGACAGAATCTGAGTCACTCAAGGCAATGCATGCATTGTAAAAAAATTAGAAAAAAAAAAAAAGACGTACAAAGCCTTCATGTTCTCTATCACTCATTCTTAAAGCTCCTCCCTCCCTCCAGCCTCTCACCATGGAAGGGCATTGCTATAAGGGATATTTGTTAATGGGGTGTTTTCCTTCGTCCATGGGACGCCTGCTGCCCTTCAGCACAGCCCAAGAGCATGTGTGACTGAAAGCATGCTCCTCTGCCCTGTGATCCCCTGCATTTTCCCAGCATTACAAGAGAGTCTAAGCACAGGGCAGCTTCAGTTCTTGAGTCTCTGTTCCAAACTCCCAGCATGGAGTACTTCTGCTCTGCTCACTATCAGAATTCTCTGTTTCATGGGGTAGGGAGCAAGAAGAGCCATGAAGCCACTCACCAACTCTCTAGGATGATGCTGAGGGGCAACGACTGGTCCAAGCCCTGCAGAGGAGCCTGCACTTTATCCTCCTTCCTTACTAGCACTGAGTCCTCTCTCAAAAGGTAAATGTGACTTCAATCGTGCAGTGAGACTAAAAATGTCTCCTTCCACCTGTTTCTCTTACTGTAAGTTCTATTCCTGTATTACAAGTTCTGCTACAAGTAGGGTTCTACTGGGACAGCACTGTGCAGGTCCTATCACCTTTATTACCATTTAAGAGAACTACCTGACGAGTAAATTGATAGGAATACCTATAAAAACACATACTACACTGCAAGAGTGGAAGAATTAGTACTCTTCACTGCCTGAAAATCCCCCCTTCCAGAGCTGGAGGCAATTCACTGAGGACATCCGTGAGTCTGGAGGGGCACACAGATTGTAAGGCCCCTTTGCTGTGAGAAAAGTGGTTTCACCGAGGAGATAGGCTCAGTCCCTGCAAGGTCAGCTCTGCGGGCACCAGACATTAATGAACAATCAGCTAAACACATCTCTCTTGTTCGCATGCATCCAGGGCAGGTTTGGCCTCTGCTGCAAGAGCAATGATATGGCAACATGACCTTAAACCTAAAATAACACAGGACAGACACTCCCCAGGACAAACCAGAGCAGCTCTAGGACAACGAGGAGGCTAAGCCCATATATAGCAGTCAAGATGTGGCCCACCCTGAGGATATGTCACATTAGTTTGTGAAGCCAGTTAATTAGTCTCTCTTGTTTTTTTCCTGGTGTGAAGCAAGAATTCTGTCTGAGTTGAGTAAGCAGTATTTTGAGAAAGACAGAGCTAGAGAGCCAAGGTGTCTCTTTTGCTCAGAAATCTATTGGGCCATTGATCTGACATGTATGTTTAGGGACAGAATCAGTGCCTTGAGGGAAGTGGTAGAGAGATGTCCCAGAAGTAGCAGCTTCTTCTGTGGAAACCTCATTAGCTGAGACCCTTCAGCTGCAATAGCACAGCTCCCACTGAATTCTCCCACTGAACATAATCTGGACGCTGTCACTAGTGTTTGTCCTCCTCACCTCACAGACTGCAGGGCCTGCATATCCTACAGCCTCTGGCTGAGCTGCCTTCCCAGGGAAAAGGCAGAAATTGTGCTTTAGGTTCTGTTCTGCGCAGCGGCTCTCCTGGACTGTAATCTGCAGAGACGTGGAGGGAGGGGGCACATTCCCCCTCATTACCTGTGAGGGAGGAGGCCAGCTGCTGTTAGCCCCTGTCCCACTGTCCCCTGCTGGGAGCCCACCCAGAGATGCAGCTAGAGACGGGCTCGCTTGTGTTCTGGAGCTAGGCTGGAGCCTCAGGCACAGAAGGCAAGGCTTTGCAACTTCTAGGGCTGAATAATTTTCTCTCAGCCTGGTAAACCTGCCTATCTCTTCAACATCCTCCTCTGGACTGAGGGCAGTGGTGGCAGCAGTGCACAAACATCGTGGTAGATGCTGTGCAGGACACTCACTGAATAAACCCCACTTCCTCTTGAAAGCTCATGCCAATGCAGAAGTGTGCTGGGGGCCTGCCCTGCATGGTCCAAGACGGCAAGATGGTTCTCGGAGACTCTCCCATGAGGGGGGTCATCTGCAGCAACCGGCTGCTGGGAGCCCCACAGGCACTGCACGCTTGTGAGCAAGGCACTGCCTCTGGATGCTGCTGCCCTTGGCTGCCTGCAACCCATCTCTAAGCCTACACTCACAACTGGGTTTCTCGGTCCATTTTGGACCACAGAATCCAGGCAACGAGGAGCAGACACCGGCAGGTTTGGGTGAAAGGGTGACTCAGTCAGAGGTGGGGAAGCTGCTTCCTCCATCAGCCTCCATCAGCCCCACGTAGCCAAAGGGCCAGGTAGGCAGGGCAAAAGCTCGAGGTGAACAAAAGGCTAAAGTATTTGCTGAAAGTTGTCCCACCACAGCGCAAATGCAGTCCCGCCCGCCCCATCCCCTTCTCCCACAGCCTGAGGAGGAAGCCTTGGTACCTGTTTATTCTTTAGGTCAAGGGAGAGCTCATAATCGGAGGCAGCTGCATGGGAACACGAGGCCGTCCCTTTGCTGCGCTGCACTCTCACTGGGGAGCCCGTGTGGTGGAGGCTCGCCTTCTGCACCAGAGGGGAACACCCCGCTGCCTGCTCTTCTTGGAGCTCCGCATGCTGGGCTTTTAGCGTCAGGGTGTCGGACCTGCCTTCCTGGCCACTCTGTCTGCCGGCCTCCTTCGGATCCTCCGTTTCACACCCGGCTTTCTTGCTTGTGGAACCGCTGGGATCGTCACTGTGAACAAAACGCAACGTTTCGCTTTTTTTATTTGTTTATATTATATTTGATTTATGATCATGTTTATTGTTGTTCGCTACACTCGTTCCCTGAGCTGCATTTTAAATGTCTGGGGAGCCTGGGCTGTCAGGGGTCTCCTTCAGTGATGGGTCAGGACTGGAGGCTGATCCAGCCAAAGCTCTGATGCCTCCCTCTCTAAGGGCAGGCACCCCTGTACGAACCAGTCCTGTGCCTCCAGGAGCTGCCTGGCTGCCTCTGCTCCAGGTGCTGCAGTTGGAGGAGGTGGGGAGCCAAGGAGGGTGCAATGGCCTACAGACACCTCTCCTGCCCTGTGCACTTGCTGCCTATTGCCCAGCATCTCTGGGCACATCCCGAGTCCCATCTGGCATGGAGCCTGGATCCCAAGGAACCACTTTTCCCTTGGAGTTTCTAAGGGCATGTGGGAAATGGGGCAGGGGCGGCTGAATGTTGCAGAGTGTCCAGAGAAACTCTTGGAGAGCTGAGAATATAAAGAGGCATCAGAGCCAGCCAGCCCTGAGATTCTGACCCTTCAAAGAGTGTCTTCAATACAGCCATAGCAGACTGCAGACCTTCCATGAAAGAAGCCACCTCCTTCTGACCCACAAATTGCTGTGCCACTGAGATCTTGTGGAGAAAGGAAAGTTCTCTTTTCTCCTGTCAGCCACAGCAGCAGTTGTGTGAAACCAGGGCCTGACAACAGTGCACTCTAAGAGAGCTGACATCTTGCTCCAGGCAGGATGGGATTAGCATATGTCTGATCCATTGAAGTGATGAGGAAGTCTGTACTTAACCCCTCTTGCCAAGTATATTCCAAAATCATCCAATTTCAAACAAGATTTTGTTATTCTGCTTGAGCCATGAGAGTGTTTGTTTGTTGTTACCTTAGCCTCCTTCCTGTGGCTACAGAGGAATGGTTTATGATTTCCAAGGGCGTTCAAGCCTACATGGACTCTGGCTGCTACTGCACCATGTCCATCAGACACAGTTCCACTGGTTTCCAAGGGATGAGCATTTATCTGGGAACAACATCCAGTTTGGAAATAATTACTGTGGAACCAATGCATTCAATTTCACTGAAATCAAGGATGTGTACTGCCTCCCATATTTAAACACTATTAAATTATTTAATTCACTTCTGAATCATATTTCTCTCTCTTGGATTTGCTCCACATAAAACCAGTTCTGCTATCAACTAGATAATAAATCATTTTATGATTGGTGTTGATGTCAAAGAAAAAGAGGGAAATTAGATATGATTTTCTGTAGTGCCCAAATTACTTAGAAGCATTTAAGTCTCATTTTCAAAAGTGCTGTAAGCCCTTAAGAGTCCAAATCTTCCAGCTGTAAATAGACTTTGCCTCCTAAGCCTCAGAGCACTTTTGCACACTTACTAGTACTTTAAAAGGAAGTTTATTCTCTCCAATGGCAGCTTTTCTGTTCAATAGATTAACAATCAAATTTAGAAATATCGCCACAGTTTCTAAGAGGGCTCCAAGCCTGATGAGCCAGACACTACCACAACTTCAGAATTAAGAAAGATGAAGGATTTAAATATAGGAAGTTTCTCCTTTTATACATATGCCTGTAGTCACTAGTTAAACTTAAAAAATAAATTCACAGAAGAAACCAGTCTCTTACATAAATGCTATATAACCAACTTTGTCAAAGCGTATTAAAATGACGTCTTTGCATACTCATCAGTCAGGAAATACATTAAAATGAGGCATAAAACTGTTCTTTTAGGTTATAAAAGTTTGCATTGTTCTATTCTTGATGCTACACTTTTTCCTACACCTAAAGATATTTTTAACTCTTAATTTTAACTCTTTCTGTTCTATGTCCATCCACATTGTAGGAAATCTTACTAAAGGACTTTTCCCTCACAGATCTCACTGTAACATTTTCATTGGCAGCCCCTGTTCTATCCATTCTGATTTTAACCACCAGAGCAGCAATTTTTATCCTCAGCCTAAGGGACGACCAGGGGACATAGATTTGATCACATTTTCATTGAAGTGCACGGCAAAAGCTTCCCAAGTATTTCAGTGGGAACTGGACTGTGCCCTATAAAGCAATTTCAGCCTGATGCATAAGCTCTCATTCAGCAAGACACACACTCCAAATTGCTCTGCTGAGTCAAGGCCACAGTGCCCAGTGTGCTGTGCAGACCTTCTCTGGGGCAGGTCAGGGCCCGAGGCAGGCGGATGGAGAGCTCGCCTTCCCTTGACTTCCCTTGGAGCCTGAATGGACTCTGAACGCCAGCAAATATTCCCTGACGTGATGGTCCTCTAAACACTGGCACATGTGCTTAGCTCTGTTTTTCTGAGGGCTGCACTGGCTGCTCTGGGTAGAAGATGGAGTGTGTGTAAGGGTTTGCAGCACTCAGTCCCGCTGCTCTGCAGGGAGGACGTCACCTCTGGTGGGTGCATCTCTCCGCTTGGTCTTCTGTCACACACAGTGCAGAGCCCGAGTGAGTAACATTCACAGTGACAGGATATCCTGCATCCTCTGCTAATATAGGAGTAAAAGGAGCAGGCTCTGTAGAATCACAGACTAACCTAGGCTGGGAGGGAAGGCTGGAGGTCTCTCCTCCATCTCCTTGCTCAAAGAAGGGCCGTTTTCAGAGACAGATAAGGTTGATCTGGGCCTTTTCCAGGCAGCTCCTAAGTATTTCCAGACGTGAAGGTTCCCCAGGCTCTCTCCCCAGCCTGGAGCCATCAATCCCTGCCCCAGCAACACTGTAAGAGTGCTGGTCTCCAGCCTTGCCACAGCTTTCCCCTTTATGTGGCCGTGGACCACTTGATCTGGACCCTGAAGACTGACTCCCTAACTAACCCTTGGACCTGCCACATTGCCATGGACCTACTGATGACTGGGCGGTGTCTGGCCCTAGGTACCCTCACCAGACCCAATTCTGACCCTGGCCAGTGAGGCACAGGGTGTTGGACCAACCCAAAATGCTCAAGAAGCCTCCTCTAACCTCATTAGGCATTTAGGCTATTCCTCAAGACACAGGAGGGCCCTAAGACTGCAAGGACTATTCAGCCACAGATGTGTGAGAAGCACCATCAGCCTCAGCACTGCTCTCCCAGGGCATTGCTGAAGCCCCTAAAGACCCTGTGCTGGGATGAGGACATCAGCTAAGCACACGTACACATTAACCTTGCCTTCCTCCTCCATGCATGCTCCGAGCCCGGTGGATACAGCCATACAGAACGGATTGTGCTTATGCGTGGAATTTCCTCAGGGTCAAAATTCAGTCAGATCAAAATCAGATTCCACTGGAGCACTCAAAGGCATTTTTCAGCTCGGTGTTTTATGCTAAATATAAACTTTTTAACCCCATGCTGATTTGGCTGTTGTGCTGCCCAGAACGCGATAGCAAACACTCCTGCTGAAGTGGGAATAGTTTCTACGTGTTCTGTTGTGGGAAAAAAAAAGGTGATAAAAAATGGCTGAACCATTTTAAAGTTTTTTTAGTGTGAAAAAAATCTGACCTACTTCACCTTTGAACAAACCTGGGAAATTTCAGCTTCAGCGGTAAACTTCAGTGACTTATAAGCAGTGGAAAAAAGGGGTAAAGACTGATTTTGCTTAGCAGTCTGAATGTTGCCATTGCAGCCCTGTGGTTCTGCTTACCAAACCTGTATTCCTCCCACGTTTACTCCCATCTTGAACCTGTTTCTGAGGAAGTGTTTTGGGAAGGCCTATTCTTTGTTCTCCAGTAGCAATGACTGATGAAGCCCCAAATAAGAAATAAAACACACTGCTAAAGATCAAAATTGATGCTACAGTGAAATAAGTTAAAACTTAACAATGCTGACATTTTCCCTCTGTCCCAAGTGACACCGTTGATTTGCACTGGTAGGACACAGGTTTTGTTAACAAAAGAAGGCTCAGGATCTGTTATAATCACAGTAACAAACAGTAAGGAAAGTAAGTAGGGCAAGGATAGAAAGTATAGCATGAAAGATCTCTGGGGGGGAAAAAAAAGTGTTATTAAGCAAATTAGGAGGATTCACTTGCTTTCCCTTGGCCAGTAAGCAATCAGGCTCCCTGGCTGTGGGATGAAGAAAGGGAATGGAGCTATTGCACATTCTGTTTCTTGGATGAGAAAATTGGTCTAACCACTTGTAATAATTAAAAGTCCCACGCAGAGTCTAAGGTGTGAATCCCAAAGTCCCGGCCAAACTCCAACTGGGTCAGTTTAGTTCTGAATCCCAGCATCACCCCTGCAGTTTCAGCTGCAATCAGTGTTCTTTACTTGCTGTCCTCGAGTATCATATGCCACCATTATTCACAGCTTTTGCAGTCATGCAATCAGGTAGGGAAGGGTCGTAATTTCTTTGAATTCTGTTTGACTCAAAGTTGCAACATTAATGTAAATCACTTGCAATCAGATAAAAAGGAAGACTACAAATTCAGCTGTTCTCTTCTTCCTAGGTGCTCCTACGTGACTTTTATGACCCATAACAACAAGCCTAGTCACTATTACAAATAGATTCCGTCTGCTGTGAAAAATGTCTCTCGTGTTTCAGGTATGTCCCGTTCTTTTGCACTGCTGACTTGTATATGCCTGCTGCAGACACAGCCAGCTTTGTCAACAGAAATGGTGACTACAGACAATCTGACTCAGGGCTTATATAAAATACTATCCCCAGTCTAGCATTTCAAAACAGGGATATCAAGGTTGTGAGCTGAATCCCGGTGCTTGTTTCAAGAAAGCGGGATGGTGAAAAAGCTCTCACCGAGACAATTCAGCTGGCACCCGTAAATATTTTTATTTAGCACATGTAAATAAGACTTCTGATACTTCGCTTTTATGTGCAGGTTTCTCAGGAAGATTTATATAAGGATTAGAGTAAGGGAAGGATGAAGGGAGAGGATAGAGGAGAAATGGTATTATGGTGAAGGCTTTTTATTACTCTCTTTTTTCTTCCTCCCTGCTCTTTTGGAAGCGTAAAGACCAAATCAGTGACAGTAAATTACCAAGCCAGAGAAGCCCATACGCCCATTTCTAGCAGTATCAGCTCCCCATGTCTGCACAGAGCTGTTGTGTCACTGTCTGTCCTGGGAGAGATACGACTGCTTTGCACTCGCTACAGCATCAGGATGTTGCGCTTCCTCGCATACTCCTCATCACCTCCTTGCTGCTGGAAACACATGTTTCTAGCTGGACAAGGATCTGTGCTTCTAACTGACAGCTGTGCAGATGAACCATGGTTATCTATTGGATCTTGACTGTCAGGCTTAGACATTCCCATACTTCATGACTTGAGAAACAACACGCAGCCCCTTCCCCTCAGACACTTCGAGGCAGACCTGCAGGCAGGAACACAAAAGTTGGATGCTCCAGACATCACATTCCACTGCACCGCTGTCAAATACCAGAATCAGTTCACGGTCTAAGAGTAATTTTCAGAGCTCTCAGAGAAGTGTTTGCAGGGTGGCTGAGTGACTAAACAGGGCTCAAGGGCCAGAAGAGCTACTCTTCTCAAGGACAATAATGTTAGTCCTGTAAGAAATTAAAACTGAGCTTTCTCACTCACCACTCCAGAGCCACAGAGCTCCCATGTGGACACCACACAAAACTCATCTCTTTGCGCCTTCTCTCCTTTTCCAAGAAGAAAAGATTTTGCAGATAAATAAGAGCAATAACAGAGTAACAAAAAATAGCAGTGGCACCTCTGGATTTGGTGAGTGGCTTAAGAAACCAGTCACTGAAGAAGAGGATGTTCAGATGCCCAGGTACAATGGTTATGCAGAAAGGTCTAGCTAATCGTACAGAAGGAAGCTGTGGCTGTGAGGTGTTACACGAGTACTGCAGAGGCTTATCTCAGCTCTTTTCTGTGTCCCTGTGTCACTCCAGGAGAAGACCATATTTCTGTTTCCCATGTGTAACTTACCAAATGCCTTCTTCATGGTATTCAAGGTCAATGAGCGGGATTGTGACCTGTAACTGAGGCAAAGACTGCATGGACTAGTTGTGAAAGACCACAAAAATTCATGCATCCATTTCACAGAGCTCCTTATGAGGACTGGTTGGTTATTGTACATATACTGTTCTCAGATTGCTGTAAGTGATTAATGGCCTGATTAATTGCCTCTCATGGCCTTAGACTTATACGAGACTTCAAAGCTTCAGAGGTGTCAGAATAAAAACCCCTACAAAGTGCCATACAGAGAATTAGAAAAAGAGTTCACTAGCTAATGCCAGTAGAATGGAGTCCAGACCCCAAGTCTGCAAGAACCTGTGCTCCCTCTGTCTTTCCTGAGCTTCCCTGCTCAGGAAAAAAAAAAATCACCTGCTGACTTAGCAGGGTCCAAAGTGCCTTTTCCGTTTATTCCACTCCAGTGTTCCCTGAGGACACCCATGACATATGGTGAATGGGTTCATCAGAATTCAATGGAAAAAAAAAGGCTGAGACAGGCTTGGTAATATATTATGGGATCTTTTCAAGGTTCAGAGATTTCTGACATGCAGGGGACCTGAGTGCAAAAGAATTGCTTCTGATTTGCTTATAAGTTCAGGTTTTAGGGTGATTTGGAGGCAATGCTCTCTGGGAGCCTGCTGAAACTGATGGAAGGCAAGAGTCTCTCCTGCCAGAAAGGCAGGGAACTTGGAACTTGATCTTGGCAAATCATCCCCTGCCAGCTAAGCTGCAGCCTTCTCAGACAGTCTCCCCCAACAAAGACAAATATAGGAACAAGATCCTGATTTTGTCTACATTCACATAACACCTTGCAAAGCAGTGGCATCAAGCCATCTTCTCACACTAGTTTTGCCCAAGAGGAATTAATGGTAATTAGCCAAGCTCATTACCCATTCCAGAATATATTACTTGTTTCATAAAAGGTCTGGAACACACACCTGTAAAATAGATTTGACAATTTTGTACAGTAAATATATTGGAAATTAATTAAATTTAACATCCTTTAGCACAGACTGAACCAGGCAACATCTTTTCAGCATCACTTGAAGTGGTTTTGGTGAGATGTACATTAAGCAGACAGAGAATGTAATAACACTAGCAAGAGCCTCCTGTCCCACAGGGACCAACATGCCGAAGTCAGGGCCTTCATTTCAGATTTAGTCTTTGAACTTGATCCCCGTGTGCTGTGTAATTCCCACATTGTTGTGTTGTTGTGCCTTTTGCTGTGGAACAGCACTGCAGGAACCAGACGTTTCTGAAGCATCCCTGGTGCAAAGATGATTGTCCAGGTGTCAGGCTGGGCTGGCTGCCTGTCTGAGGGCCTGGCTCTCCATGACGGATTTCAGCCACCAGAGGACTAAGAGCCCTGCTTTTCCATGAGGACAGACAGGCTCCTCCAGAGGGTGGCTTGGAACAGCTAAGGCAGCTCTCCCTTTACGAGCAGTGGTGTTTGTGGTGCAAGGCTGGCCGTGCTGGGTGGTGCGGGTGGCTGACGCAGTTTTTTCTTAGAGTTCCTACACGTGTCTGGGTGACACCTCAGAAGGGCACTTGGGCCACCCCTTTGGTACCCCCCTCTTTCCTCTTCCCATCCATGCCTCCTGTTTCACCAGCTGCAGGAGCACAAGGCTCAGCCTCGGAAGTGGAGCCCCTTTCTGAGCTCCTGTCCCTCCTCGGGGCTTGGCACCCCGGGCTGGTTGCTGTGCTGTCTCTGCAGGTTAGACACAGGTCCCACAGCCTGTCACTGCAGACAGGGTTACTTGTGGCTGCTTCAAACAGGGCACCTGTGCTTCGCTGAGGTGTGAAGAGCACCAAGGGGACATTGAAGGCACAGGAGGCCCTGCTCTGCAGGGTTTAATTACTTTTATTTTAACCCTAGACCTCTCTTGCCTCTGCAATGTTTGGTAAACACGACCTTTTAGAGAAAGGAAAAACAGATGGCATCCTGCATTAGCGTAACTGCCCGCTCAGCACCCCGGGAAAGAGAAACTTGGCTTCTCAGCAGCAGTCTTTCTGCCACTTCGAGTCAGATCTCTTGGCTCCTCATCCCTGAGGCAGGTTTGAACATCACCAAATTCGCTGACAAAAGCCTGCCGGTGCAATCATGCAGAAGATAGAATTTCACTGCTAAAATGAGATGAATTCAGGGCTGGGAGGCAGTAGAGTCTCTACGAGGCAAGGCAAGCTTGCATGTTCCTCAGCCCATTGCTCTCCCAGTCCAGCAGGGAGCTGGGTGAGGGACACAGCTCTTGGCATTTATAGACCTAGGCAAGGGCTTCTGCAGTTTTCTTTTTCCACCTGTTGTGATGGACTCTAGGTTGGACTGCACCTCTGGGTTCCTTCCTAAGGGATCAGGGTAATTGATTTGTGAAGGCAGTGAGTGAGCCACTTCACAGGAAGATCTTGGTGTAACTCAGACAAATTTTGTTTCTATTCTCAAGTATCTCAGCTGTTTCATCTCTTGTGATTACTGCAGCCCAGTAGAAGGTCACTGCTTGTGTCAAACCAAGCAGAAGGAAGCCTGGTTCTCCTCAACATAAAGAGTAACAAAGCCACAAATCACCATCCCCCTCAATACAGACAATCCAAACAGCATTCACCAGCTTTAGGAGATCGGATATTATCCAGATTTTAACTTTGCCACTGTGTTCAGATCTAGGGGCTTGCATTGCCCTTTGGCTGAAGACCAAGATAGAAACAGCATGGTTAGCATTCCTTCCTCCTTTCCCCAGTGCAGTGACCACCCCCACAGCCTTATGCAGTAGGCACAAAGCTCTACTTTTCCAGTTTTTAACCTATTTTATCTCTGCTGCTTCACTTACACTCTGATCCACTTCACGTCACATTTCTTCCCTGAGGCCCTATTTCTTTTTCTATCTTTTTTCATTCCCATTTGGAAAACAGGATGACTTAGCAACTTACACATTTGGTCACACAAGCTCATGTTTCCCTAGGGCACCTCCACTTTTCTTACCTATGAGGAATGGAAATTATTCCTACCTACCCCTATTCTCTGTTCTCAGACATGGAACTTTTGGGGCAAGATCATAAAAAACCCACGAAGTTTGCCTAGACTCAACCAATCCTACTGTGTTGTTGAGCAGTATCCTGGCTGGTGTTATCAATGGCTTTATTCCTGTGGATTGCACCTTCCTCAGTGGAGGATCTAGCCCAGTATGCACTATTCTAGGACACTCCGTGGCATTCTTATCAGATCCAGCTGTGCTGTAGCAGCACAGAGATACTTTTCACAACACCTTTCTGCACCATCCAGGTCTGTGCATCTTGACCCACCACTCTCACATCAGTGCATTCTGGGAAATTACAGGAATTGTTATGTTTTGCCAATCACCTCCGAAGGCACGTGGAAAAAAGCACTAGCAGTGTATACACAGGGCAGCCTATCCCCATCTTCCCTCTTTCTGCAAAAGAGGGAACGAGAGAGGCTGCAGTCAGCCCAGATACACGGGCAACAAGAACAGCGTCATAACCTGCTGACAGGAAAGCAGCGCCACACCAGTGTGGGACACGACACAGGTGACACACAACTCTGGTCACTGAGCAAAGCGTTTCCAGTGGGCTGATGGTACAATCTGCGCGTGGGAAGAGCCAAAGTGCCAAGCAGAGATGGTTAAAAGTTAATCAAACACACTTCCAAGTGACGTGGCCAGACTTAGGTTCCTCAGTCTCATAAGAAAAGTCTCACTGAACTCAGGTCCCGTTTATGACACTTTTCTTCAGGATGACGTTTTCTCAAAGAAGATGGAGTAGTCTCCAGCTATTCTGCAGTTTTTGAACAGAGGAGGTGACAGTCCAAAATACCTCCCAACTTTTTTACATGTACTCCCTCAGCTATCTACTTCTGTTTGCAGAACCCAAACAGGGTGGCCTGAGCAGCTGCACAGTGTGCTCCTCTTCAGCACTTCAGACTCTTCAGTTCTTCCTGAAGCATATGAAAACCTGCCAGGGACGCAGGCAGGAGAAGGAATTCTAGTGCACAGAGATGTTTTTCCAAATGGAGAACTTAGTGTATCTGAGCACAGAGCCTGCCCCACAGGGGTGACCAGAAGACGAACCTTCACAGGAGTGAGTTAGTGTTGCAGAGCACCAAAAAGACAAAAGGCCTTTGGACTGACATCACACTACAAGAAAATGTGTAATAAAAGGCCACAGTCTCATTGTGTCACTGCCAAAGAATGCTGGCATGAACAGGATTATTCCAGCCAAGGGACCTGCTCATTTATCTCCTGCTCATATGTTCTCGTTCCCTGCAGTTCCTTCTTTCATTTACACTATTTTTTATCTTCCTGCTTTTCCTGCTCCTTCTCTCCCGTTATTCTTCTTCTCTGTATAGTATGTTTGCCGTCCATTTTTCTTACAGTAGCACTGTTACATTTGTTGGGATGAGCCTGTCTCCCTTTCTTTCTCCTTGACTCTTTTTTCCATCTCTTTGCTCTATCTGTCTCTGCCTTGGAAGCCATTAACAAGCACGTGGACAGAGGGTCCACAGAAACCACCTGTCGAGTTCAACGGAGCCCACCTTAGCGTACAAAAGGTCTGGAATGGCTCCATTTTGGGGGTGGGTGCATCTTGACTGATGCAGATCGGGTCAGATGACATTAGCAGAGGATTAGGATGAATGGTGTGAGCTCCACCACAGTCCATCTGCTAGTATTTTACCAACCGTCTGTTCCCATTTTCTAGTGCTAGGTACAGGACGATTTCCAAGGCTGGCATAGTTCCTTCCCATGTGCCTCTGTAGCATTATCACACAGGAAACACAGGACAGAGCAGGTGCTTATGTTGCATTCCCCCGGCACCAAAAAGTTGCCATGGTATGGGCACGGAATTCTTCGCAGTACAGGAGAGAGAACATGAGGATCATCTGCGAGCCAGAGTGAATTGCCTGGTGATAATGCCACTAACCTGATCTCAAAAGCTGTTGGAAGTGGCTCCCACAGCTGTAAAGTTGGCTGTGATTGATCCTCTTTCACACATATTACCATGGCCCAAGAAACAGCAAGCACTGGCACATGTGGGAGAAGAGCACTTGAATCCAAATCTAAATTCCTCTAGGGCAGGACCCATGTAAGTGATAGAAGCAACAGGGGGAAATAAAGAGCTGGAAGAACATGTGGCCAGGCAATGGCTGGATGCAGCTTCAGGCTCTCAGAAAGTGTGTCTGATGGGCATATTTGCAGTTTCGAAATAGGATACTCCAAGCGTGTTTTCTTCGGCCTCTCTCTCCTAGCATCTTCCACCTTCCTGAGGAAAGGTGTTGATAGAGGCAAGCAAAGCAACCAATGTGACAGGAAGACTCCAAATTCCAACAGAAATATTTTTTTTTCCTGTTGAAGAGCCAATCTATTCCTCACTTTACTTCCCCACCCTCATGTTCTCCACACTTGCCTGAAAGTAGCTGCATCAGCTGTTGGAGAGGAGCAGGGAAATGCCTGTGTGGGAGAGAGTGCCAAAATGTCCTGGTGGAGCTCCTCTACAGGACTGAGACGCTGCATCTGAAACTGACCTCCTGTTTCTTTGGATGCTTCCAGAAAGAGCCATTCCTCCCAGGTCATAGCACCAGAAGATTTGCCAACTATACCTCCCTGCAAGAGATTCCCAAGGTTGTTGGTAACTATGATGTTGAGGATGTGCTCTAAAATATTTTTTGCTTGTAATTCTAAGTGTTTCCATATTTGCCCTAAATCTACATTCGCTAAACATCTTTGTGATTCTGGACGTAGGCTCCTGCAAAGCCACCGAAGCTGCTAGTGCTCACAAAACACCCACAAAAAGTGAGGAATCTGCTCACTCCCCAGCTTAGGAAGAGTTCAAATCTGGGTCTGGACATTACTCTTGTCCCGCATCTTTGTGTCAGACTGAAATCAAAACTCTGAAAACTGTGAGCTGGGGGAATATTTATGTGAACTCTGCTGACCCCTCTCTGCCTGTTTGCAGCATCCCCGCAACCTCCAATGGTACTATCTGGAGCAGGGTTATTAAGTCTATGGGGAGGGAAGAATAAGAAGTAGATGAGCTGTTAAGAAGCAGAAGAAAAATCTTCTCTTCATGCCCGTGACCTCAATAAGAAAAAGAAATGAGAAGCACAAACAGGATGTGCTAGCAAAGCAGAAATGTTGCTCAAACTTATGTGTGTTTTCAAAACCAGCGCTGTGGAGGACTTTAGGGTGAGTGAAAGAAGCAGACCGATGAGCTCTGTGTGTGGTCATTTGTCCTTAGAGTACACAAGACCGTGGGTGTAGGGGCTTGCTTTGCACTGGCATGTCCGCATCCTGTTAAGATTGACCTGGAGTCTTCTTCATTAAGAATCAGAGAAGAATTTAGCCTCCATGGTCCACTAATTGCAGGAACATGCACTTGACACTGCCAGCTGGGGGCCAATCAGGCAGAGTTGCTAGGCTTAAGTGGATTATTAATAGATCTGATTTGATACAGACTAGAATCATCATCATGTTTCACACCTGAGCCAAAGCCACGGAGCAGCTCTGAGCTGAGACGAAGCACTGACCTCCAGATTCTATAGACAATACCCTGCCAGCAATCCTAAATCAGAAATTATAATTTCCCATTTCATGAACTGGATTTGCATTTGTCCTGTCAGGCAAGGGCAGTCTTTCACAAGTTCGGATAAAATGCTGAGCAGCTCAGTTGTTTAACTGTAATGCTTAAAGAGTGATGGATACTGGTGGAAAATCATCGCTGCCCACCTGTTTATCAAGGTGCTTCAGTAATGTCCAGAGGCAGCATCCATTGGTGAGTGGCTCAGTTCTTGACAACTTCTTGGGCCTCAGCCTCAAGGAACATTGCAATCATAACCCAAACAAGATCTTGGGGATTTCTCAGGAGGATCTAACTTTTAGAGGACCTAGAGTGATCCAGGGGCAAAGAGAGAGCCATAGTGGGAGGAGAGATGCTCCTGGGCTACAGCAGTGGGGAGTCAAAGAGGGACGTGATGCTGTGACTGCGCAGTGGGTAATATTCATGGCTCCTTTGTGTCAACATCTTCCAACAAGGCTTCACGGGACAAAGAACAAATGCATGTACAACGGAAACAGAGAGTTCAGGTAAAGAGACATGAAGAGTCAGAGACAGAGACGTCCAGAAGTAAATGAAATCAGATTTTGGGCTTTGAGCATGTGCTGCTGAGGGTGCAGCATACTTATGCAGCTCAGAGAGCTAGGAAGAAGGATGTTTGAAGGTTTGGTTTGAACAAACTGTCCAAAATCTGTCCATCCACTTATCAGTCTCCCACATACAAAAATGGAGCAACAGGCACCAAGGACTTCTTCCAGCAAGAACACACATTTCCATTTCAGGACTTTGGTAAGTCACAAGTGGGGCAAGAAGGAGCTTCTCCAGAAATGCAAGGAAGGCTGGCTTGGAGAAGTAGCCAATGGTTCACATGTCTCCTTACCACTAACTGGTGCCAGGAAGCAGCCAGTCCGTTATGGTGGCTAGTCTACCAGGCACTTCAGAAATGAGTCCACAGCTGTTCAAACTATAAACTACAATGAGTTATAATTTCATTGGTCCACAATCATGAAGTAAACACTTTGCCAGTGGCACAAATCATGTTTTAACCCTGATCTAAGCAGCAGACTCCCTACTGGAAAGTGTGGAAAATATGAACACAGCTTGCCCAACTTTTCCAAAGATGTTTCAGACCCTAGCCCTTCTTCTCAGTACACATCCAAGCCCTTCCAGAAGACTGCTCCCTCTTCCTGAGAGAATTCTGTCTCCTTTGCCTTAAAAGCAGGTCAGGTCTCATCTGCACATCTTCCACAACGCTTCAGCACTCCAGCGCTATTCCCAAGTCCATTGCCAAAGCAGACCTGCCCCTGATGCCTAAAGTTTTCTGTAGAACTTTTCCCATCACAGGAGGAGAGGTGATTTTCTGCTGATTTCCTATTCAGCACCACAGAGGCAGACTCCGAAAAGCCTACGAAAGGCAACTGAATGCATTTACTGTTCCCTCCAATTGTGACTCCATCATTTCCTCTCATTACTCTAATAGAAACAAATCTTTCTCATCTCAGCCCTATTACCTCACACAAAGGAAAATGGTATGTAATCCTGTTAGAACTGGGCTGCTGCTGGACACATTTTAAGGTCATTGTTCTGGGATGCCAGTCTCCACTGAATGTGACTGGGAGAAGTGGGAAATGCAATTACTAGGCTATTCAAATCCCTAGAATGAAACCCTGCCATTAATAGGCAAAAGCCAGCGAGAAAAAGAGCCGTTGCTTTATGAAATTACAGGGTTTGGCTAAATTAGACTCTAATCAGCACCTCAGTAAAGGAGCAGGGTTAGCTCCGACTGCCATGCCTGGAGTTTCTTCACGTCACTCAACCCGATATTTGGCATCCCCAATGGAAACCCAACCTGCAAGACGGCTTATGGTCATGAAGCCAGTGGTGTACAAGTCCAGCGGAGACAATGGTGAAGGATTTACACTGTCCTTCGATTTGGGATAGACCTCAGAGTTCAGGAACAGAAATCTGCCTGCTGCTGCCATCACCTCGTCCTGTACTTTGGCTCTGAGCTTTTTGGCAGAATCTGGGATCAAATCAGTCTCTTAATATTCATGGCCTATAGCACCAGTTTTGCTCATTGCTGGTGCAACCCAGCTAAGCAGCCAGGTGGGAAATTTGCATTGCTAAACTCATGGAGCTGCAACTTCCCCACAAGGAATTCACACGCTGAAGGAGAGAAGGGGGCTAGCTCTGCTTGTGGCAGCCAGTGAAGCAAAGCAGAACAAGGTGAGTGGGAATAATCTCAACTGCCTCATTGAGTTGGCTTCTGTTGAGTGGTTAGACACTGACATGTTCCTAATCATTCCCATCCATGTGAAGCCAAGGCCTTGTTGGCTGGTAGCAAAGAAAGATACAGAAATCTTGCAGAGAAACGTTAGGGAAGACCACACAAGAACAACAATGACCATCACAAACAACAAGCAGAGACAAACTTTTGTCCCAGACTGTTCCTAGCAGTCAACCTCCTACAGTTATTCCCTGCATTTGCTTCTCTTCCTGCCCCTCTCTTGAGCTGCATGGCTGCTCCTGCTGGTTTCTCCTGCAGTCAGGCAGCCACTCATCTCATTGTTGTGATGTCCTTCTTTGTCTTCCCCTTCTCTGCTGTGTGTTTCCTCAGTCTCCCCAAGGATTCCTGTCCCACAAGATGAGGCTGGGGTCCTGCTGAAAACAGAACCATTCTTGCGGGTCCCAAACAGAAGGGATGCGGGCTGAGGTACGGTTCCTGCCAGAGGACGAGGAAGCAGCTGATCACCACTGGAGTCTCCAAGTCCCTTGAAGAGCTGAGAGTCACTTCCCTGTTTATGCTCTTTATTAGTCCCTATTCTCTTTAATCGGCTTAGACTGATGAGACGAGGCAGCGGTAGGGATCAGCCGGGCTGTTTAATTAAAGGATTGCAGCTCAGCCTTGCAGTTTGGGGGTTTGTGTAAATGAGCTGCAAGTACATTATTTAATCTGCTGTGCAGAGAGGAGTTGGGGCATTAATGAAGCAAATTCTAATTAAAACTAGATGGCTGATGGTTATTAGTGGCATCAGTTCTGACAGGATTTATCTCATTTAGGGAAACCATCAGGAAGGGGAAAAGAGAGAATAAACCCAAGCTGGTTTATCAGAATTCACAACAGCACCACTTGTGACTGGCTGTCCATTCAGCAGGCCTCAGAAGAGCCGCACAGGGAGCCCCTACGTACCAGGCTCTCCCACCAGGAGCCCTGATGAGCTTATTTAGGGATATGCTTGGCTCACCCAGGAACTGATTGCCTATTCAGGCTGTCTGACCCACATATTTCAGTCTTGATTGACTTTTGTTCTACTTTGGTTCAATCGGGAACCTGTTCATGGTTTGCACAGGGTGACAGACCCTGTAAATGATCTGATGAGCTGCTCCCAGAAGCCTACTGAGCCGTTCCAGAACACCATATGGATATCAGCTCCACGCTGACTCCGTGTTTTTCCCTCTCCGTCATTCTTTTGCCTTCCTCACTGCGTTGTAAATGTAACTTCGGACACGAAGGAAGCCCATGTCTGACTGCAGGACCTGGCAGAGACCGGGAGATGTTTTACGGCCAGCATAAAGCTAACTGGTGAGTTTAATAACTCTCTGTGCCTATTCTCACCTTCAAATAGCCACGATGGCTTCAACCACCTTTTCCTCTGCATAGAATATTGTGTCACACACAGACAGATTCAGGACTGCTATTGGGCTCTGGATGTATTAGAAATGGCAAGAACATGAGAAAGTCTGGGGAAAAAAGTAAGGAATGCATGAGGCCTGCAGTGTGGGACAAGCTACAAAAGGCATCGAATGGACAGGCATAGATCAGCACAGATGCAACATACTGTAGGGGTCATGGTCATTCATCCCTAGTTCAGGATTTGCTGGCTCAGACTCATCTTCGGATGCAACTTGCCAAAGTTGTTAAATTACTGAAACACATGATCACTTCTTCTTCAATTTACCTGTCAAACCCCAGCAGAAGGAGGGCAGGCAAACTCAGGCTCAAGGGACAGGCAGGACCTTCGGGAGTCACCAGGACAAAAGGAAGGCCTGACAAAGAACATGACAAAAATGATCCTAGAGCTTAAGACTGTAGGACTGACAGCCTTGTAGAACAAGAACATTCTAGAAACTAAGGGAACTGATCAGAAATAAGGTGGAGGCTGGGACAAGAATGGGGCAGGGTCAAGGATGAGGGTTTGAAGATAGAACACTATGGCAAAACGGAGCCCTTTTTGTAGACAAACTAGAGCACCTAAACAAAATTCTCTCACTCCAAAAATGTAAGGGAGAGGTGGCTTTCTCTACCACAGAAATCTCTGTGGTGTCCTCCTCTGCTGTCTCCTTTTCCTTGCCATCTCCCCATCTGCCATGACAGGACTGTCATGCAAACTTTACCAGTGCCTGAAAGCCCTCAGCACAGACTGATCATGGGGGTTAACCTTTCCATCTTCATACACAGATGGGCAGGAGGGGTCCTGCTTCTTTACCCTGTCTCCAAGTGTGGCCAAACCCTGCTTTTGAGCAGACACACCAACCCACCCCTGTTCTCGTCACAGTTGTCCGGCACTCACACTTTTTCTTGGAAGGAAATCAGAAACCACAGTCTGCTCCAGTGAGAAGAACAAGAAAAATACCATTTAAAAAACGCAGTAGCCTCACTACTGCAATTCAGCTGCCCAGTTCTGTCCAGAGCCCTGCTAGTAACTCGGGCTTCTTACACAGGCGCCAAAGGTCAGATGTAAGTCTAGCAGTGTGATGAGAGAAATTTTTGAAGAGAAACCTCTTTGCTATTGTCAGAAGGGTGATGAGGCCTGGAAAAGCAGAGTAGGTCTGTAGGATGTAGGGATGGGAAGTCGTGAGAGGAGAAGGAGATGGCAAGAACAGAGGGACAAGGCCAAGTGTGGAAGCTAAATGCAGTATGTGCATCTCGAGTACCACTGAAGCTCCTCGGACCCCTTGGTCCTGGCACTGACCTCTTTCACTGATGGGGGAGAGCTGAGAACTGCTGGTGTCCCCACACCTGGCTGCACTGGATACAAGCTGGTGATAGTTCATAGTACCTCCTACAGCTGTTCTTTGCTGGCAGGCTCAGACCATCTGACACAGGTAAAAATGCTCCCCCCACCCTGTCTCAGGGTGTGACACAGAACCCTGAGTTTGTTGGGTGACTTTTGCTGTACTTTAAAGGTTATAGTGTGTGTGCCCAGGAACCTCATAGCATGAGATACATAATTTGAAGGAGAAGAGTGAAGCATGTGCATGTCAGTGTGACACACAGTAAGAAGAGGTACAAGCATGAATGTGGGTTGATGGAAATAGATGTTTGAAGAGAGGCTGAAAAAACATTTTGTGTGTGTGTGAGCGGAGGTCGGGGGTGGAGGGGTGCAGGCAATCACACCACAGTACAAACAGTAACCTCTGGGAGGGAAAAGTGAGGGACAGCAATGCTGGGAACATGGGATGTAGGGGAGGATGGAGGAGGATTGGCATGTGTAATATGTGAGTTTTGTCTGGGGCAGGAGGATCATAAAGGTCTTGCTGGCAACAATTTCCCACCTTGGTGAGGAGTCTGGAGATGAAGGCTTCTGCTCTGCATCAGCTGCTGGGCAACAGAACTGGTGTAAAACAGTTTCATTCCTGCAAGAAAAAACAAACCACAGTGGGTCAGTGTTCACTTCACTCAGCAGAAAGCTCAAGGGAGAATGCCATTTTTAGAGCTGTTCCAAGGGGACAGTGACTCCCAGTGATGATGAAGGAGTAGTCTAATCCTTATATGAACATTTTTTACTCCACGGTGGAGGGGAGCAGAGAGAAGGGGGCTGACAGTTCTATTCCCTTACCTTACCTGCTCTGATGCCGATGTCAGTCTGTGGAGAATGGGGCAAAACTGCACAAACCAAAAGTTTTCCTTTTAGCAGCATTTGTTTCACAATCCCATATATCTCATGAAAAATAGTTTTGTCTGTCTTTAATTCTATTTCTTTTGGTTCAGAAACATATCCTTAGACGTGTTTTCTTAGATATGTTCCCTATGCATTGTGAAGTAGTTGATTTTTTCTTACTCTGCAGACATTTCTCATGAAATCTCCCAAGAGCACAGAAATGGCCTCAGCACATCACTACTGGGCATAACCAGGAATAGTAGTGGAGAACTGACAGGACAAGCACAGGTAGGGGGACTGAGACCATGACAAGAGAAAGAGACCATTGCAGAGAAAAGCAAAACCCTGAGAAGTAACAAACTTGAGCAAAACAGGAAAACGAAACACAAAAAACGTGTTTATTAGATAAGAAATCCTAGTGTTACAGAAGTTTTTGACACTGGGCTCTAATTTCCATTAGATAGGTTTATTGCAAGAAGTCAATTATAGTATTCAGTATCTTGAGCTTGGTGCCTCAAAAGAGGGACCCCAAACAAAGAAATCCCTGGACACATAATACCCTTATGTCCTAAACTCCTCATCCCTCATGCGACAGTCCAGACCAACAGCATTATTGGGGTCTGGGGTCTCCTTGCTCTTCATCAGTTTGGTGCTTTGTTACCAAGTGGTTGCCGCTTGCTCTTCTTCATCTCCTCCTTACATCAGCTTCAGTGGAGGTTTTGGTCAGTTCTGTGGTCAATGTGTCTTGGTTTGAAAGACAGGTGTCTGCCAAGGAAGGCGGGAACCTCCCTTGGAATGGAGACTATGACCCCCTTCCCTCCGAATTATGATAACTTTGAAATTAAGGGGCTTTCAGGCAAAGAGATGAGAAATAGGGATAACAGTTCTTTACTAGCGTGTATATCAAGGCGAACGCACAGCAATAACTGCGGCAGCAGCACCGAACAGAACCAGAGCCCGGCGCCGGCCTCTCCCGGCCTCAGGCCCTCTCCCCCTGGCTGCAGTTCCGCTCACGGCCGCCAGGGGCGCTGGCGGCTCCCGGCCGGGCAGGGCGGGTGCGGTG